>CM052546.1:80508369-80577966 GCA_028533065.1 Trachops cirrhosus | reverse complement strand
TTTTGCGATTTTAGATTAGTCTCTCTGGAAGAACACGTGGTACAGCGGTCTGTAAGGAGAGAGTATGGGACACACACCCAGGTCTTCAAATAATGGGGAATAATTGGGCCATTAGATTATTATCGAATTCTGGCCATTGGATTTTTGCGATCTGAATAACAAAATTTTAACTCATTATTTCAAAAGCAACCAGTCCAGACTGCAAATTTCAAAATTCAGGATACAGATGTAAGCTTGGAATTGTTGTTGTTTATAATGCTTAAAAGTTATGTCATTTCAGGAGAGAGGAAAATTATATATGTATTATTAAATAAGAATAACAATATGAGGACGGATGGCCTCATTCTTCGAGGGTGTTATTTCACTGACTTTTAAACAAACACTTCAATCACTGAAAATCCTTCCACTCTGGTCCAGTCTACCAACCGCCAGTATTTTGAAGAAAGTATTATTTTTACTGCAAGATAAGCACCTTCGCAGAGCTAATTGAAGAACTCAAGCCCTCCCTCCCTCCCTCCCTCCCCCTCTTACACATAGGATTCTAGTACCGCTCTGAGGCATCCCTCAAGTAAAATAACATAGAAATAGAATGTGAGAGATCATCACATTTTCTAGACTTCACACTTAGCATGAAAAACAAAACTTCTTTGTGCTCCGACACCTCCTCTATTTTTTTCCCTCTTAACCTAAAGATTTCATCCACTTCCATGTTTATTCTAACGAGCCTCTGAAATGCCTCCACTCCTCCGTCCGCATGCTCTGGCCTCCCTCTCTGCCTAGATGCAGTCTGCTAGGGCAGACTGCTGAACTGGGCCAATCTCAAACGTAGTTTTCATTTCCAGTGCGTTTCAATTTTTTTTTTTTTTACCAAAATGGTAGAAACTCGGGTACAAAGAACAGCGTGGTTGAAAAATGCAGCTGTGTTACGGTGTCAGGATCAATCAATGCATAAAACGGATTGAAAAAGGACACTGAGAAAAACGGAGCATGGGCTATGGAGTAGGACCTTTAGCTGGGTTCTCCACCAAAATAAGAACCTCAAGGAATCTTCCACCGGCCCGGCTTCAGCTCCTTTCGCTTTATTCAGTTGCAAAATCTGGGGGATTTTCAGGAGACCTTAAACACAATATTGCACTAAGGGCTTGCATATAATGTCTGCTTGGACTACAAACCTGTGTCATCTTTTTCCTTTTGTCACATCCTCAAAAGACCCTTTTCTCAAAGGCAGTTAGTTACAGAAATAACTTTGTAAATCAGATTTTCTTGGAATATGGTTTTATGCTCCAATATCTTCCACTAGAAGTGGCACAGAGAAAGAGTTATAAATTAGAAAAATAATGATTTTTTACACCACATACAAATAGATGGCACTGACTTCTATGGCTGTGGCTCACAAACAATAAGTACTTTCCATGAGTGTTTTAATTATGTATTATTGTGCAATGACGCTTTTCTAAATGTTGTCCAGGTAGCCGGCCCTGGGAAGCACGGTTGTCTAATGCTCGTGCAGTCGGCACTTAGGTGTTTCCACGACCCAGGTCCAAAGAAACGGTCCCCTGCCAAAAGCATATTTTCAGTCTGCTTTTAAAGACAAATGTAAGAGATTCACATGAAAAGCCTAAACGCTCTTCCTTTGATCAAAGGTCATTTCTGAGCAGAGGACATACAAAAATATTAGGGTGTCTAGGAAGGCTCTCAAAGGTGGCGTACACACTGCACTAAGTATGAGTTTTTAACGACGTGACTACGTCCTTCTTCCTAGCTTTAAGCAGTATCTATCTTTATACAGTTTTAAATCATCCTATGAAAAGTTAGCCCTGGTTGGGCAGAGCACACATAAATGAGGGTATGTCATTTTTCAAGTTCATTACATATGCCTTATGTCTGGAAACAACAGATTCCATCGATCCTACAGATGTTGCCACTATTCAGATACATTTTCCCACATACCACTCCGTATTAACTGCAAGTATACCTGTTACAAACCTCAATATTTAGGCCAATCTGACTTTTTAAAAATCCCTATATAGTCATTTTAAGCATGCATATTGAGATTTCATAAAAACAACTTGATTTAATGATTAACTACAGAGATCATAGCAAACTGTAAATAAGTCATTTCCGTGAATGGACTCTCTATGGGTGTCACACCGCCTCTCAAAGCCACTGTTAATATCCTCACTGAAACTGTTCCTGACTAATGTGCCACATTTTAAAGCCAAATTGGGTTTTCACTCTTCTCCTGCCAAACTAACTACAGAGAGTGTCTCCTATAGCAAAATGTAGGCTCCACCACCAACCCACCCGTGAAGGAATGGGGAAAGGGGAGGAAGTACCTGCAGATTCAGGAAAAAAATTAGTTTAGAATTTCCCGTAAACTGTTCTCAGTCCAGGAAAGTACCGAGCTTACATAAACCTAGGAATTGTGATTAACAGTATATTAGTCCCTGTTAGAATTAAGTCAGGAAAGCTAACTGGATAAACCATCCCTTTCAAAAAAAAAAATCTATTTCTTTCAAGCACTTGAATTTTTTTAGGAAAAAAAATCTGAGCGTGAATTGAGTGGATAATTAATTCAACAATTATGTGTAAGCAGCTACTTATAAGGTAGTTGGGCTTAAAAATTTTTTTTCAAGGTACTGTTCCATTTCTGAGACCTCACCCTTTCCTGTTACAAAGTTGTAAATTTAAAGGGTTTGGCTTCTTGCACAAGACATTACAAAAATTAGTGAAGATTTTTAGGGAGTCAGTGTGCAAAAATATTGGAAGTTTAATTTTTAAAATGTCTGAGAAGGAATTAGTATTTCTAGAAAGCTACAGTGACATTGATATATTCTCACTCCTATAATATTAAGAAAATCTAATAAGGACTGGGGAGTGTTAGAAACATGAACTGTTTCTTTTTATGTAACTAACTTCACTTTAAGTCAAAAGATAACTGTTGTATGTATTAGACCACAGGATCGCATCGTTTTAGACCACAGGACTGCAAGCCAAGATATTTTTGCCATGTTTCTGAAGGCAAAAGTAGAAAAATTTTAATCTAAGGGACAAAATCCTACTTGTGTAATAAACTTGGACTATAGCCAAAATGCAACTCCTAAAAGCTATTTGCTTTTAAGAAGTAAATCTATTGCTTTATTTTTAAAAATGTATTCTCTCTAGCATCGTAATGGCCAATGACTTTAATGAAAGAGATTGAGCTCTTCTGTCCTGGATTTCAAAATTCACTTACTCGATTCACTGTCGTCCCTTAGCAGCAATTTCAAACATTGCAATAATTACAACAAAATTTAGTATCTAAAAATTAAACCTAAAATTATCTAAGTTTCCTAACCAGAGGTATGTAAAAGTTTCCCCCATTTTGTATTAGAAATCAAAGAATGTTTTAAGTTTTTTTTTTTATTGTTGTTCAAGTACAGTTGTCTGCATTTTCCTTCCACCACTCCCCACTGTTTTAAGTTCTACAGGAATAAAATGTCATCATACAATATAGGAAAATTTGAGATCTTAAGACCTAAAAAAAATCTGATCTGATACAATGGGATTTTTAAAGTCTAGTTTCAGATAATTTGTATTTTATTGATAAAACTTGGGAGAATCATTTACTTCTTGGGTAAAAAAAACCTCTTTGATGACAGGTCAAAGAGTTACTTGAAGAATGAGTATTTTAGCCATTTTAATGTGAACTATTATATAATTTTAATATAGTGTTCACCTCTTTCTAACCTTCCAATAACCTGTTTGGAAATAATTATGACAAGTCTCTTAAAGAAAAAGTATACTTGATTCACCATTAATCTGATAGCATAATTAACTAGAAAGGAAATCCAAAACCAGTATCCTTAACATTTTATACCTTCTTGGATATTCCCTAGGGTACACCAAGCATACAATGCTGGGCGTGCAGAGAACTAGGGCATAATTGATTATCTAAAAGAAACAGATGTTGTCCAAAGTAGATGAAACTACCTATTTAAAATACACGTATGTATTAGCCAGATGTCAAAGGGAGACTCAATTTGGCTTCAACATGGTTATTGACAAATTACTTTTCTTTTTTTAAATGTAGCAAGAAAACAACTGATTCCTTCTTTTATCAACTCTGCAGATTTGTGTAATATTCTGTTCTAGTTATGCAAAGAACGTATTTCTTCCAAATTAACAAAAGCGTTGTTTTTAGAAGTATATCCAGTTGTTTGTTAAGACAATGCTCATTTTAAATTAGATGCTACATTATGCTCTCCACATCTTCAGAAAGCTTTGAGATACTGTGCATATTGTGTCCAGTTACCAGTCCTCTTCCAGTGCGCTTGTAACTGCTCAAGAAATTACTGTGTGGAGCTCAAATGTACCTTCCCCTTTCATGTGAAACGTTTCGCTGTTTAGAAGCAAGTGTGAGCTGCATGTAACAGAAATCCTGTCTCAACAAAAACAGGGAAAAGTAGAATTCTAAATTGTAAACTATTGTGCTTTCTGATAAAAATCTTTTTTGCATTTCCACCCAAAGCCATCGGGCAGCTTACAACTGGTACACTTTCAAGCTCTCAACCTTATATACTGCTTTTTCTACAGAAGGAAATTAACCTCACTATAGGCTATTTAATATAAATGCATTTTGACAGTAATAATGTAAATCTGTATTTTCATCTGTATGTTTAAGGCTGGGACTTATGGGCAATTACAGATTTCAGGATTCGCAAAAATTCTCCCAGGTCCGTGCTGGCCCTGCTCACACTTAGGACCACGTGTGATAAACCCTCCAACGGTACCATCAGCACGTGCGAGTGTCCGTCAGTCCCTCAGGTCAACCAGCACTGTTCCTCAGCCTGACGTGTCCAACGATACACAATCACGCAGTTGGGCTGATCGCAAGAATTAAAGAACAAAACTTCTTTTAATGGTTGCATGTGCTTAATTACATTTTTGAATTAAAACTTGAGAATTAAAACCTGGGGGCTTTTGAGTTCACACAGCAGCCAAAAGGATGTATATAAGTTGATCTTGACCCATTGAATGCCTGCTAATTCAATTGCCTAGAATTCCAGTCATTAGCCAAGCAGTCTTCCAAATGAAGACATCCGGTCTCCTTCAATTTTCCACTTAAAGCAGACCACAGAAGCAGAGATCTGACCAATCAACTTAGGGTAAAATTACCCATGAAAATGACTGATGGTGCGTGGATTAGGAGCTGGACAGCATACCATCGAAAACCCTACGCTGCCACTTGAAGTTTCACGGATTCGCCAATTTCTGGGGAATTACCTTCACACTCTTGATCTAGGTTGTAGAAAAAGGATCAGACCTAGAAACTGTGCAATTAGTATCTTCTTGAATGGCTAGAAGCCATAGTCTTTGCACATCTCCATCTGAGTGATTTAAAGCATTCTAATAATTTCACAAGCTCTGCACAGAACTCACACGAAAAATAAAGATGCCATGTACGATTCATGTTGAGGATCTGTGTAGTACATAATCACAATTAAAATCACACACAGGAAATTGAGTTCATATAATTTATTGCAGTTAGCACACAGTTTAAAAATTCACCAACACACCAATAGTACAAAACTAAACAGCATTATAAGTTATTCCCCCCTCAGGAAAATAAGACATACTATGATTGTCAAAGCTAGGTGTCAGTCTAAGTTTTAGAACAAAGGAAGAATGTGAAACTAATGAAAGGAAAAGTAATCACTCACAATGACCACAAAAAGAAAACCCAAAAGAAAGTCCGTTTTTTCACAGACATTGATTGTCTTCTCTAAATTAATAAAAATTATTTTAACATAAACTGTATTTAAAAAAAAACAACTAGAAACTCTTCAAGTAACTAAAGATAATGCTCCAAGGCCATTTTCACAGCTTTTTTTGTTTGTTTGTTTGCTTTAAATGCCATTACAGCCAAATTAACACACGTTTGACCAAATATTTCCAAAACAGTCCAGCAACACACAATGGAGTTTTCCATTCAGTATCTTAAGCACAAAAATAGGCTATGTTTACAGTAGTTAAGGCGATCAAATTTTAAACAAAAGCAATTAAAAAAAAAAGGGAAAAACAGCAAACGTTTTCCATGCTACTCCCATAGACCTTATTTGTAAGTGCAAGACAGGAAAGCAAACAGTGTGCAAAATGCTCTCGCCCCGTGTGCCGGGCGTTAAACCGCACGCCGGGCTGCAGCCTCTGCTGCCGCGATCCACAGAGTCTACTAACCCCCTTCCCCCTGTCAATCAAGGCAGTCCAGTCCTTTCAGCCTGGGGCTCTTTCAGTCCATAGAATCTTTTCATGAGTTGGGGGGTGGGGGGGTGGAGGGTGGGAGGAGGAGGGTGGGGAAGGAAGAAGGGGAGAAAAAGAAAAGGGGAGCAAAAGAAAAAAAAATAAAAGAGTGACCTATTGTCAATTTGTGCAGTAGTTACTCTAAAAATGCTCAACGGGGTAAATGCGTACACCTAAACTTTGAGCTGGCATGGGTTCTGTGCAATTCGAAGTCAGTTATCAATGCACACTGCACATGCAAATCTTTAAGCCGTTTGTAAACATTTATATTCTCCTTGTTATGTAGCAAAGTTATCAATTTGCAGCTTAAGTTTTTATTCAGCTTAACAGTTTCAACTTAAAGACAGTGGGAAAGTCAATTTAAATTATATAAAATAAAAGTAAAAACAGTGCATTTACGTTCTTCATAACACCAGTTTTTTTTCCAAGTGGTGCTATTTTTCTAAGGAAATTAAATAATTTTAAACTCACTCGTTAAAGTTATACAATGCAAACAAAGACAAAAATATATTGAAACTCATGCATTTCTGTAGCGTTAATATTTACTTTTCAAGACTCAACTAAGAGCATCAATACAACCTGTCAAGTTCTTTGACACCCCCCCAGCCCATGTCATCAATTACAGTATACAAGAACAGTAATTCACATTTTCAACACACAGTTCGACACTGCTGAAGCTGCAATATCCTTCCTCATCCCGAGCAAACCTTCACAAAGACAGCGCCCCAGCGATCCCAGTGTACGTTCATAATTTCTCTCGTTGGGAACCGTCAGAAAACCAGAAGTTGCCACAGAAAGTTTTAAGTCAACTGCTTGTTTAAAAATAGATAATCCAGCATTTCAGAAATTTTCCATTTGGGTCTAAAAGCATTCAGGTTTCCAACAGCCAGAAAAGATTCATGCAATTTTAGACATATAAAGAGGCTAATAAAACTGGAGGGGATTTCTACTTGGAAAAAAAAAAAAGTGGGGAGAAAAAGAGCTCGAAAGACAAGGCAATGTTGACAAAATTAAGCCCTAAGAAAGCATTTTGCGACAGGACGATTTGTTTCAAAGGTTCTTATTGGCTTACTTCCCCTACATCCTCAAAGAAAAAACACCTCTCTATTCTCCAACTTGTCCTAAAGTTTCTTTTATCAGTATGCTAAATTAGTAAGATTTTCATGCTATTCTAAAGTGCAAAAACAAGTTAATATCCCAACTTTTTAGTTCCAGGAAACAAGACTGCTTTTAGACCGTACCACAACTATATAGAGATCTATGTATATATATGTATATATATATATTATTTATATATATATATAAAATTATTTCCAGAGTTCTTGCGAGCTATCTTCTAAGGTCCAGTCTCTGACAGCAGGCAAGCTCAGTGCTTCACTTTTGACAGACAAGGAGTTCACCAACTCACAGTGGAACTTGCGGATGTGTCTGTACAGGTCCCCCGACTGCGTGAACCTGCGCTCACACCACTTGCACGCGTGCGGCTTCTCGCGGGTGTGCACCACGGCGTGGCGGCTCAGGTTGTGCGAGTACTGGAAGCTCTTGCCACACTGGGTGCAGGTGTAGGGCTTCTCGCCCGAGTGAGTCCTCTCGTGGCGCTTGAGCGTGTACATGCAGGAGAAAGTCTTCCCGCACAGCGAGCAGGTGGGCACGTTGACGTCGGCGGCCGGCTTGCTGCGGATGCCGTCCTGCTCGCGGAAGTGCGTGCTCAGGTGGATCTGCAGGATGTGCGGGCTGGGGAAGACCTTGTTGCACAGCGGGCACATGAAGATCTGGCCGGCCGGGCTCAGGATGTTGGAGACGTAGGGCAGCAGGCTGCTCTCCATGCCCCCCTCCACCTGGACGCGCTCGCTCTCGGGGGTCAGCATCTCGTCGTCGCTGGCTTTGTCCTCCCGCTCGAGCTCCCTCAAGACCGAGTCCTCCCTCAGCGGAGCCAGATGGGCCGGCTCATACTGTACCCTGTTATTAGTGCTCACACTTTCTTTCACAGTGCTATGTTCCATGTCATAGTCATTAGTGCCAACATCACTCTCATCACAGGAAGCCTCTTTCTCCACCTTCACCTGCACCAGGTTGCTTCTCAGCACGTCCTGTGAAGAGAAATAAGAGCTGTTCAGATTTTCAACTCCTGAAAGGCTGGACTTGACAGACAGGTCCAGCACGCAGTCAACATCTGCTGAATCCCTCACGGAGGTGACAGACCTCTGGGACAAAGACTCTGTTGAGCTGCAGGGGCTGGCTACTGTTTTTCCAGCTGCTGTGGCGTGTGGCTCTGCCTCTGCGCCCCCCTGGGGGATGCCTGCTGAGTCTGAGGGCAATCGCATCCACATGTTCCCAGGCTCGGCCGCCAAGTCCCTTTTGCTGGGCAGGATGTTCAATTTCTCGTCTTCTCCTTCATCTTCGTCGCTGGGCAGGTCACCGGCCATGTGGCTGCTGCCATCGGAGAGACTCTCGACTTTGTCCGAACAACTTGAAGCGTCTTCCTCCTTTTTGGTGCTGTCTGCCTCTGTGGTGGCTTTCTCTTTCAGCTTCTTTTTGCAGACTTTGACAATGTCATACATGTGGAGATAACTGGCAGCTGCTAGCACGTCTTCAATGGGCAAGTCTTTGAACTGGAGTTTCCCTTCATACATGAATTCAAGCAGGAGAGCGAAAGCTGGGGCTGTAACAATGTCGCTGTTCAGATGAACAATGTCTCTTTTGTCCAGCTGGTCCTTGTAAAAGAGGTGGAAGTACATGCTGCACGAAGCCAGTACAGCTCGGTGCGCTCGGAACTGGGCATCTCCCACCAGAACAGTGCAGTCACAAAGAAAACCCTGATGTCTCTGCTCGCTCAGACACTGCAGCAAATGTCTACTATGGTCTGGAAACTCCATGCTGTCTTCATAACCTGGGAAGAGAGACATTTCTCATGAAAGCCCCGTCAGGAACAACTTTACAACTTCTCCACGCCAGTCCCCATACAAATAATAATAATTCAGCTTGGCGGCAGGGGTACACGTCCCTGAATTTTAATCAGGCGTATGACCCAGAGGCTCCAAATCACATGCACGAAACCTAAATGCGAGAAGAAAAAGGCACACTTTCCAAACTTCCTCACCCCAATCAGACAGTTTCTAACGCATCCTTACCTTCCCTGCACTTTCAATCAAGTTTTTAAGACCTTAATTTCAGGAGAGTCTCTTATTGAGAGTAAGAATTCAGATCTCTCTCAGAAGAAATTTAGATAGCTCTACTCATCAAATTATGTCCTACAAAACCTACAAAATAGCTTTCACTTCCAAGGGAACAACTCATATAACGAACAAAGAAAAGTCCCAAGCACACTCTGGAAGATTCAGAAAACTTGTCTGAACATTCTTTTTATTACTTTTGATACTTGATTGCCCTTAGAAAGCACAATTTAAACACACACACATTCAGCTGCGGGAAAAAAACCCCACATAATGAAATTGCATAATTAGTCCAGAAATTAACAAACAACTTTCTTTTAAAGTCAGAGTGTTACAACGACAAAAGCCCTGTGTATAAAAACAGATGTGAATGCCTTAAGATTTGCAGGTAGAGCACACATGTACGAGATCAGAAGGAACTACCCCAACAGATGGGAAAGATCATCTTTACTACAAATAAACCCAAATATTTTTTTAATGATTTGAGAAAAAAAATGGTTATATTTCTTTGTAGACTCTGTACATCTAGAGAATTAGGAGCCAGAAGGGCTCTGAATCTGAAAAATCTTATCTAAACTTTGATCCTTTGCAAAAGCAATATGAGTTCCATATTAAAATGAACTCAAACTTTTAAATAAAGGCATATTATGTTCAAATGAAACTCAAAAGCTTTACAGGCTCAACATTAAAAGAGAAAAAAAAAACCTTGCTAGAAAAAGAGAAACTATTTTTTCCCCTGACTGTGCCTTACCTCTGTCAACAGAAAATACTTTGTTTCAACATAACTTGATATATTTTGTTTTCCCACTAGCTTCTATTCTTTCAAATAGGCATTGTTGCCCTGATTTTCTGGGGAAGGGGGGGGTGAAATGGAGGGAGAGGAAAGGCAACGCTGTACAATGGGTCAAAATTCAACTCCTTAAAACTCAAGGAAACCCAGCCTCCTCTTTCAGAAGCGAGGGGACCAGAGGCAAGGTTGCACACCACCCATCTCGGAAAGTACACTTTGGGAATGGGCACGTATTAATTTATTGTCTAAAAATTCCTTCCCTGCTTTTTCCACACTTTGCCCAAGATGGACTAAAACTTTCATCCCAACCCCAAATACCTTCTGCAAGATGCCACTGCTAGAAGAAACCAAGATTTACAATACAATCACTTTAAGTGCCCCACAGCTAACATCAATCCTAATCCTTGAGAGGGCTAAAAATAAAGATTGGAGGGCAGCTCACAAGGTAGCCGTGATCAAATTAGGAGGCTGAGAGGACAGAGAGGGACGAAGAAGGAAGCTTATAAACATCTGATCCAGCTGACTGTGGCCATATGGCAGCTGCTGCCCAGATAAAGAGATTAAGAATAGAGGAGTGCGATTACAGCTGTCTGGCCAATTCAGGCAGCTCGCATCTACAAGTTCTAAATTAGTCACTAACACAAAAACTCCTGCAAATAATTATTGTTCGGCCCAAGTAAAAGATCTCTTAAATATATATTTGAAAGAGAAATGAGGAAACCAGTCAAACTATTCTCCTGAGGACAAAAGTTTTTTTTTTTTTCCCCTTTAAAAAAAAAAAACAAACCTTCGGTTTCAAAAGCACTATACAGCTGTATGTTTCAGTAGTGCTGCTGAATGGTTTGAAGAATAAAGTTTCACAGTGGAATTAATTACACAACAATCAAGCTTCTTAACTAGAATAATCTTCTCATATAAGTTTGAATGCTGGATTCCAGAGAGTTTACTATTTCTCCCCGACCCCAAAAGCAAAAGGAATCTAAAACAGCAGTGAAAAACAACAACAGTATAAAGCATTTTAATCCAAAGTGATCTCGAAAAGCAGTATTTCAAAGCCTTTCTTAACATTTCAAAACTTGAAATATTTCTGTGTATTAAAGTTATTTACTTGCTCGAACAAAAGGGATAAAAATTACAACTAAACAAGCCCAAGACTTTCAACTCCAATAAGATGTTCATTTAATACTCAATTTCATACATTATTCCTAAACTGGGTTAGAAAAGTAATGTGATTTTTTTTAATTAAATAAACAAAACACCAAAACACAAATAAACTCCATCTAATCTCTTTGCTACTCCTACCTTTAGGACACATAAACCTGATTAAGTCCTTTCCTCTGAGTCTTGCTGGCTCCAGGGCTGTTACATCGGTGGAAAAAAAGCAGACTAAGAGAGACAGATGCAAAGTGGAGATGATGTTGGAGAGGAATGAGATACCTTCTCCACCACAGATCCGCACACACTAACTCCCTGTCTGTGTGTTAGAATAAAAGGCTGAGGGATGGCAGGCTGTCAGCTGCTCTGACATCATGTTCAGATGGAAATGCTACCTCCAGCTGTGCTCCTTTTAATGCCATATGCTACTCCTCTACACTCCTGCCACCAGCTTTTTCTTAGGAGAACTTTTCTCTTCTGTTAGTATAAACAAAATACTTCAAAGTCTCCCTTTTTTTCCAAACTTTCTAACAGAAGAAATTGAAAAACTCAGCATATGGAGTTCTACTGTATTTATGGAATAGCAACACTTCTGTCTTAAGTTGGTGGACTGGCTTACATACTGACAGCGCACTCAAGCCACGGTGCTATTCAGGAAATCCAGACTCACTTTTATTCAACTCCAACGTTTAGTTTCAAAGGCAGTTTAGGGATATTTTAAACCAACCCATTTGACATCTCCAGTCCCATTTCAACATTATTATGGGTCTTTCTTTCTTTTTTTTCTGCTGAGATAATGCTATACATGTCTCAGGATGTTGGGAGAATATTCTCAACCATTACTTCAGCCTGGTTCACCTTATTATTTCTCTCTTATTTACTATTTATCTACAACTACCTTCTCATGAAGATTTCTCACACTGCCAGCTAATGCAAATTTCGATTCTCAGTATCAACAAACTGAAAGTGCACTTTCTGAAATCCTGGAAAGTACTTCAGTTCAAGGAGACAAATTAATAGTCATACAACCTGCTAAAGTCACTTAAAATGCATGCTGCACCTGCATATCTGATCTTTCTGCTCAGAAAAAGCAGAACTTCGTCTTCCCCTTAATTTGTGTCCCATAACAATCTGTTTTTGGGTCACTCTGTAACGTTCATGATCACACGGAAACCTTTCAGGGAGAAAGGGAGGGGACAGGTCTAGTAAGTTTGGGAACTTTTTAGCTAGGCTTTATGGGCCTTTTCTAATGGCTGATGAAATCCGAACGTAATCCGGGCTAGGCTGACCAGTGTCCTGCAAGGTGCTGCGACATCTGTGAATGTCAAATACATCTCCACAGGCTCTCGGGAGGGTGAGGAGAGAAGGAGCTGGGCCTGAGGCGCAAGTGCTGTAGCCCTGGTGATAATAAGCACTCCGTTCTCATTAGAAAACCATGGCAAAGAGTTAAAGAGTAACAAAAACGAACGTCTCTGTCTTGTCCTTCTCGCTTTCCCAAAGTCACAAACCTAACTTTCTCTAACTTCGCGATGAATGACATAATTATGAAAGCCTATTTCAGGAAGCACTCTTCGGAGATAAATTCCTTCTCAGCCACACAACCTATTCGCCACAAATGCCCTCGCCCCATTCCAATATATCAGACATTAATCACCCCATTTACCCAGTGGGGTGGGGGCTGAGTGACAGTTTAATGAGTCGCAAGCACCGCAATGGGTCGGCGAGCGGCTCCCACTCCACAAATCAACCCCTCACGTCCGGCTACCGCGGGTCCGGAGAGGTTGGTGAGATTGGGTTTTGTTTTTCAAAGAGGTTGGGGGGCGGGGGAGAAACCCTGGGGAGGGGGGAAGAAATGCAAATCTTTCCGTAGTTGGCTGTGCATAAAACACACGGGGAAAGAGGAAGGTTAAACCACAGGGAAGGAGGTGGAGGGCGTAGAGCCGGTGCAGCAGGAAAACACCTTAAACAACAGACGTGAAAACAGACCCGGGTCAAGGCAACAACAAAAGAAAAGTCGTAAGAAGAAGCCTGGGGGAGGCGAGTGGTTGCTACCGCTTCCCCGCCGCCCCAGCAATCGAGCCCCCGGGGCCTCCCGGCAACTGCCCCAGCTCGGGGGGGAGGGTAGGGGTGGACGAGGGGCTCCCCCAGAGCCCCCTCCCCCCGGGCGCCACTGCAGCTGCACCGGTCCCCGGAGCCGCGGCCGTCCCGGGCGCCACTGCAGCTGCGGCGGCTCCCAAGCCCCCTCCCCCAGCCCGCCGCCCTCCGCACCCGGGAGGCGCCACCGCAGCTGCACCGGCCGGGAGCCCGCCCCGCGCCGCAGCTGCACCGGCCGGGGGGGCGCGGCGCGGAGCCGGCCAGCCCGCACCCCGCCCGACCCCGCAGCTGCAGCGGCCCCGTCCCCGCGCCGGGGCCTCCCGCAGCTGCGCCGCCCCAACCGCTCCAACCACACAAACTAACTCCACTCGCGGGGGCGCCCCGGCCCGGCCCGCCCTCCGCCCGCACTGCCCCGCCGGCCGCGGCCGCACAGCTGGCGCCCCCCGCCCGCCGGGAGCCGGGGCGCGGACGGGGCGCCGGGTCAGAGGCCGGGGGCCGGCGCCGGGACTCACACGGAGCGGCCCTAAGTCACCGCGTCCCCGCCGCCGCCGCGTCCTCCGCCTCCTCCTCCCGGCCGTCGCCGCCGCCGGACTTGGTGGGCTTCCTCCTCCTCCTCGTACCCCCCTCCCTCCCGGCCCCCCCACCCCCCAATCCCGGCTCCGTCGCCCGCTCCCCCTGCCCCCTCCCTCCCACCCGCCCCCACTGGCAGCCGGAGGAGCGCGGCGGAGCGAAGAGGGCCCCACTCTCAACGGCTCCCCATGGCAGCAGCCCAGCGGCGGGCGCAGCCTGCCAGACACAGCGAGGGAGCGAGCGAGGGAGCGAGCGCGGAGCCGCCGGGCCGGGGCTGGGGGGGGGCGGGGGCGGGAGCGGGGGGGGGCCGGCGGGGGAGGGGGCGGGAGGACGCACCACGCACGCACGCGGCGGCGCCGGCCAGATGTTTTCTCCCCCCCTCGGTCCGCCCCTCTCCTCCCCATGCCTCCCTCCCTCCCGGCGTTGGGCTTCGGCGATTGACCGAAAGCTCCTGGACCGGCGCTCCCGCCCGCCCCCAGGCCACCGTATTCTCCAATAGGAGGATGAATTTTCAGGAGGGCGGAGGCAGTGGCGGGCAATCGTCGGACTGGCAGGAGGGCCCAGCCAATGGGAGAAGCGAATTGGAGCTGCCGCTCGCGCGTCCCAATCGGAGGCAGAAACTGTTGGAGTGGGCGGGGCCCGGGCGGGCGGAGACCGGTAGCGGTGCTGGGCGGAGTCCTCGAGCGCAGCGGTGGTGGTGGCAGCGGCGCCCCTCTGGGTGACTTGGCCGTGAGAAAGTGAAAGGAGCCCGCAGGCGGCGGCGACAGCTGCGCTGGGAGGGGCCTGTTTCCAGGCTTTGAGGCCTCGGGCGCTTCGGGGGTGCGGAGCGAGCTCCTCGGCGCGCACCGTGACAACCATAAATAATACTTTAAAACACAGTGGGGCTTGGCCGCTCTAAGTTATGCAGGTATCCTTCGCCAGGCAGGGCACTCGGGGACACAGATGAGTCGAGTCCGGCTCCCTGTGCTGTAGGTGAAGGCATCCAGGTTCTTGCCTGCCTGAGCGAAGGGGGAGTAGGGCTAAAGGACGTTCTTGCCCCGTCCTGCGGTGTCCCGTTTCCAGGTGCACGTCGGGACGCTGAGGACGCGACCGGCTCGGAGGGTCACCGTTTCTGAGCGTCTTTTTGCTTGTGCCGTCTTGTTACAGGCGCAGAGCAGACCGCCTGTATTTCTCGAACAACCTTCATGTCACATGTCTGCTTGCACTGTTACAAGTAAAGACATTCCCAAGTGACCAAATTTTAGGGAATTACAGTAAAATTGATACTTGTAGAAGCCTTAGCCTGATCCCTTAATTGGTACGTATGAAGCCACAACTTTAAACTACCGAGGGAAGATGTAAGACTGTTACATTGCTTTTCCTTCCTTCAAATAAACTTTTATTCGACTCCTGTGCGATTAAACTGTTAATTACGGCACGAAGAAATGTAGAAACTTACACCTTCAAGAAATTGGAAATCGTGTTAAAGAGGCAAGAATTACAAGTAAAAAGTTGAATAGCAAGAGAGAAATGGTTCAAGAATGCAAAACAAAACTGCAGAGTGAGGAAGTCAGTGCACTAGTCATTGTGTTTATTCTTCGCGAGCTGAACCGGCACTGGCAAGCCTGTTGCTAACCAACTTGCCAGGAGACCTTTCAATTGGGCAAAATGTGCTTTCACTTTGTTGCAGGTGAAATGGGTAAAGTAAGTAGGCAGTATTGTGAGGGCAAATCAGACATGTTGAATTGCTAATAAAGTCAAAACAGGAGCACAGAAAATTGTGGAACTGAAATATGATTGGAGTGTCCTGTTAGAAGCAGTGGTTTCTACTCTTTCTGCAACCTTTTCATATGTCCCCATGATTGACCTCTGAAGCCAAAGTCATCTCTGTAACTAGAGTTTTTTATTCCATAAAATGCAGGGTGAGGCAAAAGTAGGTTTACAGTTGTGAGTATGCATAAGTTTATTCTTGTATTATTTTCCATGTAAACAACTGTAAACCTACTTTTGCTCCACCTTGTATATTGTTTCTGTGCTTCTGGTGAATTCTTGATCATTTAGAGTCTATCTGTAGGAGGCCCAGTTTCAGTCTCACCTATTTCAAGTTAGGGAAATTTGTAAATGTTCTTGATGAATGAAATACCCATAACAAAAGATGTGAATATGAGTGAATGCTTGACTAAGAAGTTTGGGGGAAAACAGAGGGAAAAAGTGCGTTCTCAAAGCTGTTTCTCACTTACTAAAAGTTAAAAGTAGCAGATCTCTGGATGAGTAGAATGAGTTGATAGTGCAAGGACATTAAGTAATAAATTCATGAGAAAAGTAGAACGTCCAGATTGTTCCCCAAAAGCTTAGAAACTCAGCTCTATGGCATCTACAGCAAAATCACAGCTCTGACAAAAGGTTTTACAGACCACACCTACCCGCAGAATAACAGAGATCTGATGGGGAGACACTGATAGATCCAGTTGTGAGCATTGTTTTTTAGGTGTAACAGTCATTACTAGAACCCATTTTTGAGAGCTGAGTAGTATAGCCAGGAAATAGAGATTGAGTGGATATTTAAAGAAGCAAGTGTTATCCCTCAATATGTCAAAAGATTTTATAAACTTATGATGGAAATGCATGAAATATTCATATTATCAGAATAAAAAACATGTCTGGAGTTTTTGTTGTTTAAAGAAGGTACTCTGATGGGATACGGAAGAAAACAAAAAAGTGTGAGACAGGTTCTCTCCTTCCTAAGGTTAAAGTTTAGTTGGGAAAGAAATGGCATGAACATTTAAAAATCTGAAACAACGGGGAAGCTAAATAACAATATGAGAACATATGGATGTCAGAGCTAAATCCGCCATTCAGTTTCTACGACCATCTACCCCTGGTCCCTGGGGTGGTTGTATTTTCTCTGCCCCGCCCTTTGTTAACTTTCTGACTTTAATGTGTCTTATAAACTTACTGTGCAAATGATGCTTGTAATCATCTTTGGAAAGCCATCAGCATTCAAAGTGTAAATAAACAAATTAAGACAACGGCGGTGCCATAATACAGAATGATTACTATTTTGGAGGGCACCCACTGGCTCTAAATACCTTCTCCAAGTAAGTGCCTCAAAGCAGGGTCTTTTTACCTTGCACAACAGGTCTGGCAAATTAGCAAGGTACAAAGCTACTTGACAGAATCAGACAGTCAATAAAAAGTCTCCTTTTTTCCTTTCCCACTGGGAAAAAGAAAGTGCCGAAAGTACAGTCTCTAAACTATCAGAAACATATACCACTGCTCCCCTCTGGAGGGATTCCAGTCCTGTATCGTTCCCATTAATCCATACCTTTCCAGGAGTCCTTATATTATAAACAACACAAGTCCATGTAACCTGGTTGGATTTCTTGCCAGAGAACAGGTTTTATATCTTCATACCACATACATTTGACCAGCAACAATTTAATACTAATAAAATGGACCACATAAAATTTAATTCGATGAGCAGCTCCATAAAATTAATGTGAACTACAGGTAAAATCTCTGAAATAAATCAGTGTTTTTACTATACGTTGTGCAACAGGACATGCTGAAAAATTGTTTATGAAATTAATTTTTGAATATTGACTTTTTATAAACTACATGTGTAATTGGAATTGTAAAAATTAGGGAAGTGAGCATTAAAAATAAAAGAGCGGATATTTCAAAGTATACTATTTTAAATATGGTAATTATAAAATGTAATAAAGTGAGTAGAGGTGAACCTAGTTTTGCACCTGGAGAGAAAAAGAACACTAACACTCCCAATGTAATTGCACACATGAAATTTCAGTAACTTATTTATTCCCTCTCTCTCTCTCTCTCTCTCTCTCTCTCTCTCTGTCCACGCACCCCATTCTCTTCTGGCTTTTACAAATGAACAGATTGAAATGGCCTAAAGGGAGGAAGAACACAGAAACACGGCTGAAACAATAGTAAAAGAAGTAAATGAACAAACTGAACACACACAAACCACAATAATGAAATGAACAGAGAATATATTCCTCAAGCACAGTGTGTGTGTGTGTGTGTGTGTATCCCCCAAACATTTTATATACTAAATAATTCCCTGGATTATAAATTCTATAATGCTTGAATCTGTTTATTAAATTCCTGAACTATGATAAACCATAAATAGGAGAGAATTTATCCAGATTCTCAGCTCTGAAGACAGAAATAATGTTATCATAAACTTTTGAGGAAAGGTCCTTAGCAGATTTATACCAGACATTAATTGGGGATACACCCTCTATGCTGAAAGCAGAATGAGCCTACACCAGTAATTCAAACCTGTTTGAGGGTTAAGGACAGAGAGAAGCAAAAGATAGTCTTCCCAGAACTGTTTTTCCTGTGTAGCCAGTTTTTAGTTGCTTACTGTAAATCAGTGCTTTTACGTGACCATCATAAATCCAGAGACAGCATAATGGCTAACGGAGGCTGGTAGTTCAAGGCTTGGTTGACAAGGAGGCTGGCCACTTCAGAGAACTAATTTAGAAAGAAAGCAAAGAGCCACCCAACCCACACCTTTTCCCTTTTTCTCAGTCTCTCTTGTCTGTTCTCTCTGTCTCTCTCCCCACCCCCCATAAAGTGCATTATGCCTTATGGCATATGGAAGGGAAAAACATACAATGATGCTTTTTACAGTTAACTTTGCGCTATAATACATTCATTATTCATTTTGTGTATGATCCCAGGCAACTTTCAAACCCCAGGCTGGCTCTCTTCCTTGCTACACAGAACGCCTTCCTGCCAAACACTGATGTGAGTTCAATCAGTTAAGAATTACTTAAATACTATCCTAAACAAAATAAATTTGTACAGACAAGTCTGCCGCCCTTGAAAAATCATACTGTACCTCCAACATTCAGATACTGCAATTGCTGTCTTGTTTTGGAGGTTGCATTAATTTGGATAATAAAAAGATGCCTTGATTTCATCTGTGGGACTTTTACATTTAAAATAATCTGATGAAATAGGACTTTTCCAGACAAATGGATTCTGTTAAAGAAAAATTTAACATGGAACCTTTGCTATTAATGCCTCACTTTTAAAATAACAAATCTTTGAGTGTTGATTTTTCTAAAATTCTGCAAAGATATAGTAATAGAGGTAGATTGTTTTGTTCAAAATGAAAGAATGCAACTTCTAAATATTTAAATGCTAATATTTTTAGTTATAATCATTTGCTTAAATTGGGACTTGTAGAAATTCAGGTGCAAATAAACTTAGAAAGGTAAAGAGAAGAGATTACCAGTAGGTATTGATGCTCTGCTGCTGAGCAAAAGGTAGAAACATTCACGTGTCTGCATTCCAATACAAGGAGAAGTTTTTCCTTCTCTTTATGCTTGGTCCGCCCTTCAATTCAGGACCTTCTTGGACTTTAAACCAGCAGAAAGGAAAATAATACATCCAAAAATTATTCACTGAGAACTTACATTAAAGAAATAAGGAATGCATTCTCACACTTCTTGTTGTAAAATTTCCACCATGTACTAGGTGCCAACGATACATGAAATAATCACTCCCTTTAGATTTAGGGAGGCTTCGTTATGCGTGAATGTCACTGTGAAACCTCTGGACAGAGATAACATTTCATTTCTCTTTCAGTGGCTGAGAAATGCATACCAACCCGAACTATTGAAATAATATAAAAATGTCCTAATAAAAACTTTTCTTATAAAGAAATCCTATAAATTTAACACAAAAGTCTCGATACATACCAGATTCAAGCTATTCCTGGTAATCAGAGCAGACAGAGGGTTAAATCACATTCCAGAAATTGACTTCACCCTTGGTGATAACAGGCAACTCAGAAGTTACTTCCCTTACAAAGAACTAGCATTTATGCTTAAGACTAAAATGATTATTTTTAAAGTACCCATTTTACAATGCAAATGTGTGTCTAAATTAAACTCAGTAAAAATAAGCATTTTAAATTGAAGCTGCAGTAATGACTTTATGGGAGACAATAGGAAAAGTGGTTCTTAAATATGAACTCAGAACAGATTTCCAATTCCTTCTAGGTGCCTTGAGGCTTTCTTTGTTCCTTAACGTAGTGGCACATGTTTAACGGAGAACCCATTGCTGTGAAGTTGTTTGATAAAACTGAGGCTGTTCAGCGAGCAAAAGAAAAAAAAAATGTTGAATCAAAACCCAAAAGCACAACACTGACAACTGGTCTGCGATGCGAGGCTGTGCCTTAGCACTTGGACTGCGGGACAGATGCGAGAATACAGGCTCACAAAGACAGAATAGCAACAAGAGTCTGCGTAACAAAGACACAGGCACAGTAGAACATTTCAGACAGAGACAAATGACAGGGAGAGAAGAGCAATGTAAGGGACAACAGCTTTGCAGAGGAGAGGTAGAACAGTGAGAAGCTGGTGACAATGCAGAATGGTGGAAGAAAGGTAGAGAGGAGGAAAGATCTGAGCGGGAAGTGGTCTGTGGCAGAGACCTTAGCGATGGAGACGGTGCGGCGGAAGATAAAAAAACAGAGATGTCAACTCTCCTTCCTCAGCTCTCCAGACCCTATGCCACTCTTTTATTGCCAAAGCATGTTTTTTTCCTTTTAAAATATATTTTTAATTAATTAATTAATTAATTTTTAGAGGGAGAGAAACATTGATGGGAGAGAGAAACATCGATTGGTTACCTCTCGAACGTGCGCCAACTGGGGACCTGGTCTGCAACCCAGGCACGTGCTCTGACTGGGAATTGAACCGGCGAGCTTCCACTTTGCTGCATGATGCCCAGTCAACCGAGTCACATTGGTCAGGGCCAAACGATGTTTTCCTTTTCGTCCTTAAATAATGCTTTATGAAACAGCCAGCTCCAAAAGAAAGATTAGAGTACACTTGGTATTTAATACTTCCCAGACATTAAGTTGCCAAAATCAGGGCACAGGTATGCATGCACCTAGGCCATTAGTTTGGCTGATTTTGCTGGTAAGACCAGCTTGATATAAATTAGATTTTCCTAATATAAAGTCAGAGCTTCATAGCACACTCATTATACAGTTTTAAGTTGGCCTTATGGAGAAATTGTGGGGATGTATTGAGTTTTCATTGAGGAATGGGAACTCTTTATTAACCTGACTAATCCTATTTCAGGAATTCATTCATTCAACAGTTACTAAACATCTAGCATACATAGGGTCTCGTACTGGGCCCATCGGCCTCCATATAAAATATCTGGCCCAGATTGTAACCAGATGCAAGAATTAGCATTGGAAAGAAAGAGGGGTAAGCTACTTCAGCAAAGTGAACCAGGAAAATTCTTATGATCTAAAGAATTTTACTGACTCTATTTTTTGTTTACTATTTTCATTGACAGGATATAAGTTCTCTCAGGATGGGAACTTTTTCTATGACATTTGTACCCTGTAATGGTAAATGGCACATAATAAGCATTCAAGAAAGTGTCATAGGCAGGAGGGAGGGAGAGTGGGAGGAAGGAAGGGAGAGATGGAAAGAAATAACGTCTACATTTGCATTTTTTCCAGAGGCTGGAGGGAATAGCAGTGCTTTATATGTTCAACTACTCCCTTTAAACTCAGGAAAAAGGGAGAAGCACAGCCTATTCTGTAAACTATCAGAAAAGTGCATTTTAGGGGGAACTCCAACCCACCATAGAAATAATTCAGATGGACTCAGTGGAGACTTACTTCTGCTAAATTCATAGCAATTCTCTAGCATATGTAAAGAGTATTTCATCTTTGAGGCATTTTAGAAATGAGTTACTCCTCAAAACGTCTTTTATAGGCATACGATGTGTTATTTTTGTTACTTGAAGGAGAATGTTGATACGGAATGTTAAGTGGTTTATCCAAGTCCCCCAGTTCAAGATTGGTGAGTTGCAGCACTAGCTAGTCATCAATTCATTGTCCTCCTTCTTCAGACATTTAGGCCAATCTGAAACTAAAAGAAAAATGCCCATTACTTTTAAACAAATCAGGATCTAATGTGCTTTGAAAAAATATATAATCTATCAGGCCTTTATCTTTAAGGAAAAAGTCTGTGATCTCAGCTGAACCACACAGACAAACTAAAAATATAATGAAAGAAATTATTTCTGACTTTTCAAATGTAGCTTCAGCTAAAGACATATGCCGTTGGTGGATATAAATCAAGGTGCCTCCTAGCAAGACGCGTTTGCTCTTTCCAGAGATCCTATTGAGACAGTAGAGTCCTAATAGCAGTAAATCTCCTGGAGAGGAATCTATAAAACTATATATATGGGTGCATCCTGTGACTATATGAGATAAAAGATTATATTTTCATTTGCATGGTTTGCTGGGTTTTATTTGGCAGATACAATAACACGAGCTATGCAGAGGCCATAAAACAAAGTGAGAACAGCAGCTCATTTGGTGGCAGCTCATAATGGTTATGGCTAAAGGGCCTCCACAATTCATCTCAAACCCTTATGCCTATATTTATTGTTGTTTAAATGAAAATCAAACTCTCACAGCCATAGGGAGGAATCTGGTCAGAAATTTGAGGTCTCTCCTTCTTACACAGCTCCTGGGGTTATCAATCCACAACAATTAAAAACAGGTCCCCAAATATCCAAAAGACAGCATACCTTACCTAAGCACGTGATGCTTCATTTTCCCAGTCCTCCTCCAAACAGCTCTAAAACTCCTACAGAATGAGAGTGAGTGCAGAGAGAGGCCGTGCTCATTATTCTGACTCGAAGTTCCCAGTGAGAGAAGACTCAGAGCGATTGTAAGCCCTGGTTAAGAGATCATGTTTAGTATTCAGATGCTGTTTAGTAAAAGATAATACTTTGGGGAGGGGGGGTTGGGAGAGGGCAACCCAGAAAGAGGGCTGAGGCATGTGATATTGGCCCAGACCATTCACACAAGTTCAGTGTCTTTTAATATGATTAAAAGCATTTCTATCATGTCATATTTCTAAAAGAAGATTTTTTAAATTCATGATTTGTAATCACTTTATTCTTGTCATGTTGCCAGACAGAAAAGTTTGGCGCTCGGTTGTGATTGCTCAAGACTGTAGATTTTGCTGTTTTGGGAAAATATATATTTTTAAATAATTAGAACTGAAAATAGTTTGTTAAAGAAAAATCTGTACCATATTATCAAATGTACATCCAGATAAGGTTTAAAAATACCAGTGATCATCATACCAATTTAGTGAAAATGGAACTACATGGCTTAAAAAGGTGTATAAAATAACATTATATGTTTATCTGGATATAAAATATAATATTGATATATAAACATAAATTTTATAATGTTAATTAAAAATCATGCCATTTGATAAGATAGAAATGTTTAATATTATCATATTTGTACTTCAACTAGTCTTGAAAATAAAAGAATAAGTTACCTCAATCATTTTTCGAATGACCAGCATAAACTCTCCATACAAGTTACATAGGTAAAAAATGAATAAAAACATATGGCCCAAATCTTACCTACTATAAGCAAGTTGCTATTTTTTGAAAATGGGTTATCCCTTTTGATTTTAGAAATTCTTTATTATTTTGAAATAAATCAATATAGATGTTAAAGCTATTAATTCTAACTTCCCAAATTTGAAATTTTTTATACCATTTAGATTGTTATTATACACACACAGGAATCAATTTGGATGGGAAAGACAAATACAAAAAAATGTTATTTTAAACCACTGCTAACTGCAAGCGAACAATTCATTTCTGTTTTAATTTTTAAAAAAGATTTTACTTATTTTAGAGAGAGAGGAAGGGAGGGAGAAAGAGAGAGAGAGAGAAACCCAATGGAGAGAGCAACATGGATCAGTTGCCTCTTACATGTCCTCGCTGGGTATGGCACCTACAACCCAGGTATGTGCCCTGACTGGGAATTGAACCAGCAACCTTTTGCTTTGCGGGGCAATGTTCAACCCACGGAGCCACACTGGTCAGGGCAATAATTCATTTCTTAAATAATGAGATAATTGGCAGATTTCATCTTGCTTTGGTAGTAAGCCTAAACAGTTTGTGTGTGTATGTGTGTGTGTGTGTGTGAGAGAGAGAGAGAGAGAGAGAGAGAGAATAGCTTTGATTGTGTATTCCTCAAGTTTCATAGGAATCAACAAGAAAGAATACCTCAATGAACATCTCCCCAAATAGGATATTACACATTTTCATCTGAGACAAAATGCAATGGTCAGAAATCCATCACAACCTGGTGTTTCCACTCTTGTCAGGAAGATGTTTCATTGCTTGCCCATATTCATCATTCAGTCAGCTGATTTCAATGGCCTTCCAGTGACTGCAGGGAAAATCTGACCAATGAGAAGAAAAAAAAAAGGTAAGATAACACTGATGAAGAGAATTTGAAGGAGAAAGAGAAGAAAAGATCAAAAGGTGGGGTAGAAAGAAGAAAGAAGAAGGAAGAGGGCCAAATAAAATTAGGCAAAATTTTAGGAATAAAACAATGATACAGGTTTTCAGTTCATTCATTTATCCCCATCTAAAAATTTCTTAATTGGAAATAATATGCCCTAATATTTTAATGTAAAGGAAAATCTCCCTTCACTAAACTAAAAAATGAGGCACTAATGCCTTGTAAACATGAATATTCAAATTCTCAGATTTTGATAGCTAAGGGGCTGTGCTACTGTTTGGGCTGCCGCACCGCTCAGGCATCGGTTGACTTCTGAAACAAGAGGGAAACATGTAAGAAAACAAAAAATACGTATCTTTTTCTTTCAAAGACATTCTAGCATGAAAAAGCATTGCTTTCTGAACTGCCTGTTATCAAGGCAAGAAGATGTTAGCGTGGTCAGAACGAATATTCAGATTCTAAATGAATGAATAGAGTGATTTATGGTCCCCCCTGCGTGCCGTGCTATGTGCCTTTGAACCCTAACCTCCATCACAAATATTTTTCCTTAAGTGTTTTTTCCTCCTTTTGAGTTCTTAAAGCATATTATCATTATTATTTTTAGTGGCACCATCCCCAACAATCCTTATTTTCACTCAAAATTACAACACAGGGGACTATGGCCAATGCTACGCAGATGGTCAAATAGAAAATAAAGACTCAGTTCATGAATAATATCCACTCAGAAAGAGGACAAAAGCAACAGGAAAAAAGAGCGCAAATTGGACAAAATGTGCGTGCTATATTTAAAAAAACCCACACGCGATCATTGTCAGAGATCATTAAGGGTGCCCTGTCGTTTTAATGGTATGCCAGTGGCACCAATTTGATGTGACTGTTTGCTCTTATAGTCAATAAAAAGAGTCATAACTGCCATCAAATTTAAATTTAATTTATTTTCTACACAGCCCTTTCTGTTTTCCTTGTTTTTTTTCTTTTATAACATTAACACTTTTTTTGTTAAAAAAATGTGTGAAAGATTAATTTGTAGAATGAGGGGAGCTGCGGGTGCACGGCACAGGACAGATGGCGTGGGTGGGACATGACAGTTTTCGTCTGCGGCATCATTTTGTTGTTGCTGTTGCAAGTGAGCAAAATAAAGAGCTACCGCTACCGTGATCGTTTCTTTGGGGGGCCCCTCAGATGAAGCGTGCTGCTCTACCTCATGTGGGGCCCCGCTGCTTGGGGGGAGGGCCGGCCTCTCTGTACCCTGTAAGGAGCCTACTCGTGGACATTGTCAGCCTGCGAGCACTTGAATTGTAAAATGGCATTTATTATAGAATTCCACCTGACTTTTGTGTCCAACAGAATGAAATCGACTCTCTTTTGGGAAGCTGACTATGTGGAAATGAATTCAGGGTCTGTCCTCCCCAAGATCCTGTATGGTAAACCCAAATGCAGGAAACTACAGCAAAAAAAAAAAGAATAATTTTGTGAAGGCGGGTATTTTTGTTTGTTTGTTTTTTGTGTCCCAGGCAAAAATTCAACTCACGATGCAAGGGGAGAGAGAAAAACGGTGCAGGTTTGCATGTGAAGGTTTGACTTTTGCCTGGAACAGCCCTAATTTACACGTAAGGGTTGTAGGAGTTCAGTATTGTAAAGGTTCTTATTGAAGGATAAAGCAATTACCACAGAAAATCACTGTCATATGGCATACACAGACATGTGGGGAAAAAGTAGAACTTTGAGAAGGAGGAAGAGGGGAATTCAGGACAGCACGTGGGAGGGAAGATGCGAGTTCTTCTCATGCACAAGGAGACCCACTAACAACACCTTAGCAGTTCCCTTCTTTTGGGTAACTCAACCAACTTGCAGTGCTGGGGACATGTGACCGTGACTGCAAGTCAGTGATCGGGAGGGAGGGTTATAAATAAGTGCCTATCAAAAGCGTCTGTGGCATTATTTGGCGGGGGGGCGGGGGTTGGTGGTTAATTCATGGCAAGACAAGATTTGTTGGAAGACAAATCTCCCCAAAACTCTTGCCTCGGTCTCATGCTTCTGTCGGAGGAAGGCAAGGCAGTCCACAAAAGGAGGTTAGGGGCACAGAATTGATCAAACCCGTCATCCTTCCGCAGCCGTGAGTCCACTTCAGCCTTGAGATCACTGTGCTCTGATGGCTGCAGTACTTGATGTTCAAGTCATTTTAGATTATTACGTCAGTTTCCTAATTAGATGGTAGGCTTTCCCCGAGAGGGGCTGAGCCTCATAAGGAATGTGTTGCATAGACATACCAGCACTGTGGGGTCATGGATGTAGTGGGGGCCATTTGTAGGCAGTGCAAAGCGTGATGGGGTGAGTACAAACAAGGGCTTGGGAGGCACACCCTTTGCATTGGGTGTCAGGCTGCCCCCAGCTGCGTAGCTGTAACCGAGCTACTTTAACATGTCAGAGCCTCAGTTTCCACCTCTGTGAACACAGTATGTTAATAATAGTATGTACCTTCATTACAGGGTGAGTGGGGAGTTAAGAGATAGTCCTTGGTAAAGCATTTAGACAGTGACAGGCAGGTAGTTAATCAGCCCTAGTTTCCTAGGAGTCACGTTTTGGAGAATCCCAACATCCGATGCCCAAGAGCAGTCAAAACCCCCAATCTTTGATAGGAAACATTTTACCTTTGTTTTCTTTAGGGTTAGTGTGGGCAAATACAGTGCTGGGATGTATGGGCGGGTGGAGAATGAAGGAGATGATAGCTACACTTTTAAAAGCGAATATTCAGTATTGATGATGGAGGGTGTTTTTAGTGATATCATAGGAAATGGGGGCATCTGGGGTATGTACTATATGCTTATCAAAGAGAGTACACAGAGAGGACACATGACAGAGAAAGGTGTGGACCACATATCTAAGTTAAAGAGAGTTACCTATTTCACGTTTGTTTGCGGTACCAGAATTTCTCCGTGATTCAATATAGTATAGTAGGCGTTATGAAATGGAGTTCGGCAAGTTCTTGACATTCACTCGAGCAGATGCACGGACATAAACACGCAGAATAGAGATCTCTCCGTAAATCAATACCACGGCCGCCATGCTAGCCCTGCATACATTGAAGCAATGGCAGAGCCAGTATTTGTACGCATATGTGCATGTAATTCCTTATTTCCATGCCTCCTGACACCCAAAACGTAGTCTCTCTATTCTTCCTTTGTTCTCTGATGCAGTTCGGTTTATTCCCCAAACACCAGAGAAGAGTTAACTCGCTGATTCCGGAGCAATTCTGATGGGCCGAGACTAGGGTGAAAACAATAAGCAGTAGGTATTACATACTTTTCAGTATAAACAAAAATCTGTGTGCATGTACAAAGAGGTATATCTAAAATTACATTTTGTATAAGTCAATTTTTCCCTTTGCAGTGAGAAGTTTGTACTTATTAAATGCAGCAAAGGCTTCTGAATTCCACCCTTACAGCTGTTCTCCCTTTCTTCTCCAGTGATAAAACTCTCCATTTTTACCCAGTACATGGCTTCCCAAAATAAAACTACATTTCCCAGCTCCCTTTTGCAGCTTGGTATATTCATATATTCATAGGATAAGTTTTGGACAATAAAATATAAAGTATTCTGCGGCAGTTTAGGGAAAGCCCCCATAAAAATGGTTAATATGCCTTTTGAGCCCTTGCTTCTTTGTCCCTTTCTGCTATCTGGCTGTGATGGCTGGAGCTTGGCTGACACAATGAACCACGAGAATGACAGCTTCACTATAGGGAGGCCTCGAGGGGTGACTTGGGAGATGCTGCTGAATTTAATGACCTTCTAAAGTAACCATACTGCCCTGGCTGGTGTGGCTCAGTGGATTGAACACCGGCCTGTGAACCGAAAGGTTGCCAGTTTGATTCCCAGTCAGGGCATATGCCTGGGTTGCAGGCCAGGTCCCCAGTGGGGGGCATGTGAGAGGCAGCCCCACATTGATGTTTCTCGCCCTGTCTTTCTCCCTCCATTCCTTGTCTCTAAAATTAAATAAATAAAGATCTTTAAAGTAACCATAGCAGCCCAGCACTGCCTATTTCTCAACTTTGTTTTTATAAGGGAGAAATCATATCTGTCTTGTTTAAGGTCTGGTTATTTAGAGTTTCTTTAGGTGCAGCTGAACCAAATTCAAACTGATGATTTACATATGCCTTTTTCCTAAAGTGCAATGGAAAGTAGGGATATAGGCACACGTCGGAGATATTGCAGACTCAGCCCCAGAACACCGCAATAAAGCAAATATTGAAGTAAAGCGAGTCACGTGAATGTTTTGGTTTCCCAGTGCAAATAAAAGTTATGTTTACACTATACTGTAATCCATTAAGTGTGCAGTAGCGGTATGTCTAAAAACACAATGTGTAGAGCTTAATCAACATACTATTGCTAAAAAAATGTTAATCATCATCTGAGCCTTTAGCAGGTTGTAATCTTTTTGCTGGTCTAGGGTCACACCTCCATGTTGATGGCAGCTGACGGATCAGGGTGGCGGTTGCTGAAGGCTGGGGTGATTGTGGCAATTTCTTAAAATCAGACAACAATGAATTTTGCCTCCTCAATGACCTGTTCCTTTCACAAACAATTTCTCTGCAGCCTGTGATGCTGTTCGATAGCATTTTACCCAGAGAACTTCTTTCAAAATTGCAGTCATGCCTCTCAAAACCTGCCACTACTTTATCAGCTACATGTATATAATATTCTAAATCCTTTGTTGTCATTTCAACAATCTTCTCAGCATCTTCACGAGCAGTAGATGTTATCTCAACAAACCACCTTCTTGACTCATCCAGAAGAAGCAACTCATCTGTTCTTTATCACGCGATCGCAATTCAGTCACATCTTAAGGCTCCACTTCTAATTCTAGTTCTCACTGCTTCCATCCCATCTGCAGTTACTTCCTTCCCCTGAGTCTTGAACTTCTCAATGTCATCCATGAGGTTTGGAATTAATTTAATGGTGATATTTAGACCTTTTCTTATACATCATGCATATTCTTAATGGCATCTAGAATGGTGAATCTTTTTTAGAAGGTGTTCACTTGACTTTGCCCAGGTCTATCAGAGGAATTGCTCCTGGTGGCAGCTAGAGCCTTACAAAATGTATTTCTTAAATAATATGCCTTGAAAGTCAAAATTACTCCCCGATCCATGGGGTACAGAGTGTTTTGTGCTAACAGGAGTGAAAACAACCATAATTCCATTGTGCATCTTTATTAGAGCTCTTGGGTGTCCAGGTGCCCTGTCAATGAGCAGTAATATTTTGAAAGAAATCTCTTTTTCTGTGCCATAGGTTTCAACACAGGCTTAAATAGTCAGTAAACCATGTTGTAAACAGTTATACTGTCACTTAGGCTTTAAAGTTTCATTTATAGGGCACAGGCAGAATAGATTTAGCATAATTCTTATGGTAAATGAGCATCAACTTAAACTCACCAGCTTCATTAGCCCCTACCAAGAGAGTCAGCCTGTTCTTTGAAGCCAGGTGTTGATTTCTCTCTAGCTGTGGAAGTCCTAGATGCCATCTTCTTCCAATAAAAGGCTGTTTCATCTATCCTGAAAATCTGTTGTATCTCAGTTCGATCTTCTCGATCATCTTCTGCAACTTCTGTGTCAGCACTTGCTGTTTTCCCTTGTACTTTGATGTTATAGAGATGAATTCTTTTCTTAAACTCCGCCAACCAACTTCTGCCACCCTCCAATTTTTCTTCTGCAGCTTCCTTGCCTCTCTCAGCCTTCATAGAATTGAAGACAGTTAGGGCCCTGCTTTGGATTTGGCTTTGCCCTAAGGGAATGTTGTGGCAGGTTTGATCTTCTATCCAGACCACTACAATGTTCTCTATATCAGCAATAAGACTCTCTAGCTTTCGTATTATTCGTGTGTTCACTGGAGTAGCACTTTTAATTTCCTTCAAGAATTTTTCCTTTGCATTTACAGCTTGGATAGTTGATGCCAAAGGTTTAGCTCTCAGTCTATCTTGGCTTTCAACGTGCCTTTCTCACTGAACTTAGTCCTTTGTAGCTTTTGACTTAAAGTGACAAATATGTGACTCTTCCTTTCACTTGAACACTTAAAGTCTAATGTAGGGTTATTAACGGTCCTAATTGTAATACTGCTGTGTCTCAGGGAATAGGGAAGGCCAAGGAGAGGGAGGGAGATGGAGAAGAGCCAGTGCATGGAGCAACGGAACACACACAACATTTATCAATGAAGTTCACAGCCTTATGTGGGCGTGGTTCATGGTGCCCACAACAATAACAATGGAAACATCAAAGACAACTGATCATGGATCACCATGATAAATATAATAATAATGATGACAAAGGTTGAAATATTGTGAGAATCACCAAAATGTGACACAGAGACACGAAGTGAGCAAATATTCTTGGAAAAATGACACCAACAGACTTGCCTGATCCAGGCTGCCACAAACCTTCAATCTGTAAAAAATGCAATATCTATGCAGCGCCGTAAAGCAAAATGCAATAAAATAAGGTGTGCCTGTGTATTGCCAGCAAGGTTTGCAACTTTCAATGGGATATGACATCATGAAAATATAGCAACACAACAAAGGCTATATTTAAATATTAGATTCTAATATCCTTCCAAAAACACATATTTAATACATGTAAAAATATTAGGGAAAATAATGTTAGCTTTTGGAACAACTGCACCCCCAACCTCAGTCGTTTAATATATGATGGTTTATTTATGATGTGACAGTCTCATGCAGGCTTTTTGGGATGAAGAAAGAATGCGGGAGCCTCTGCTCCATGCGGTTTTTAAGAGACCAAGGCTTTTTCTGTCTAAACCATCAGAGACTTGGGTCATTCTCCAAGTCTCGACAGAATAGAGAGAGTGTGTAGAATCAGACATGGGGTGCTTTTAATGGTCCAGGCCTAGAATGGCATTTGATACTTCTGCCCACATTCCACTAGCCAGAACTCAATTATAGGGCCACAAACTAACTGCAAGAGAGCCTGGGAAATGTAGTTTAGCTGTGTTCCCAGGAAGAAGAGAAGGAACATGAACCACTAGCTCTCTTGCCTAATACATAAACGGAAAACCCAGCTTTTAATATCCCTGTTTCTAACTTCTTCTCTAAAGGCCAAGTTAAACAAGGGCTAATTCTCAGAGATACAAGTCATCCTGTGGCAAAATATTCTTCTCTGGTCACTTTGATATTGAAACATCTAAGGCTCCAACATTTCTGATCCCAAAAGGTGAGTACCCCTAATAGTGTGGCTTTGATCACAAGCTCTGGCCAATGGCTGTTTTCTATTTCTTTTTTAAAAAGTGTATTGTATATGTATATATATAGAGAGATACTAAACGCCTTTAAATTATTTTATGTAGGGTTGTAGCAAAGCATTATAGGTTGGTTATGTATAAAAAGGGATCCAGTCCTATTCTTTCATTTTATTTTATTTCTTAAAATTACCATGCGAAGGGGATATAAAGTATTGCATAGGGAATATAGTCAATTATATTGTAATAGCTGTGTGTGGTGTTGGGTGGGATTGACTTATTGGGGCGATCACGTCATAAGTTGTATAAATGTCTAATCACTACGTTGTCGAAACTAATACAATACTGTAGATTAACTGTTATTAAAATTAAAAAATAACACTATGTGAAAACTTTCCCTCTCAGGTACTGAGTTCAATATGCTATATGTTTTTGTCAATCCTTTTTAATGAAACTCCAAAATAATTTTATAGCTAGATTATTATATAGGTAAAACAGAATATTCTTCTAATACAAAGACTTTTTTTTAAAAAAAGTTTTTATCCAGCTTTATTGAGGTACACTTGACAAATAAAAATTGCATATATTTAAGATACACAAGATGACGTTTTGGTTTTTCTTTTTACTTCTTGACCTTCTTCACCCATTTCTCCCACCCACCTACCCAAACCCCCACCCCGGCAACCACGAATCTCTTCTCTGTTATCTATGAGCTTGTTTTTTTTAATCTTCTTATTTGTTACTTAGTTGGGGGTACCTGTTTGTTTTTAGATCCCGCATATAAGAGACATCGCACAATGTTTGTCTTTCTGTGTCTGACTTATTTCACTTAGCATATTGCCTTCAAGGTCCGCCCCCGTAGATGGGAGGACTTCATTCTTTCTCGGCTGACTACTGTTCTTTCGATTCCTGCTACTGTGTTGTTCCTTCTTCCTGTTCACGTGCCTTGCCCGTGATGAGACGTAATTCTTTAACATCTGTGGAGGACGTTTTAAAAGTTTTCATGTGGCTTTACATCACTAAGCAAAACAATTAAAAATGTGCTGAAGTGTTGGTCTGGGAACATATTGCTAGAGATAACGATGGACCGTTAAGGCAGACAGAGCTTTCCCATTGCCTCTTAAACCACAGTTGTGTATGTTAGAGGCTCCGTGATTATATGCTACCTGATACATGTCCAAATAAGATCATTCAGGGTATTTTTATTGGGCCAGAGCTTCCAAAAACAAACTGAGAGAAAGAGAGAAAAAGGGGTGGGGATAAATCTAGATAGATGGGTGGGTAGATGGATGGATGGGTAGGTAGATACTACTCTATTTTCTCCAAAAATCAATCATAATGGTTTTATTGAATTAACATTTCCATCAAATTCTGGACAATTAACTATTTAATGAATCACGATTGGGATAAAAAATAAGAGATTCAAGAGGAGTAGAGTCCAAGATTCCATTTTAACTGAATTACTAGATGGCTGTACCATAGGACCAGCAATTACTGCCCAACACATTTTATCTTGAGAATCCTGCCTTCGTTTTTATAAAAAGTTTACCAGCTCCATTTTCAGAACTGCTCAGAAGATGTTGCTGTGGTTAACTATCACTTCTTTTCATGGTTTGATTGTGAAGTTCAGCTCTTTTCCAGAGGTTTAAGGCATAGGGTAGGCAGAAGGCAAATTTTAGAGTATTTGTCTATTTCCCAAGTGAAATATAAGACAAGATTTAGTGTTTTGGATTGTTCACTGGAACTATGAGTGACCTTAAATTTTTTATGTTAATGAAAGAAGGCTGAAGAATAAAAGGAGACAGTGTATAAAGGTGTTTTTGTAAAACCAGGAGGAATTTTAAGTTAAAAATAAAATGATTTTCAGTGGACTTCTGTATGTTTCAAGGCAGCCCCGATTTAGGATTATTAGATTCACTACTATGGGGCTACGTATTAGGATTATTTTGTTCCATGCCTAATAAGCCTAGTGTATAGCGGGCACTCAAATAGTTTTGAAGAAATAGATTGACTGACCAGGAGCGCAGGGGCCTGGGAGAAGAGTTGGGGTGGTCTTTAACTCCAGTGGGAAATGAGAAGACTCCCGAGGATGCCGGCCTGTGACCCAGCAGGAAGCACACCCGGGCAGTGGGGCTCCACCGCCCCGAGAGATGTGCGGATGAGGTTCCCAATCTGAATGCAGTGACTGCTGCGCTCTTATCCGCCGTGAGGGAGTCACCAAGCATCTGCCAGTGTTTTGTGGCTGAGGAAAGGAGAGATTTTTTTGGCTGTCTCACCATGAATCTGAGGTTTAGGAAAATCATCAGAAACACTTCAGCCTTCCAGTGCTTTTTAGTGTGGGCTAACCATTCGTTCCCTCGAGTCTTTTCCCATGTATTCAGGCTCAGGGGTCTGGCTATGGGTCTAGGTCACTAATTCATGAATTTTAGTGCTCATTAGAATCACCTGGGGACTTTCCCCAAAATACTGTTGGCAGGATCCCTGCCCCCTCAGACTTAAGGAATCCAGATCTCCAAGGGGAGGGGTTGGACAGGGGGTCCTGGGATGTGCGCCTTAAAAGCCTCCTTGTTGAATCTGCTGCTTGTCAAGGATCAAGAAACCCTGGCCGGCCTCACCCCTGCAGTCGAATGAAACTCAGTGCTAATTGGGGCTTCGAATGCAGTTGTCACAGCTTTGGTAACTCATTAGTAACTGAGTGATCATGAGGAAAATGTTAACCTCATTGCAGTCTCTGTCCCCACCTGTAGGAGGCAGGGTGGAGTCGGGGCATCTTTATAATGTGCCGCTGTATCAAACATTTACAACTCCTCTGACACCTAGCCATTTGGACTGAGTTTTTGTGAACATATGAACATTAGAAAAAAGGAAGTTTGAACAAGTGCAGGTGAACTATTCATAATTAGAAAAACCATAACTAACACAATGAATACTCATTTAATACCATCAGAAGAGTTAGTGTGTTTCTTAGTAAATAGGAGGCTAGAATTCGATGAAATGTGATTATTATTATTTTTTTTAATTTAGAAAACCCAGAAAGTAGATTATATCCAGTTATGAACAATCTGGTCTATAACCAAAGACACTTTTAAACAAGAGGCCAAAGTCAAAATATTGGATTGCAGTTATGAAACTATCAAATAACTAAAAAATGGAATCCTTCCCATTATTATTTTTCAAGTTCCTTTTACTGCCTTGGCTTTAATAAGTTGCAGGGAGAAAGAAAATAAAGGACCTCTTGGGACTAATATTGTGTGGTATTTTTTATTCAGCCTGCTGTCTCTTTGAAATACCGATTTCCGTCTATTCTAAGTCTTTTGATATAGATCAGTTAAACTTGAATGAACAGAGTCTTCTCATTTAGTTTGCTTATCCAAACAACAGGAATGGAGTGTGCTTTTTCCCCTTGAATAGTTTATAAATAGTCCATATAAAACTGCCCATTACCTTTTCATACATTTAAACTCGTTTGTGAAAAATGACACCCCCTCAAACCTCCAGGCCTTTCAGCAGCTAAAGGAAACTCTTTAAACTTAAATGTATATGGCAGGAAAAATCAGCAAATACTAATGTTCAAACCCCAAGGGGGCAGCCTGCACACAGATGAAAATATGACCATGCAGGAACACAGATTTTGCTGCGTGACACTGGGCCTAGAGGAGAAAACTAAAGGCAGCGCCAGAGATTGCACTCACAGAAGTAAGAGCACCCAGGGCCCAAGGGCATCCACACTCAAACAGAAACTCAGAAACTCGAAATCCTGACATCGTCTCAGACCACAGCCCAAGATCGACAGTGCATGCAACGCAGCACGTTTTGTTAATTAACATGGACTTAGTAATGCATTTCACTAACTCTGCAGTCAGACGTTGAGGCAGCAGGTGAAACGAGTTAGTTTTAGGAGTCTAGCCAAGGACCATTTGCTCCTTTGTGAGTGGGTTCTAAGAAGGCCAAAGCCAGGATATCAAGACAGATCATTATCTGGGCAGTGGATGCAGGGCCAAACCGCCCCACAAAGGGGTACCACTGACCGCACAGGAAACTAGATGAGAGACAACGTGTGGTTAATACAGGCCAATTACTATTAGGAGAAAAACAACCACGAGCCCCAATGCCGATGGTGGTCGGAACGTTTCATATTCAGAGAATGGCTTATGAATTGGTTTGGCTACAGGCTTGACCAAGGGGCCTGCCATGCAAAATTCATCCAAAGACTAATTTGCTTCTTAGGAAACAGATTTAGGTAAGGGGCAAACAATAGTAGCAATTACATTCAAACTGAAATGAAATTTATTTGGTTCCTCTTGTTTCCTAACTGCTAGTGGAGTGACACGACATAGCTTCCAGTTCTCATCAGGATGAATTAGGGCAAGTCAGAAGCTGTTTCAGGCTCACAGAGCGCCTTTGTGATGTGATATAACAGGCGTCTGCTGGGAAAGAATGGCAATAAGAAATGGCTCCTGAAGTTAAGGGTGTAGGATGCCTTGTTCATTCGTTTGTTCAAGAAGGCTTCATTGAACTCTTCCCACAAGGTGTGAGGGTCATCAAGACACACACAACACTCTGCCTTTTAGGCCCCTTCATTGATAGTGTCATCGATTCTTTGTCGTTGTCATCGTCATCATCACCATCATGTAAACAAATGCTCCACATGACAAATGCAGTTCCACATTTGCCATTGCTATTCATTTCTGGATGATGATTCTCATTTCAATGACTGTTGCAGAAACAGGATTGCCGGCCATGCTTTCCCCGGATGGAGCCAAGTGACTCATTCCGCCCTGCCCCAGGCTGTGAGCCTGTGAATCTTACAGGTTGAAAACTCAAAAGAAGTAACATGCAACCTTTCAACTGTCTCTTCTCCTGCCAGGACAGTCAAGGAGGCCTCGTGACGAGATGGCAGAGCTACAGGATCCCTTGATTGTGGAGTTACAGCATGATAGACGGACACCTGGGCAGGTCACTCAGCCTATAACGGACTTCCTGAGTGAGGAACAGACCTTCGTGGTGTTACATCATTGACACTTGGGGGGCTGATTTTTTTTACTGCAGTGTAACATAACTTATCCTGCCTAGTCCTATTTATTGATAAATGCCTATTTTGCTTAGGACTTTAGAGGAGACAAGAAATCACCAACTCTGTAGAAATGGGAGGACCTTTACAAATACATCTCCCAATGGAAAAAAATCAACTTCTCCCCTGGGTCTTTTCCTGTCAAGCAACCCGGCCACACCGACTCTTCCCAGGAGGTCAGACTGTGACAGCTGCTGCCTCCCTCAGATCTGGCTTCTTGGGGCACCCAGATTCCTCCAGGCATTCTGGCCTCAGTTTAGTGCAGGCAATACTGGGATTTGCCAAGCGCAACCCTGTTACCAAGAAATGAAACTAAAATAAACTAAGCACAAATGTATAGAAACAGATGGGTTTGCAGAGTGTAGATCTCTAATAAAAGCGTATTTGGTCCTCCTCTTCCAAAGCATTGGCAGATGTTGGGCAGCGCGTGTGTCCCGCACCTACTTAGTGAAGGCATGCTAAAGCAGGAAGGGGCGATCAGAAACACCTCATGGCTTGGTCAGATGCTAGCTTTGTTCGTTCCCTCCCACCCCAAGTGACAACACATAAAAAACACTCCTTTCTACGGAACAATCGTATCGCTTATGAGCAATATAACTCTTGAAGAGCAATGGTCTCATTAATAATTACTTTGTGATTTTAGAGCACTTTGTATGTTCAAAGTAATGACTATGGTGGCATGCACAATAATACTCATCATCAGATTTTAAGCCTATTCATGCACATAGGAGAGTACGGACGTTCTTTATAATGTAAATTATTCCTAAGCTCTAGAAAATGCAGTTCACCCTGATAAACATGACTTAATTTCAAATCCTTCCATTAAAATATATCATTGTTGGGGCAACAAGCTCCCCGTTTAATTGCCAGTTCTTCCAAAATAGAACTATATGGAATCTTACTTTGGGTGGGAGAAAAGTGACCACAGGTGGAAAGTTAATGCTTTCGGGGCATGGTTTAACTCCCTGGGAGAAGTAACTCATATATATTTCCAGTTTAAAAAATCAAGTGCCTTTCTTCTTGTGTGTACCATGGTTTAATCTCCTCTAAACACTGTGCTTAATGGGGGTATGGCGCACTGGTTAAGAGTGGAGATTCTGCAGTTAGGTTCATGGATTTTAATTCTCCCTCTGCCACTTAACTAGCTGTGTGACCTTGACCATGTTCTTTAACCTTTCTGGGCCTCATCTTACCTGTAAAATGAAGATTACAGTGGTCCCACCCTTAAAGCAGGACCCCACAGAGTACACGAAATCAAGGGCTTGTTGACTAGAAATGAATGCATAAACTAGCTGTGAAATAGGAAAATGGTGAAAAATACCAATGCTTGATTCTCCACGATACTCCAAACTTGAATGCAGAAAAGTTTCTCATACCAACCCCCATAAATAGCCACAAAAAAATAATGGGTATAGGAACTGGCTATTGAAAGAACTCAAATTCTGAGGACTCCGACTTTGGGTAATTATGTAATAGTGAATTATTCCCTCAAATACACCAACGTTGGGCTAAAGGTTGTCTAGGGCTCCGGAGGTCCGCAGGAGCCCAGCAAGCCCAACGCAGGTGCCCGACCAGACCTGGCATGGGGAGCGCAGGTGCACGCGCCCACACGGCCAGCTACAGAGTCCGGAAAGTTCTGACAACCGAATGTTGCTCATTTGTTTGTTTTTAGTACATGAAGAGCAAACTCGCTTGGCATCCAAACTCCTCTGGAACAGAGATGAGGCCATTTGGAGTCTTTATTTCTCCATCTCAGTGTGAATCTTCCTGTGTCTCACTACAGAAACGATAATGCTTTTGTTATGGGTGCTTCCCCAGGCCTCGCTGGGGTGTTGTGTGATTTATGCCCTATGGTGTCTTCCTAAAATCTGAATCCCATCTGGCCCCAACAATTTCAGATAAGAGACTATGGACCCGAGCTCTCTTCCATGTGGTGCTTTCTGTTTGGAATGTTTGCCGACAGGAAGGCTGTTCACAATGCTACGCTGCTCCGCTGTCTCCAGGGTTGAGATGTGAGTTTCACAGAATCTTTTCTCTCGCCTCCTCAAGGCCAGAAGGAAAAAGAACAGAGCCTTCGAGAGAGGGGGAAGGGGAGGCTTTGACAAAATATTAGAATTGTTCTGGGAAGTCTTTTCTCCCAGGAAACTGCTGCTGGCAAGTCTGCTGTAAAGACTTAAAGGGGTGGCTGGGTGGGGGCGGAGACCAGGACACAGAGGCTCAGCAGCGAAATATTCCCTCTCAGTAGGCCAGGGCTGTGAGTTAGCCCTAAGGGGAAAGAAGGCCGGTCCAGGCACGAGCCTGAGGACATCGGCAGACATGACTTCTTAGAGTTCTTCTAGCAGGAAGGCTGTGCTGCTGCCCAAGCCAGGTTTGTGTGTGAGTCTGAACACTGAGCTCTTCTTTAGTCTCACCCACCTTGCTTATTTTAAGGTCCCAGAGGTCAACCAAATTAAGGTGATGGGCAGCCAGATCCTCCTGCTCATCACCAGGATTTGAATTCTGTGATCACTTATCATTTTTTGGGGTTGACTAGATGGCTTCTAAGCTTCTCACAACCCCATAAGCTCACAACCCCAACAAAACAGTGTACCTAGATGACCCCAGGGCCACCGCCACCTCTTGAAACCAAGATGATTAAGACTCAGAGCCCCAGATCCACAGCCTGTAGAAGCCAAAACCTTTTGGACGGCATCTACAGATCCTGCTAGAGAAGGCCTGTCTTTCCCACGATAACTTCCTCCCCACGTGTTGTATCTGCCCTGCAACCAGAATCTACACGTGGAACTTAATGTCTACTCGCAGAAAACACTCTCGCGTAGAGCAAACTGAGTATGTGGCGTACTACATACTCAGTGGAGCTGGGCAAGGAGGATGTTTATTTACATTGCTGTAGCTCAGACAAGTTCAACTGAATATTAGACACTGCTGTCCATTAAAAATGAAACCACTGCCCTGATTGGTGTGGTTCGGTTGGTTGGTTGGGCATTGTCCCACAAAGCGCAAGGTCACCAGATCGAGTCCTGGTTGGGGCCCTTGTCTAGGTTGCATGTTTGATCCCCAGGTGGGGCCTGGACAAGAGGCAGCTGATTGATGTTTCTCCCCCTCTCTTTCTCCTTCCCTTCCCTTCTCAATGAAATAAAATAAAATACAATGAAATAATAAAATAAAATAAAATAAAACCACCCCTTGGATCATAAGGACATATTTGGCTGCTCCTCTTTATCTTACTGACTCTAGCCCATCACTGTCCAGCAAAAAAATAATACACATACGCAATTCAATATTTTCTATTGGCTACATTTCAAGTTAACCTACTAATGTTTATTGTTTATTAACTTATGAATAAAAATTACTGATATTTTATTTAATTCAGTACTATTATTGGGAATACTAGAATTTCAGCATGGAATCAATAATTCAAAAATGTTAATGAGACCTTTGACACAGCTTTTCATAAAGTCTTCAACACGATGTACTTTATTTGCACTTAGAGACACCTCAATGGCTCAAGTGGACTTGACCCATTGCACGTGCTCAGCGGTCCCACGTGGCTGTGGCTTCCTTGTTGGGGGGCGCAGGTCTGGCCTGGTCTTCTGTCCACACTCACCTCTCTTTTTGACCCCCTTTGTTACCACCCCCAGGGAATTCTGAATTCCACTTGATTATGTGAAGGCCTTTCCTGGTTTCTGCTCCTATACCCAGGGCTATTTCTCCTTAGTCAACTTCTGTTTAAAAAGAGCCACTTTTCTTAGAAGTTGGCTGTTTCAAGAGCAGCTTCTTTTCTCCCATGACCTTAGAAACTAATTATCATCGCCATCTCACAGATAGGGGAACTCAAGTCCAAAAGTGAAAGATTTCCCACAGATACACAGTCAGGCCGTGGCAAAACCAGGTGAGTCCGTGACAAGGTTTTGCTTGTCAGTCATGAATTTGCCAGATCAAGCATCTGAAGTTGCTTAGAAAGAAAATCAAGTGCGTTACCGTTATCACTGTGCTTCCAAATGCTTAAGGGAAATTAGGATTTAATGTAGGTGGCACTAACAGTTTAAGGGGAATTCAGTCCTTTCAACTTGAGTCCATCAAAAACTAATCCAGGTGCTTCCTCTTATTTTATATAAAATGTATTACATTTATAAACAGAACAATTAGATTCGTAAATAAACTTCAAGGTTTTGGAAAACTGGACCTTTATATGTGTAATTTGAACTTAAAACCCAGGTCTGTTGTGTGGCTCGAAGCGCGGAACAGGTTCTCAGCAATTTGTGTCCATGACAGTCCCCCATTGAGCCTCTACACAACTGAGTTTGTCTATGAAGGCCACAGCCAGGAAGTTTCCAGCGTGAATGACAGCTTGCTGATGCCACAGGATGGCAAGGAGAGGGGCCTGTGGGGCAGGGAGGAGAGGTGGCGCAGAGGGAGGTTGGTTACCCAACTGCCTTCATTCAACCTGAAGGGGGCTGGAGTCCAGAGAACAGAAACAGGCTTTTGTCAAAAGCACCCTTTCTGCACGTGTTTAGGGAGGTCCTTGTCCTCAGAGCTCGTTTGTGGGTGCCCTGTCTTCTGCTCTTGAGGACACTCATCAGCATCAGCTGCTGGGGCAACTCACACTCCATGGGGTTCAGTGACATGCTGTCTTCGTCCACCCAGGCTGCTATAACAAAAATGCCAGAACAACAAACGTTTATTTCTCAGAGTTCTGGAGGCTGGGAAGTCCAAGATCATGGCACTGGCAGACCTGGTGTCTGGTGAGAGCTCACTTCCTGGTTCATAGACACCAACTTCTGGCTGTGCCCTCACTTGGTGGAAGGGATAAGGGGGCTGTCTGGGGTCTTATTTACAAGGGCGCTAATCCTGTTCATAAGAGCTCCACCCTCCTGACCTAATCACTTCCCCAAGGCCCCACCTCTTGATACCATCACACTGGGAGTGAGGCTTCAACACATACATTTGGGGGACACAGACCTTCAATCTATAACATGCACTCATGGCCCAGGACCACAGGCAGCAGAACATGAGCTGAGATCTCTGTCCCCTGCTCTTGGTCCCCATGGCACCAGCACATCCCACTACCCGTAGAAGCAAAGATTCACTTTACTTGAAAAGCAGAGGGGTCCCATCTAGCAAACCAATCGAATCCATAAGCACATATCATGTGGGTATCTTGAGCTAAGGCCTGAAAACTGCTTGACAAGGCTTCAGCGCTGTTATTCAATGAATGTGACTATTGTTTCTCTCAGCGGATTTCATTTTAATGACACAGCACTGTCCCCAGCAGGAGACTGTCTGGTGAGTGCCAAGAGGGCCAGCAATATTTAAATCACATTAGACATCGTAGAGAGTCCAAGATGGAAGGATTCACTCATGAAAGTTTTGCTAGATGACTGTCTTAACCATTACTAATCTCTATCAAAGCAGGGCTTCTTCATAGTGATTCAGGGTCCTGCCCCCACAGATAAAAACTCCACTTTTGGGGGGTGTGAGGGGCACAGCATAGTAAAAGATATTTAACAGATGCTTCATGAAATAAGAATCGGAAAAGAAAATACATCAATGAAGCAGTTAACCCATTTATATTTATGTTTGTTTCAAACCAATTGTAATTAGGAGACAAAACAGAAGATTAATAAATCAGACCCATTATCAGCTGTCATCTTAGTCATCAAGCCATATGCCCATTGGGCTTCTATGATACTAGCTGAACACAGGAACTGGGACAAGAATGAAGAATGTCACCGGGCTGGGGGACATGGTTTTCCTCCCCGCTAGAGCTAACTCTGTCACTTATCTGAATGATAAAAACAATAATGTTAACACGTAGGGTTGTTGGATTTAGCAAATGTTAGCAAATAAAATACAGGACACTCAGTTACATTTAAATTTCAGGTAAAAATAAATAATTTTTTAGTATAAGCATATCCCAAATATTGCATGGGACATAATGCAATATTTAGGACATACCTATACTAAAAATTATTATTTAAAATATTTATTTTATATTAAATTCAAATTTCACTGGGTGCACTATGTTTCATCTGCCAATCCTAGTTGTGTGCTCACTGCACATATATGCCTAATATGCATTTTTTGAATTAGCATTAATAGAACATTAATAACAAGTATAGCACAGACATGGTCTTTTTTCCTTTTTTAAGATTTTACTTATTCATTTTTAGAGAGCGGGAAAGGGAGAGAGAAAGAGAGGGAGAGAAACATCAACTGGCTGCCCCTCGCACGTGCCGTGACCGGAGACTGACCGGGGGACAGAAATGCAACTCTGGCACTTGCCCTCACCAGGAATCGAACCCATGACCTTTCACTTTGCGGAATGATGTGCAACCAACTGAGCCACACCGGTCAGGGCCAGACACAGTCTTCTGTAGCCAGCATTTCACAGTTAAATAAAGACTTACTTAATTCAACGCATAACATTTCCATCTTAGAAAGGGATATGGAGGCACCTGCCCAAGGTCACCCAGTTAAAATGCAGTGGAGTTAGGATCCAGACCCAGGTCTGCAGAGTGCAAGCCTGCTCTTCACCATGACCTTCCATCACCTTTCAGACATCGAGCCTGAAACCATGCGGAAAACCACGGCTTTAAAAAAAAATTCTGGTAAAATAGATGTAATATAAGTTTTACCATCTTAACCGCTTTTCGGGTGCAGTTCAGCGGTGTTGAGTGCATTTGCATTGCTGTGCGCCCAGTCTTCAGGGTCGTCTCATCTTGCAAAACCAAAAACGCTGCTCCCATTGGACACCTCCCCATTGTCCCTCCCCCAGCCCTTGGCCACCACCGTTCCACTTTCTGTTTTTATGAAGTTTACTTTTCTTAGGTCCCTCAGAGAAGTGGAATCATACAATATTTTTCTGTTTAGTACCGCTTTATTTCACTCAGCATAACGTCCCCAAAGCTCACCCATGTTGTAGCGTGTATCAGAACTTCCGTCTTTGTAAAGGCTGAATAATGTCCATTGTGCGTATATATAACATTGTGTTTATCTAGTCATCTGTCCGCGGACACTTGGGTTGCTTCCACATTTTGCCCTTTGTGACTAATACTGCTACGACATGGGGGCACAAAGATCTGTTTCAATCCTTTTGGGTGTGTACTCAGAAGTGAAACTACTGAATCACTCGGTAATTCTATTTTAGTTCTCTGAGACATTGCCGTACTGTTTTCCACACCAGCTGCAGCCTCTGACACTCCCACCAACGGTGCACACGAGTTCCAATTTCTCCACACCCTCATCATCACTTGTTATTTTCTGGGTTTTTTGTTTGTTTGTTTGATATGATCCCTCATAATGGATGTGAGGAATCATTGCTTTCTGTTTCCCTGATAAAATAAAATAAATATTTTATCCTTGATAAAATATATATATATCTGACTCAGCTTTAGATTTGCTGGAATCTGCAGACTATTTGACTAAGTTGTTCTGTTTGCCACCATAATTGATACTAAGATCGGTTATTATTAATGACAATGACCCGTACGCCCGGAGCACCTGCCGGAGGCCAGGCATTGTGCTGAGAGCCTTGCAGCTGTTCTCTCGTTCAGCCCTCACACCAACCCTGCGAGGCAGAGGCCGATGTTATTGTTGCCATGTGACAGGTGAGGAAGAGGATGCTTGAAGAGAGGTTAAAGATCTTGTCCAATGTAACCCGGCTTGTAAAGCGAGGATTTAAGCCCAAGTAACCTGACTCCTACCTTTTGACCCCATCTTTTGGTGGATCTTGATAAGAAAAGCACCTTCAGAATCAGGTTGACCCATTGGAATAACTATGTGTAATTACTTGGGGGAACTGCCGTGATGATGTTTTAGATCTGTATTGTCCGAAACGCTGGCTACAGATGGATATTTAATTTAAAATAATTAAAATTAAATAAAATTTCCGTTCCTTGAGTCTGTTCCATATTTCCAGTGGTCAATATATATCTAGCATTAGATAGCACCGATTTAGAATATTTTAATCACCACAAAAAGTTCTATTTAGATGGAGCTGGTCTGGAGTCTCTGGAGAAGCCACCACTAAGGCAACTTCAGTTACGTGCTAGAAGGAGATAAGAGAGGAAAAATGGTATTCCCATTTAAAAATGATTTATTAAAACAGCAAATTCGGTGTATGAGGTGATTTAATTAATGCCTGTATCTATAACCATCACAGAGATGTTAGAAGAGAGAGGAATTAACAATTAATGGTCTCCCTGTACTGTTCAGAGAGGTAGAAATATGATCAAAACAGTGAAAAGAAAAAAAGTAGGTATACTCTAGAGAAAAATGATTTTGAAAATCTAGTGTTACTTTTAAGGAAAAAAAAATAAAAGGCAGAAGCAGCAGTATTATAAAACTTCTCTGTAGAATCTCCCTGCCTCTGGCTGCAGTGACTAAGGCCTGCGCCCAAGCCCAAGCTCTACACTTACATATGTGACATTGGGCCGGTTACTTAATCGCTCTTGCTGAGGTTCCCTCTTCCGTAGAATGAGAAAAATCACGTAAAGCATGTAGACATGTGTCTAGCAAATAGCAAGCATTCAACACATACTAGTTATTATTATTACAAGAGGGTGACATAATATCACACATAAGAGCAATTTGTGCCTAAAACCCTCCAGAGGATGTCTCACTGCCTACAGAATAAACCCCGAGACCCCCAGTGCGGCCCACAGGGCACAAGTCTGGTCTGTATTCACTGGGCAGGCTTTCCCTCTCAGGGATCCCCTTGAGTCTCAGCTTTGTTAACACCACACAGCTCATAGTATTTCCGAACACCACGTCGTTTCCGTGCCCACAGCTTGCTGCTGCCATCGTCTTCCCGGAAGACCTCTCTGGTGTCCTTGGCCCAGGTGACACGTAGCAATCTTCTCGGATGCAAAGAATTGGGACAGGAGCCTCTCTTATGGATGTCCATTGCTTCTTTCCTACTGCTTAATATTGAAATCATCTGTTTAGATGTCTTTCTCCACCAATAAGTAGAAGACACTTATATGTGCTAGATCCTGCTCTCTGCTTTGAGAGTATCAGGGGGAATGACAATATGGTCCCTGCCCCCACTAAACAGTTTGGAAGCAGGGGGAGATTAGATCTGGAGTGCCCCTTTGTATCCTCAAATCATAGCACATGCTGGCCACATAGTAGGTGCTTAAAAATGTCAAACTAGCCCGAAACTGAGATGTAGAGAAAGGACAGCCCAGCCCGGTACTGAACTTCCTCTTAACATGTGTTTTGCTTTGTGTTTTTAAAGGAGGAATTGAAACGAGTGACCAAGGCAGATTCCAACTAAAATTACGTAGTGTCTCTTAGGCACACACTTCCACCCTTTAAGCTTTCTGTCATACTTCGTGAGGCCACCAGGCCTCAGATGCCCGGCACTGCCTCAGCCACCCATGGGATCCGGGCCCCTCTCCATCACAGTATTGCCTGCCTTCTGTGGCAAAGCAATGGCTAGAAATGGTTTTATTAAATACATTTAAATACATTAATTTCAGATTAAACAAAAATTTATTTAACACTTTAGAGCCTAAATGTTAGCCTGTGTTCCTTCTTCTACGGTGGCAGCCTCTCTGGCGGAGAAATTCTCCTCCCACAAACAGTGCACAGAGCTGTTGCCGTGTGGAATATGCAGCTGGCACTCCTGCAGTAGAAAAGGAGCCCTTTGCCCGTGCAGAAGCGGTATCTAGACTACAGCAAATTTCTGCAAGAAGTACTTGAGAGTCTTGATGATTTCCAGTTAATATGGTTAATATAAAGAGAAACTGATTAAAGAGATAAGCTCCTTAAAGACAATTCACTTAAGAGGAAGTTTTCATGCTGCCAACAGAAATTGTCAGCCATATGGAAAGACAAACCTATACGGAGAAACATTCTGGGAGCCAGTGGACTCTTTCGGCATCTTCAATTACAGCTAATTTGTATTTTTCCTGGATGGGCATTAGCAGGTCAGTTTACATATGTAATATTATTTCACTTTATATTGGATAATATCTTCTGACTAATATAATTCAGGAGCTCAGTCCCACAAATATTTCAGATAATGACTTAGTCACGTGGATCATAACCCTGTGACATCCCATCTCTGGGTGTTTCCAGTATACAGCCAAATGTAAGCGGGAATCACAAGTGTGTGCCCTGTTGGATGAAGACACATAACTGCTCCCCACTGCACTGTGAATTTCAGGAAGACAGAGCCTTGGGCCCATTCATCTCTGAATCTATAATGCCTAATGTGGTGCTTGGCCCAGAGAAAGAACCCAGAACATCTCACCGAATGGGAGAAGGATGAAGGCCAGCAAAGAAAGAGAGAAATAAAATGGGACCAAGAATTATCTCAGGCACCTCAGGGCCATAGATGGTCCCTATCCAGGGACATAAAGAGAAAGTTAGGACACAGGAAGTGGTATCATCCCAGCCAACGCACTATCAATGGAATTCCCTTTGGCCAAAAGGTGCAACAGTTGAATTAAATCGGTTTGACTAAGCTCTGTTGTTTCATTTAATTATCACTTTAGAAATTGCCCCTTCTGATCATAACTTTCTAAAATTTCAGAGTTTTGGCTAGTTTTCTCTTTAGGCTATCAGTCCTAAGGCAACTTTAGAAAGGTTGAGAAAGAACTCTCACATTTTTAATTTGGTAAAAATTAAATCCTCATCATTTCCCCTCTTCCAATAAAAAAAAAATAGAAACAAAGTAGAGAATCAAATATCTTCCCAGGATGAATTAATAAAAATTGGGGGTTCGAGTTAGGAAATGTTAATTACTCGCTCTGAATCTTCAAAAAATGATATTTTTGTTACAAATTTTCTCTGTCATGTCACACAAGCATAATGCCACTTTACCTTTAAACAACCCAAAGCCCCAGTGTTAAATTACGTTTTCCTTCAAGGAGGATACAATTTCATATCGGCACAGCATTTTCAGGCTCACCAACCCTTGTAGTTACGATCTTCCTTACAGAGCAGAAACTGCAGAGTGAAGAGGGAAGGCCAGCTTAAGGTCAGGAAAGCAATTCGGTAAAGTAAAGGAACCTGGATGCTCCACTGTGAGAGCACCGTTGGCTGTGCTGTGCATTAATAATTAGTGTCCCTGCGTGGAGAGCAGATAGGTCCAAACTTGGACTTCTGCATTGCTTCCATTTGGCGTTCAATTTTGTCTCTTCATCTTTGCTGGCGTTGGCCCTGAGCTTGCTCTTTTATGGCTGGCTCCCTCAGACAATAAAAGTAACCATTTGCAGAGTCAAACAACAGGAGTGGTTTTTAGGAAACCAGCAGCCAAACATCCACCGCCCTGGCTTCCTGCCGGGCAATGAAGATAATGCTGGGTGGCTGTGGTGGCGGTGATCCTGGGTGAGGGCGGTGTGGCTACGCTCAGGATTCCCAACTACCGCCCCGCTGGCCCAGCGAGTTAAGGAATGTCTAGGTTGAAAGCAATAACGAAGGTGACTGGGCAAGAGCAGACCCTGCGTTAAGTTGCTACATTCAAAGTTGCCATAGAAACCCTGTCTGAATGTCCTCCCTTCTGCAGAATTGATTTGATGTTTAAATGTTAATATGCCTTCCTACATTTAACGATGTATAAAATAGAAAGCAGATGAACATGGAAGAAAGAAAACATCCCCCAATGTCTGAAATTCTTAAGAACTGAATGCTTTCCCAATACTAAGTCATCCTTTTAAACCATGACCCTGAAGAGGTAGCGTGGGGAGCCAGGACTGGGAGCTGTTCAGGGGCTTTTATGCCTTTACGTCAAATGCCGCCCTCTGGAAGGCACTGCTGTAATTCAACGAGCCCAGCTTGTACTTGAAGCCAAATGAAATGCAAAGTTGCCTTTTCAATAGCAAACCTCACGGAGGAAGTGCCAGTTAGCAACTGTGAGAAGTTTCAGCTACTGTATTTTCACATGTTCAATGTTACCGCTAAACGTCCATGAGAAAACATTGGGAGGCCCTGTAAAGCTGGTTGCATTATCAATCAATCTATAGCATGTTTTAAATAAATATTTCTATTCAATGTCACAAAAACCGCCAGTTGTATTGCTTGCACCTAAATTATCATCATCATTGCAAAGCAGATGCAGAACGCAAGACGAGGCAGACAATCAGCACTGTAATTTGCCCAGTAACATTGTTTTAGATCTAATTAGTGCTTATGCAGATCCTTTACAAAAATGTGAAAACTGCACCAGGATGTAATTGTTTAATGAATTTAGTGCAAAGCACATCGGCATCAATTCCATTTTCGCTGAAAAAACCAAGTTCAACTGCTATTTGCTCCAGAGCCAAAACATTGTGAATTGTGCCCACTGCGTTCTAGCCCTGCTCTGCTGGCTTGGATATTTCAAATAAATACTACAAAGTTAAAGCCTCCAGCTGCAGACCAGCCCATCTGTAGATGTTTGTTATATTTGGCACTATTGTAGAATGATTGTGCCTTCCTGCTGGAAAAAAAGGAGTGGGGGGGGAAACAAGGTTCTGTCAGCAAAAAAAGTAAAAGTTTGAAATGTGCATCACCCAGCAAAAGTGAAGTCTCAAATCTGGTCTGGTTTACCTAGCGGTGAATTTTAAACACCTGTTCTCATACAGCCTACCATGGAAACCAGAGGGTACCCTCTTTCCCTGTTCTCCCCAACCTTTCACTTCCGCTCGCATCACAGAAAGTGGGATTGGACGCAAATGTGATGAGAACGGAATTCGAGTCACTTCTTTAACTTGTCAGGGATGGTAGTAGTCACTTTTCGTGATCAGTGGTTGTCTTTATGGTTTTTATTTTTCTTTTTTCCCTGCGGTAAAAGGGATAGAACACAAATGTTACCCTCTTAGCCATTTTTAAGTGCAGGTAGAGTTAGTTCCAGCCCCGACGGTGCACATCGGGTCTCTAAAATGTCTGTTAGGGGAATGGGAAGTTGTTCAGTGGGTGTAGAATTTCAGCTTGTGATTGGCATTTAAATATAAAAACCTGTAACTTCTATAAAAAGAGATGAGTTAGTCGTGGATGTTGACATGATTGGCTGGAAAGGTAATTTTAAAAAAATTTCTGTTCTGGCTTCTGCCTTTTTGGTGTAGCGCAGATGAACTGCCAAACCAAAGCTGTCTGTTCTAAATGACCCTGTACACAAGGCAGCGGGGCGGGGCGGGGCGGGGTTGAGGGTGGGGGGGGGCGGTATGGAGATGTTTGGGCCTTCGCTAGAAGAATTTTGTAAAGTGACAAACTGCAAATACCATTCTTCATCATCACACTGAATGTTCCCGTTGAGGCTGAAACAACCGTGAGAAACTTACCGTCTAGGTTCTGATGGAACCAGGAATGCGTTTGTTCTGTTTCTGTTGGTGATCTGTTGGAGATCCAGTCTTAGGCTGTCTGGGTTAAGGATCCCCAAGAAAATGACTCTGAGGAGGCCAAGATGTGCCTGCAGGAAGTTTGGGGGTTGGGGAGTGTCCTGGGGACCCACACCTGTGAGGAATGAGACTTTCAGTGCAGTGACGAGAGACCTTGGCCAACCACGGGGTGCTCTGAAGCTGAGGGGAGCCTTCCGAGTTGGGAGGAATTGAGGTGAGGGTGCTGGGCATTTTCACCCCCACATCAGTCAGGCACCAGGTACGGGCTGCCCCTGGGTGGGGCGTGGGCCTCGGTGAGGCCGCCCCCTTTAGCTGACTGAAGGCTGGGTAAGCGAGGGCCTGGGTCCTGAGCCGGGAGTCTTGTCGTTGACCAGCAAAGGGGCTCCAGTCCAGCCCTCACATACTTGGGTCCACTTTGTGTAATAACTTCACCCCATCTGGGATCTGCGCCTCCAGGATTCCCGTGGGCCTCTTTCCCTGCAGAAACTTCAAGGGGGAAGATTAGTGTGATGAATGATACCCGCCAAGGTTGTCACGGGTTTGGGGACTGCAACCACTCATCTCCTCCAGCCCCCCACCACCCATTCTAAATTCCCCTCACTCGCAGCTAGCGCCTCTGTTAATACAGATGGCTTACCTGGAGGGACGAACCTGAGCCACATCCCTTTGCCCCTGGTCGACCTGCGCTTCTCAAGGCTGTGCTGCCGTTCTTGTCTGTTTATCATCAGATTTTGACACTGATGGACATCACCTGGGTGGCAAGCAAGTTCTCCCCTGCCCCACTGTATGACAGCGACCCTACTCTCCACGATCAGGCAATTCCTCCTGCCAGGCTGATGAGTCCTTTCCTTGCCTGGTAGCCTCTGGGCAGGAGGATGCTGGAAAACACATTGGCAGGTACAGTCCAAGATCAGTGAGACTCTGGCTCTGCCCCCTGGTGGAAGCACTCCTCTGCTCGGAACCCAGACCTCTAACCCTAGAGTCGGGCACAGGAGGGAGAGGAAGTACCGACTCCCCAAGTGAGCCACTGGCAGCGATGGTAGGCGGGGCTCTTCCTCTCTCACTGTCTGCTTCCCACACCTGTGCACTCTGCCTCCTAGGAACACAGTGCCACGTAATGGTCATTGACTTCCGGTCCTACCGGGTGCTGTCCCATACTTCCAAGGAATTGTCTTCAAGCCAGTGACTCAGCCGTTCCTTTTCAAGCCTGTTACATCTCTCCCTCAGGACCAGTGCAGCTAGCTCATGGTCAAATGCTTCTCGCTGTGTCTCCTTTGCTGTACTGGATCGCTTGGTCCCATGCCACGTTACATGGACTCCGTGTCGGTGGGACAAACACTCTGTATGTAGGCCTTTGGAGAGTAGTATAGGCCCCACAGCAGGAAAGCTAAACCCCTACCTAGAATATGTGTCAATCCTAATCAACATAAATCACTTCCCTTCTGGGGTGGGAAGGGTGCAATGCAATTAAGTTCCCACTAAGTGGCTGTTTGGTCTCTCTGAGGGATGTTGTTTCAACTGGGCTCAGCATTTGTCTCTGTGGTTCGCAGGGTGGACAGTCCGAGGTGGTGATGACTCACTGAGCCAGCCCCGAGGAGTGGGGTGAGCCCAGGCTGGGGAGCCCGTACACAGGCTCCATCCCTGCAGTAGTGACTGCTGTGTTTGTGCATCATTTCCATCAGCCCTGGAGCAGCCAATAATAGAGGCTGGCTGCCTCTGACTGGCGAATCGTTTGGGTTTTGGTCCTTTAGTGCCCTTCTGCAGTAGACACTCTCTGATGGGCGTGAGAAAGTAATATAAGGAACTCCGCTGTTTATGCCAGCCCCCATGGTTCTTCTACCCATAGGCCCCTTGCCCAGAGTCCTTGTCTCTGTCTCTGTCGTTTCCAGTCTTGCTCCTTCTGGGCCTCTGGATTAACCTTTAGTCTCTACATGGGCCCTGAGTCTCTCTTACCCTGAGTCTCTACATGGGTCACTTCTTTTTCCTCAGAAGTAAATGACCAGGTGCAGTCCGAAGCTCCTCCAATGGAGGAGGATTTCCCCTTGCCTGTCTCAGGAGGGGCTATAATGGAGTCGCTATCTATTTTTGGCTTGCACCACAGGCTGATCTGACTCTTCCATTTTTTGTTCTTCTGTTAGCTGATCAATAGGGGGCTAGGCAGTTCTCATGTGCACACACGTGGTCACCATAGATGTGAGCCGAAGCAGAGGAGTTGGTGTGACCGTGGTGGGTGACGTGAGTGGGCCACCTGCTCAGGCAGCTCACTGGTGCCCTCTTGCCCTGCTCATGCCCATCCTCACAGACATACCACTTCCGTCATATGACGGCTTGTGCGTCAGCCTGCCTGACCTCATGACTTGGTGGGTCAGACAGAACCCAGATTATCGTGAGCCATGCTGGCCACATGGCCACTCAAGTTCCGATGGTCAGGTGCTCCATCTAAATAAATCAGGGCCCATTAGCCTGCCAGGAGCTTTTTTTTTTTTTCAAATCGTCTATAATTCTTAGCTGTAGATGGTGTGCTCTTGCTCCAGAACCCTAGGGGCATTGTGAATCTCCTGTTGGGCTTGCCGTGAACTCCAGGAGACATCTTTCCCCACAAGACACTCCTAATAACAGAGATTCTGCTAGTCACACAGTCCAAGCTGCAGGGCTGCTTGCCTCACAACCTGGACCTGACACAGCGCTCTTTCCGCCGTGGCCCCCCTCAAAGCCATCTGGAGGACATGTGTCATCAAGGTCTCTATGTACTCGCTGCATCTAGCTTGTGTGGACCTATTAACTTTATGTCATCAAATCAGTGGACCAGTGTGATGCTCTTCAAATGTCCAGAGAGCCCACGTTCTCTTCAGACTAAATTACTGTGGAGAGCAGAAAAGTTGAAGGTCTGAGAAGAGATGGTCTATGTGTACTGTTGTCCCCCCCAAGTGAATGTACACTGCTTCTGGTGCTCTCTTCTGACAGGAAGGGAAAAGCACATGTTTTCGAGATCAAGGTCACATCATGAACCTGGACCGGTGAATGGAATGAGGGCTATGATTAGAACTTCTACCCCCAGATACTTGAAGTCTTTATGGGTGGCACTAATCTCTGTTAGCCTCCCTAGGCTATAATATTGTTTCCATCAAGTATTTTGGCTGGGGAGGGGGTCCCAGCTTCAGAGGTCTCCTGTTTGGCCTTTTCTGCTATAATAGTTATTATTCCATAGACTCACACACCAAGAGTTCAATGTGAGGTTCTGCCCATGACCAAATATGTCATTCCAATCATATATTCAAAGACTGAAGAAATGATCAGGTTGGTGAATGCAACGGACCCCTATGAATCAGCCCAGGTCCCAGTCTTCCTTTATCACCTGGCCCCCACATGCCCTCTTGTAACTGAACAAGCGTGATGTTGCTTCAGATCTTCAGGTATCAGTTTGAACTTAGAACTGGTGGCCAATAATCCTGGAAATGTCTGGCTATTTTCTTTTGCCCACTGTATGATTACCTGTGTAAAGTACTATAGGTCCTTTTGGGGAGAGACTGGGCAAATCACTATCATAAACAGTTGCCATTACTAAGCTTTGTGGAGTGGGGTTCTTGCAGTTTTCCATTGACTTTAATCACAGGACATGATAATACTAAGAGACACCCTAACCTTACTCTTCCTTACTTCTCTTGTGGAGCAGTTGTTGAATTTCCCCTTGGTAGTCAGGACCCCAGCCAGCACCATAACTCCCTTCTTTGCCCTTCTTTGATTCTGAGGAGCAAGGAGCCCAAAGTAGCTGGGTGGCTGTCTTAACATCCACTTCAATGGAATCATTGTTATGTCTCCTGGTGGAAGCATTCCTCCCTCCGAAACTAAGACCTCTAGTTCAGCGGAGCATAAAGTCATGGGAACAGGAAGCAAAATTTTGCAAATGGGTCACTAAGGGTATTAGTGAGTGAAGTCCTTCTCATTTCCACCCCTTGGTTCTTGGACATGGGAATGCTGGCTATTGGAGAAAAAAATGCCATATGCTGGATTCTGATTCAGAGCACAACCAGCTTTCTGGAGAACCTTGGCCCAGACCTGAAAGGTATTGCAACTTAGCTGGTACTATAACTGAGTCTTCAACAGGCCAGACCGTTGTTCTATCAAGTTAGCTGCTTTATGATGGTGGGAACATGGTGAGACCAATGAATCTTATTAACCACACTTGTACTGCTGTGAGGTACATTCCTTGATCAGAAGCGATGCTGTGTAGAACACCACGATGGTGGACAGGGCATTCTGTACGTCTGCAGATGGTTGTCTTGGCAGAAGCATTGCATACAGGGCAGGCAAATCTGTATCCAAAGGTAGTGTCTATTTCCATAAGGACAAGGCATCTCCTCTTCCATGATGGGAGCAGTCAGTGTCATAAATCTGCCACCAGATATATGGCTGATCACCCCAGAGAGTGCTGCCGTATTGAGGGCTCAGTCTTGGTCCTGCTGTGGGCAGATTGGGCACTTAGTGATGGCCATGGTCCGGTCTGCGTCGGTGAGTGGAAGTCCATCATGCTGAGCTCATGCATAGCCTTCTTTCCTTCCACTGGCCACCTTGTTCTCGAGCTTGCTAGGTGAGGTAGGGGTGGCTGGGGCAGGAGACTGACTGGTATTCACAGAATGGGTCGTCCCATCTACTTGAGCCTAAAATCACCCTTTGCTGAACACTCACGTGGGACCCCAATAACCTTCGCATTTTTTGTTCTTTACTTCTCATCACACACTTGCAGGAAGGACACTTCCTGTAGGATTGAAGAGACCACTGTCACTCACAAGGAGACTCCCCAGAATTGAGGGTCTCAATGTCACTTGTTGCATCAAGGTCTCCTCACACATTCCAGTCTGAACTTGCACAATCCCATTTCCCCCAGTCTGTGCCTTCACTTGAGTAGCAGGTACCCAGTGAGGCTGAGTGTTCCTCTTGCGTTGTGATCCAGCCAATGGCAGGATGAGGTCCCATGTTTGGATTTCAGCGGTTTCAACCTTGCCACTGTGGGAGAGAAACCTCTCCTTCTAGCCACACACAGACACTCTCAGGTCATTTATATGACACTTAAGTTGGGAATCTGAGTCTCTGAGCCCATCCTTTTCTTTCATCACCTTGTTCAGCAACATTAAGAGCCACCAAATAATGTCATTATATTCTTAGTTTTCCAAAAATGTTCAGAAGCAACACATACAGAGTCACTTAGCTCCTTGCTTCTTATAAGTGTCAATTAATAGTATCCAATGCAGATATCTTGCCTATGTCTATAAATAGTTATGTGTTCTCTTTACTACTGGAAATAGTCACTGGCATGTTTAAATCTAATCAGATAAGAGAGTCAATTCTGGAAACAACAGAACTAATTCAGAAAATTCATCCTTAAAATTCCGTTCCTCTAGAACCACTCTAGGTACCAAAATCTATTCATCAGGGTGCTCCAAAGAAACAGAATCAATGGGATGTATGTATATGGCTATATTTAGGAGGATATGCATTATAGGAATTGGTTTACACACTTACGAAGACTGAAAAGTCCCACAGTCTGCAATCTGCAAACCAGAGAAGTGGGGAAGCTTGTGGTGTTGCTCAGTCTGAGTTCCAAGGCCTGGAGCTCCATGAGCCTTATAAGTAAGTCCCAGGTCTGGTCTGCCCTTCATACGCTGCCAAGGACGTCCTCTAACTTTCATCTTTGCCTTAAATTGGTGATTCTCCACAAGCGGCCTTTCATTGTCTTTCTCCAATGCATCGGTGGCACTCAGCAAGAGCTATCTCATGTCTTTGCACTTTTAATTACTAGTCTTCCTCACACCATAAACTCAAACACCTGAGAACACCCAGTCCACCACTGATCCAACTTGTGACCACTGCCCCTGTACCTAATGTCAGATTATGGATGATCTAACTCCCAAAGCCTTTTAGGGTGGATACAGGTAGACCTGCATCCTGGCACTGCCTTTGGTCAGCTAATGAGTTCTAAGACAGAAATTCATATGCAGGAAATGTATTAAGGAGAGCCCAAGGAACAGCACCTGTAAGGGACTGAGAGACAAGCAAGGTCCTCTTTGTGTCACCTTCTCCTCAGCGGTCAGGCCCTGCTGGTTCCTAGCGTTTCCATATGGGATTATTTCATATGGGAAGTAACCTGAAGTCTTCATTCTGCACGCTTTGTGGAGGTGACCCAGGCTGCTGCCGTGTCTAAATGGATGCTAGACGAGGTGGGGATCAGATCCCTCTGACTCAAAAGGTTCTTTTATCAAACCACATTAGGACAGTTGTTCCCGTAGTTCCTCTCTGTCTTTCTCTCTCTCTCCCCTTTCTAATCAGACACACACACACACACACACCCGCTTCCACATCCAGTCTCTTCAGCCATCTTTAGCTTCATACCCACACCATTGCTTTCCTAGGTATTTGGGTAAACAAAAAATAAAAATGGCCTTAGAAATGATCATTAGATCATTGCTAGTTTCTTTTTTCTTATCGTTGTTCTTTACTTTTTGTCTGCACTGACGGATAAATGGGAAGAGTAAGAGGTGGGGTGGGGGGCTGGGAGGGAGCAGCCATTTAATCTCAGTGATTTCCTGGGGTCCACATTCACTCACCGAATTCAGCTGACAGGCGTTGCTAGAAAATAACATGATGTTCAGTGTCTTTGCTTTTTTTTTTGTTGCCTCTTGAACAAAGTCTCTTAGGAATGGAGCTCTCTTTCTCAGGAGTGTGACCTGGCCTCAAAGCCTGGTGGCTGTGCTTGCCGTGGGGCTCCCCGCCCACCCACGCGGACACGTGGAGGATACGGATCTTCAGCGCACTCCTTTTCTCGCTCATTTCTTGCCTTTTCTTGGGGCTACTGTGGCTTCTGTGAACACTTGTCCTTACTTGAATAGGTAAAAGTTTACCTATTTTAGTAACTGTTCTCTCACCTCACATCTGGAAAAGGACTGGGGGACCCAGATGACTACTTATAATTATTTACAAAAAATTATCCCATAACCTGTTAGAAATCATGTGACAACAAGCAGGAAATAGAGCGTCTGCACTCAGCGTTTACTCCCGTTGGAGAAACTGAAGTGGACGGGATGTGGGTGCGTCATAGGCTCGCGGCGTTGGGGAGACGTTTAGATGTTCTGACGCGTGTATGTCATCTGCCTTTTTCTGATGAAAAGCAGGAGGGACTTTTTTTATTTCTTCCCTATCAGAGTTTATCAGGAAAGTACTGCAAACCGTCCCTCCAAACGGGCCCAGCACAGGGAACAGAGCCAAGCAGCCAGGATCGTAAGTCAGTTTGAGAGCGCGAGTAGTTATAATGAGTGGGAAAGCCATTCTGTGGCCGCTGAAAAGAAAACAGAAATATAATATGCCCGCTGCTTCATGTAGAACCCCTAAGGATTAACCTTCAAAAGGACTTGCTCAGGTTGGGGAAGTGGACACACAACAGGGATGGAGTTTAATGGGGACGGGAGGGGCGTCTTCCCCCTGGGGGAGCGGGCGTAACACGATGCAGGTAGAGCGGCGTGGCCGGTTGCTCAGCTGCTTCTCAGAAGCTGGAGTAGCCCAGCTGGCTCAGCGGTCCCCACCATGAGACTCGGGGGTAGCCCTGACTCATGGGGGTCCTCTTGTTCCCTTTTCCGAGATTGGCCCTGGAGCAGACAAGTCACCCAATTCTGGCCAGTGTCTCCAGCGGAGATCTCTTGGTGGCCTCTAGATCTAGGACCCATACCCTTACAAAGAAACGTAATGAAAAACACTTCCTTGCTCCTGTCACCTGGTGTTATGTCTGCTGTCACTCACGGGCACTGTAGCAGTCTTCTTACAACCTAAGGCAGCCAGGTCAGGTGAGCAGAGCAGGGAGACGGAAGGAACCCCGGCTGTGGGTGTGGCTGAGCTGTGGAATTAGCCAGCTCTGGAGTGTCCCACCTATCTATTAGGGGGATAATACATTTAAAAAAAAAGTTATTTCTTAAAACAGTTTTAGATTTACAAAAAGATTGAGAAGATAGTACAGGGAGTTTTCATATATCCCCCCCACCCAGTTTAATCTTTTCATTTTTAATACCTTACATTAGAATGGTACATACTTTATAATTAATGAAGCAATACTGACATACTACTTCTAACAAAAATCTATAATTGTCATGCAGGGTTTCTTAACTTTTCCCTAATGTCGTGTTTCTCTTCCAGCATCCCGCCGGGGTGCGTGGCATTCAGTTGTCATGTTTCTAGTTTCTCAGACTTTCCTTGTTTTTGATGACCTTGACATTTTTGGGGAGTGCTGGCAAAGTGTTTTGCAGGACGCCCCTCTATAGGGGTTTTTCTGAGGTGTTCCTCATATTTATGCTGGAGTTCTAAGTTTTGAGAGAGGAAGACAACACAGGTAAAGTGCCTTTTTCGTCACATCATGTCAAGGGCACATACATACTATCGACATGGCTTCCCTGTTGATGCCGGACACTTGACCACTGGCCTGGGCAGTGTTCGTCCAACCTCCCCACTGCCAGTTTATTCTGCCCCCTCGCATACCGTCCTCTGTAGAAGGACATCACTACGGGCAGCCAAACTTGAGGAGTGAGGCGTTACATAAAATATTTAGAAGTCTTGGCCCAACAGACTTGTCTTTTTTCCTTCACTTGTTTACTTAATCAATCATTTATTTATAACAGTATGGGCTCATGGATATTTACTTGACACTTTGTCTCATAATCCAATACTACTTTATTTGTTTTGTTGCTCTGATTGTTCCAACTTTGGCCATTGGAGGAGATAATATGTTTTTTTAAAGTTATATTCAGTTGGGTTTTCTGGGGTTTTATAATAATTGATATAGCTTCTCAAAAGAAGATCTTGCAAGATCGTAAGTCAGCAAAGTTATCTGTGTGGTGCTTTTAAAAATTTTAGCGAGGTGCATATAGACAGACTTACTGCCTGAACACCTCACATTTACCCTTCTTCCTGTATCACTTGGACTAATCTAATTAGAAAAAATATGCCCACCATCCTACTCAGGAAATAAATACCAGCCCTTGACCTCCTACTAACTGGCTGAGTAGCATCCTAAATACGGCGGTCAGATTTACCAGACGCAACATTGAAATACCATAGTCAACCATACTATAAACATTTAATCTTATGAGTGGATGCCACTGGTAATGAATTACTTTTGTTAAAAGGAGTAAAATCATGGGAAAAGAGATACGGTTCTCTTTTGAAGGTACCCATCAACGAATATCATATTCTAATATTTGACATCAGAATTTCCTTGGCCCCCCTCACGTGTTTGATCCCCAGCATCAGGCAAGTCTCTGAGCCTTTGAGACAGGAGATTCCTGATTGAGTAACGGGGTGGAGGATGTTCTCTCACTACGGGAGCCACAGGGCTAATTTGTAAAGATAAACATGAAATGACAAGTGTAAAAACGCTTTTAAAACCTTAAGTAATGTGCTAATCCAAGGTGCAATTATTACGATAAAGTTAGCTCTCCACTATCCAAACTTGTGGACTAATTAGAGTATGACATCATTAAGTCCCCACCACTTCTTTAGTCCTTTGGCAGCATTGGGAATCTCAGACACGCCACATTTTTGGTAAAATCAAGTACGTGAGCATCTAGAACTGGTGAGAAGAAGAAAACAAGTCAGGAAATGACAGGAGAATGTGGTGTGCATGGACGTGTATGGAGGTGTGCGTCTGTGTGTGCACATGCGTGGATGTGTGTGTAACGGGGACAAGTCTACCCCGGCCTTGCCTGGTGTTGGTAGGTGGTGGCGGTGTGGGACTAATAGAAGGTGAGGGGACAGTGATGAGGGATTAAGAAGGGAGAAGTGAGCAGATGGAGACTAGAATTCAGTTGCTCTTTTTTTTTTTCCAGGCTCAATAGGTAGACTACCTCCATCATAACCACCTGTATTCCAAGTCTGGAGGCTCACGGTGAAGTGCAAGGCCAGGGGGAACTCATTATCTCCCAGGAAGGCCTCTGGTCCCAAGGCTTGAGATGACCGTGGGGGAGGAGAAGGGCTCTCCCAGCCCAGATATTTACCAAGTTACTGCAAATCTCTGTGCCGAGTACTCAGGGAGTGGGGGAGGGGCAAACACATCAGGTTTTAATGAAAGCAAATTTGCTTCAGGCACAGTTAAATTGTGAATAAGAGAATTTTGAGTGGCCTAGGTGACCCTTAAAGGCTTTGGGAAGGAACGATCTTAAAATTTTTTAAGTAAGTGACCATATCTAAAATCGGAATATTTCACACTACAGTCTAGATTTCTGGCTTCTCTTGAAAGTGTGAGATTTGGAAAATCTTAAGCTGAATCACTTCTCATGGGGACTCTTAGCTGGAGTTGAATGGTGACAGCCTTCTCCTTAGTTGGGGTGTCTTGGGTTCCCCTTCTATTGTTGTCAACTTACCTTTTAAAGTACCTGTGACCTTAGTTAGTATTTCGAGCTTATAAACCCTGTTCTGTGGAGTGGGGCGGAAGAAGTAAGGATGCAGGAAGACGAAGAGGTGTAAGGAGAGGTGGATGAGGGAATTGGGCTTACATAAAAACGAGCCAAAAGGGTTAAATAAAGGAAGAAAAATGGAGTCCTTAAAAAGACAAAAGTCTTTTAGATGAATCATGCAAATTAGATATTGGGAAATACTCGCGACTAAAGATTTTTGAGAAAAAGTTTTGGGGAAATCCAGCAGCTATCTTTCTGTGGTGCTTGAACATCGCTAGCACAGAATGAACTGATGTGCTTTATCATGACGGATTTTGCAACGCACACATTTACAAAGCCTAATTTGGGCTCAGGATTCTAAGAAACAACAATTTCCCATAATTGGGGATATTACTATTAAAAAATATTCCCCTATGCTCAGTTCAGCAGTGGACTCAAATCAACTGGGTATTATTTCAATTTCTGAAAAAAAACAAAGAATCTACTTGATGGGTTCCTGTTCATTTTTTAAAAAGTGATTAAATTCAAGTCCTGGCTATTAGAATTGTAAAAAGAATGTAAAAGGAAGAAATGAATTTATATGAAGGTATCTAAGTAAAAATAGCCCAATTTGATTTCAAATATTCCACATATGCCCCCCAAAGCTTTTAATATTTAGGAATTAAATTACTGCAAATGAGCTGGAGCCACATGTGGCCAGAGAGGCTGACAGTGAAATCAGCAAGAAACTGCTTATTCAGCCTCTTCAAACAAAAATGAATTGTTTTGATGAATGAGAATTCTTTAATGAATTACCATATGACATGCCAGTAATTTTTTCAATGTCAAGCAGAGAGAGTTTTCATTTGTCTTTTGTTGGGCTACAGCTACTTAAAAATAATGGAAGGTCACGGCCACAGAGACAACACTTCCCATTATGGCCCTCCAGAGGCAGGATGTGCCCACACTGGACCCAAGGAGCCGGGGGCGGGGTGGGACTGGCCTCTCCAAGTCTCTGCTTTCTTCCTGTTTTCTCTCTGTGAAGAGGTGTGGTGGCATTCGGCGAACCCGAGGAGGACATTTGGCTACCATCAGATTTCATACATTCTACGGTGTCAGCATCATGTTGGGTGGCTACGGTTAGGACTCTGGCACATAGGTTGGGGACAGTATATGAAAAACACAAGGGATGTTGAGGGAGTGGAGGGGTGGCTTCTGGGTCCAGAGTTGGAAAGAAAGTGATCAAAGGGCACCTGAGGACCCTGGCGACCGACAGTCAGGAGCCAGGTGAGCAGCGTGCACTGGGATGCCCAGCCAGGAGCCTGCTGGGGCTCAGGTGAGCTCGACCTGTGGGCGCACAGCATTGGGCAGACGCCTCTCAGGCCTGACCTTTGAAAGGCCACCACCTTGGTCCCTTTCTAATGCTCATGTGGACATCGGGGGTCTTTCCCGCCTCTTATTGAGCCCTCTCCCCGCTCTGTCCACCTGGGTTCTGTGGTACCGGCCCCAACCCTGGCTCCTCAGAGAAGGGAAGTTCTTTCTGCTGGGCCTGCTGAGAAGGCAAGACTTGATGAGGCCACAGCTACTGACAGCCATTTGCCGCCATGAGCAGGGAGATTACCTAGAACCAAACTGACCCATGGGAAGGGTGGCTGGGCACTCTCAGGAGGTCAGGGATGATGGTTAACTTTATGGGTCAACTTGACTGGGCCGCCTTGCGCCCAGATACTTGGTTAAACATTATTTGGGTACACATATTTGGGTGTTTCTGGATGAGATTAACATTTGAATCAGTAGCCTGAGTAAGGCAGATTGCCCTCCTGAGGGCGTGGAGGGCCTCATCCAATCAGGTGAAGGCCTGAACCGAACACAAAGGGGGAGTAAGGGAAAGCTGCTCTCTGTCTGCCTGTCTTGGAGCTGGGACATGGCCTGGTCTTTTCCTGCCTTTGGACTCGGACTCGAATTGAAATTTACATTACTGGTCTCCTGAGCATCGAGTTCATTGCCTTCAGATCTTGGGACTTCTTACCTTCAGTAATAGCATAAGCCTATTCCATATGATAAATAGATAAATAGATGATTGATAGATGGGTAGATAGACAGATACATGCATACATACATACATACATACACAGAGATGTGTGGATAACATACATACATTGGCTGTTTCTCTGAAGAATCCTAATACACAGGGTAACCTGATACCATGTAAATAAATTGTAGTGACTGTGGAATTTTTTATTACACTTTCCATGCATGAAGGAAATGGTGCCATTCTTGCTCTCTGGTTTGTTGGGACTTTCGGACCATCGTGATATTTGGTGTTGGGGGATATCAGGGGAGAGGCTGCCTGGTAGTCAGCGAATCTTGCCCTCGAGTCAGCAATGCAGCTGAGATGATACTAGAAAGATGATCCAGCTCCCAAGGGGCAGCACAAAGAGGCAGCAAGTGGCAGGTAAAAGGACAGCCAGGCTGGGACTGGGGACAGGCTAGGTCCCAGGAAGAACTTGAGTGAAAACAAAGATATGGAATTATTGGTTAGAGTGAGAATCATTCGCTTTAAAAACAGATATGAGGAGGCCAAGTTGTCATTTTGTTGAGAAAGTGTAAGAAGAACATGTATATTTTCACCAAGCGAGAAGTCCCACCTCCTGCATTAGCTGGAGAGCTTGGGAAGAGCCAGTGTCCCTGAGATAAAAGCATAGGTTCATCCTCAAGCCTTCGTACAAGCTCTTGGTCAGCATCTGCAGTGTGCCTTGAAGAAGGAATGTCTAATGTGTGTGTCATAGAAGTTCTCAGAGGAGGGCAATTTTGCCTTCCAGGGGACACTTGGTCATGTCTGCAGACATATTTGCTTGTCACAACTGGAGGAGGACTCTTCCTGACCTCAAGTGGGTAGAGGACAGGAATGTTGCTATGCATCCTACAATGTAAATGCCCTACAGAAGAACAAAAAAAAGATCCAATTCAACATGTCAACACTCCTGCCATTGAGAACCCCACAGAATGAGCTCATTCCAAAGCACACCTGCAGGGAGTTGAGTGGACTGAGCTGGTGGATGGGTGATGTACCTCCCACACCCACCTCCCGCACACACTGGGAAGCCAGGGTGGCTGGGGTGGGGGGTGGGGTTGGGGACAGACAGCGTCAGGTGAGCCAGAAGGCTCCCAGAGTGGTGTTACGAGGTCTTGCCTGCATGCTCATTTCCCCACTGACTGATGAACTCTTAGGACAGTCTACTTCCTCTCCAAATCCCCAGCTGTTTATTCACTCATTCAGAGGATATTTCTTGTAAGCCTATTTTGCATGAGATGCTAGAAATTCAACCATAAGTAGTGCTTGCCTCATAGTCCACAATCTGTAAATCATGTTGAATGATTTTCCTATTAAATCTGAGAATTTTTGATGGGTAAAAATATGTGAGAGGGTGAGGTGCTGCAGGGTAAATATTGGATTTTATTATGTGACGAGATAGATGTTTAGGATGTAGCAAGTGTATGTAAATATGTACTGACCCAATGATAGCCTACAGACAATGAACACAACTGGAAATCCCTATTATAAGAATCCAAGCAAGTGTCTTAAATCGATGTGTGAGCAGGTGCTAGGAGTGAGTGCAGGACCAGTGGGCCCTCTGCCATTGACTGAGCTCTGACCCTGACCCTCACCCCTGCACCTCACCCTAGGAAGCATAGCCCCAGGCAGCTTAAAATACGACTTCCCATGTGGCAGATACAGACCTGGCCACGCCCCTGAGAGACCTCCATAATGTCTAGGGTCACAGTGCATAAACAAAGGAGGAGGCGTACAAAGGAAGGATAAGGGATGGGTCATAATCATGGGAAGCGTCAGCGTGGGGAAGAGAGGTACAGTGACTCCAAGCCGTTCGGAAAGACATCGCATAAATCCTCAGCATCCATTCTCTCCTTTTCAGAGTCAGCCGTGGTTTCCAGATCACGGTCCATGGGTCAGCAACATCACAGTCAGCCGGCCAAGGAGCTTTGAAAAGCCCTTGCAAAGGCTCTAACATTTGTCCTTTTATCCAGATGATTCTAGGCCACAGTGCTCATCCCAGGCGTCTGCACCCTCTGCTCTCAGCTGCCACGAACATTGGCATCTGCCCCTCTCCTCTGGGCCAGCAGACACTTGGACTCTTTTCTTCTTTCCTTTATTTAAATTGAATTTATTGGGGTCACGGTTTGCAAAATCACATAGGTTTTAAGTATACAGCTCAATAAAACGTCATCTGCACACTGCATCGTGCCCTCATCACTCCAAGCAAAGTCTCTTTCTGTCCCCGTTTCCTCCTCCTTTGTCCATCTCCTCCTACCCCCACCCTCTCTCCCTGTGGCCATCCCCACACTGTTGCTGGTGTCTGTGTGGTATGTACATCTGTTTTTTGGCTAATCCCTTCTGGATGAAAGAAGGTGCTTGGACTCTTTTCTCTGGCTCATCACCTTTGGCTCCTCAGCTGCTTCTCAGCAAGGACACACCTTCCCTAGGTGTGGAACCACAACGCCTCCAGATACGAGGTCCTCCTCCCAGGGCTTCAGCAGGAAGGAGCCGCCCTGCCGGAAGGAGGGCTGGAACAGGGACAAAGCAGCCCCGGGTGGGCTATGTCCTGCCTTGTGGTGGTGAGGGAAGACCAGCTGGCCTATGCTATAACCCCAGAGAGAGCCCAGGCCAGCCGGGAGGTTTTCCAGCATTGCAGGTGTGGCCTCAATTCATGCAGAAGCAACAGAACCATGGCCTGTTGCAGTCCCCCAGGAAATGATCTGCCACCCATGGATAGCTGAGCCCTGGAGAGTTCTTGGTCACTTCCATGGATTATTCTGTAGTACTTCTTGGGGGTGCCCTAGCTAAGGGTCCCAGGGAGTCCCTCTAAGTCACTAATTTCCTCAGAATCTTCTGGAGGGCCCATTACAATACAGATTGCTGTTTTCATATACAGCGTTCTGGGGTGGAGCCTGAGAGTGCACACGTCCAGCAAGAGGCAGGTGATGGAAAGGCTGCGGGTCCAGGGACCAGAACCACGGCTCTGGCTTCTGATGCCTTGGGGAGGTGGTTGCTGTGGGAACTTCCCTGTGCAGCTCCTGGAGCTCAGGCTGAGTACGTCTATACAAGGAAAAAAAGGGGCGGGAAGGGAACTGAGAAGAATAGACAAGCCAATGTCACCCACGGTGGAATCCCACAGGACACTTTCAGGTCCAGGGCCCTGTCCTCCACTTGCTGTGCGACCGCTATTGCTGAACACTTGTATCTATTTCTTTAATGTCAAGGCAGCTCCTGCAGTCCTAACTCAGGTGAACAGCAGGTAGCCCGGAAATGATAGTTCAAGCCCCTGCTTCAGTTTCCCACAGTGTTTCCCATACAGTTTTATGAGGTTATTAGAAAATCTTGCCGCACTACACCCCATATTTCTGAGTATCAAAGTGGGGGAAAGTACTTACTTACTTAATTTACACTGTAATGTTCTTCGAACATTATTTTCCACTTGAATAGTGTTTATGTGACCATCTCGCCCACTAGACAGAAAGAATTAATTCCATTTTCTCCAAAATCACATACAAAGGGTATGTTGCCCAGGAAGATATGCTTTCACTTTTGTCATTTGCATTAGCAGCGTGCTTGCCCCGTTGGGAGTTCTAATGGTCCTTTCCAATGAAAAAGTGGCCAAAGTCTGTAAAATCCCAGCCTCAACACTCCCTGATAGCTCCACACATCTCCTTCCAAAATGGTCATCTGCCTCTGCCGAGCTCCCAGCTCTGGTCCCTGGGGCCTCCTGACAAGCCACCACATCTCCCGGCATTTTGGAAGAGTTGACTGTACAGTTGGTGAACTACCTAGATGCTTTGCTTCTCCTTTTTCTTTTCCTGCAGCCATTCCTTTTTTATCTCTTCAAAAACCATGTGGAGTGTTTTGTACAAGTGGGTTCAGTAAATAGCGTTGTCTGGCTGAATACTGGCTTCTGCCTGCCTTTTCTACATGTTTCCGTTCCTAAGCTCCAGCAGAGTCAAAAAAAGCTGAAGGACACTCAGAAGAAGCAGTGATTATTAGCCAGCTCTGAGAAATGTGGGGTGAAGGGCTTACATGAGCCAGAAAAGGATGCTAGTGGCTTAGGAGACGTATTGAAGAATTTCCAAGACTGAACCACCCGGGTTCTTTCTTCCCCACCTGTCACTGGGGTGGGAATTGAACTTTCATGTCCCTTCCCAGTTATTTCACCTAATGGCCTTCCCATACTGGTTATCAACTAGTTTAGAACAAATTTGCTCTAGAGCAGGATGCTGAGCAATGAGTCAACGCTCTGTGGAGGTCGCCAAGGTAGCCCATTAGAAGCACATGGAAGTAGCCAGAGTGGTTTATTAGGGGGAACAGGGAAGCACAAGTGACCAGAGGACATGGCTTGACTATGAGCATCCCAGCTTAACTGCTCCAGTTTTCTTCTCCCAGTGAGTGGCCATCATCCATGGCCAAGCCCGAAATTCAGGAGTGATTCCTGGCACCTCCGTCTCCCACAACCCCTCCCATATCCAATCTGGCGTTGTGTCCATCCAATGCAGTTTTACCACTTAACTATCTCTCACATCTGTCCATTTTCTGCACTGCCCCAGTCAAACTCTTACCTCACATCTGGAAACCGTGACAGTCTCCTGTGTGGCTTACCTGCAGTCATGCCTTCCGATCTCTCCTCCACACTGTGGCAGAGTGGTCATCCAGCAGGAGATCTGATTGTGTTACATCTCTTCTTAGACTGGCTCAATGGCTCTCATTTGCTTTAGGACAAAGACAAAACTACACCTGACCCTGGACGGTCTGGTCCCCGCCTACCTCTCCAACCTTGCCATTCACCCAATGCCTGATACAGAGGAGACCCCCAATATTTGTTGAGTAATGAATATGCCACATCTAACTATGGATTAAAAAATAAATTAATAAATGAATAGAGAAATAAGTATGTCACCTTCCCCTTAGGCCTTTGCAAAATAATCTCTCCATCCATCAAGAGGCTCTTGCAGGGATCTTCATGGCATGAGAACAGACACAGGAGCTGATTAAGTTCCACTGTGCCCCAGAGTTCTGGATTGCAACTTGCTTCACTCATTCCATGCCTCCCTTTTGGCTTTCTTTTCACAACTCATCCTAGGAATGATTCTACCATCTCATGTATTTATCTTGATACATGATCTTATTTCTCAGAACTTAGTGATTCAGCTCCTGTGTCCCTTCAATGTTGATTGTCCCTCAGGGCTCTCTCTTCCTTCTTCCCACATATGGTCCCACAAAGATCCTATATGGTCTTTCCTAGGACCACAGAAGAGACCCACACATAGCCACAGCCCTAAATTTTTCAGATGTCAAGACCAACAACTCCAGAGACACTAGTTCGTGATCTCTTGGAAGGATCACAGACTCTGTATTTTAACCAGCTCTCCAGATTATTTTTTTGTGCTGTGTCTGGGTCACAGCACCTGCCCCAGTATTTGCCTAGGAGTCCCTCCACTCATTCTCTGCTTTCAGCTCTGTGTCTGCCAGGATGCCAACCTTTTCTGTGCTAAAACCCAAAGGAACAGTCTAAGGACATAGCCATTCCTCTGATACAATAATTCTTGAACCATCAAAGTATCACTGAATAAAGTTTTATGGACAACACAGTCCAAATTTTATAACAACCAGAACTTTAATAGAACAAGAAGATGATGGATTCTTTCTTTAGACTATATGCTCATTGTCATGAAATGCATGGTCAGATTATACTTTAAAACTCTGGTTATCACTCCCATAAAAGAACATGTTATGAAGGTCTTAGCATAGGGTCTAGCACAGCATAGGTGCTCAATAAATATTTTGTGAAAGAAATGATTTAAATGTACTCTCATCCACCAAAAACCATCCTCTCTAGTAGTTTTATTAATGGATGGTCTTTGTAATCAGGGCTGGCAACGGTACAGACAGATGTCCTCACAAGCATGTTCCCATTTTCCATATTTAGAAGTTGAGCACCAAACCCCAACCACCTGAATCCGGACAGCAGGGTAACTGGTTGAACTCAGTGTCTGGGCTTCTACTGAGATAAACTATTCATCACACCACTTACTAAGTTTTGAAATGGTCTCTTTTGGTATATGAAAGCTATTAAAGTTCACATGAAGTCCAATGGCTTGCACATTTCACTCTGAATGTTCTACCAATCATGTTGAAAAAGTCGTGGTTGAGATTAAATTAATGTTTCTCGCCTATTTGGAAAGACAGATGATCAAACGTTAAGATTGAAAAACAGCAAAGTAGCCTGGGATGCCGACTCTTTCCCCCGAATCCAACCCTGGACTGAGAGACTGAGGAAGAGATGGAGAGACTGAGGCTGCAGGAGCACAGAGCTGAGCTTAACATGGGAGGAGTGTGGTCTGGACGCTGGACCCCTTCTTCACTAATGTCCCCTTTCCGTCCCTTGTATCTGCTTGGGGTGGTCATTCTGGGCAGCAACATTGGCTCAGCACCTAGGAAAGGTGGTGCTGCAAAGGGAACATGAGGGCGGCACCAGTGCCACCAGGAAGCACAGCAGAGAGCCAGGCAGGCTGGTAGGTGTAGGAGCACCTTCTCCCCGTCACCACCTTTCCTAGGACAGAAGTGCCATGAGATTCCCTGGGGCACCGGCAACATCTGAAGTAGGAGAAACAGAAGTGGCTGAACCAGAGGGCAAATACAAAGGGCCCATTCACCTCCAAGAGCAGCCCCACCTTCCAACATAAACTAACCTGGAGAGTACCAGCAAGGTCTTCTTTCCTTCCCCAGGGCAAACACTGGGAGTCAATGCAGTGGGGAATAAGAAAAGAAAAGATGAACTCACAGAGAAAAGTAACAGAACAACAGTTCTGGGGAAAGCAGAAGTTCTGGGAAAGACAGAGCAGTCGTTTAAGTAAATGAATGGATCAAAAAACTATGGTACATTTATACAATGGAATTCTATGCAGCTGAAAGAAAGAAGGAGCTCATACCCTTTGCAACAGCATGGATGGAGCTGGAAAGCATTATGCTAAGCGAAATAAGCCAGGCAGTGAAAGACAAATACCATATGATCTCGCCTTTAACAGGAACCTAAACAACAAAACAAAGAAACAAGTAAAATATAACAAAGGACACTGAAATGGAGG
>CM052546.1:80422238-80507869 GCA_028533065.1 Trachops cirrhosus | reverse complement strand
TGAAAGAAAGAAGGAGCTCATACCCTTTGCAACAGCATGGATGGAGCTGGAAAGCATTATGCTAAGCGAAATAAGCCAGGCAGTGAAAGACAAATACCATATGATCTCGCCTTTAACAGGAACCTAAACAACAAAACAAAGAAACAAGTAAAATATAACAAAGGACACTGAAATGGAGGACGGGATGTCAGTGACCAGAAGGGAGAGGGGAGGGAATTTCAGGGGAGAAGGGAAGGGTTTACAGGAACAAATATAGAGGACACATGGACAAAACTACAGGGCTTGGAAATGGAAGGGAGGAGGGGAGGGATGGGTGGGTGGGATGGAATGGGAATAAAAGATAGAAACTGTACTGAATAATCTAAAATAAAAAAATTAAAAATAAAAAAAAAATAAAGTGAGCATAAAATAATAGCCCCAACACAGAGGAGGTGATTGGATGCTTGCAAGAGGAACAGTGACAATAAAGGTAAAGCTGTTAGAAATACTCTATACAGAAGAATATAATTTCCCAAGTACAGGAGTCAATGGGTAGAGTAAATATCAGAATGGATTCAGCTGAATAAAGATTTAATGAGTGGAAAGATCAGGTCAAGGCCCTCTCAAAGAGAGCATCGGGAAGGACTGAAAGAAAAGAGGAAAAACAAGTACAATATCATTACCTGCAGAATAGGGGTCTCTACAGGAGAAAAAATAATGAGAAAAACATTTGAATAGATAACTTTCATGACTAGAGGAATATAAAATATTTCGATTGAAGGGTCTCACCTAGTGCTAAGTAAGGCCATAAAACGTAATTGGAGACATCGTAGCGCGACTAGGAACGTCAGAGCCTCTTGCGCTCTGACGCACACACTCTGAGTGCACGCGGAGGAAACCTGACAGACGACCTTCACCGGAACAAGCAGCGGACTGATGCCAGGATGCTTGATAGCAGTGAAGAAGTATCTTCGAAGCGTTGAAGTTAAGGAACTTTGAACCTAAACATTTCCAATTAATCAGTATTATATTGAAATGAAGATATTTATGACGTCCAGTGGATCTAAGGAAAATGCGTGCTACAGATTTATGCCTCTTTTGCAAGACTTCTTGGGAGCGAAGGAAGGGAAATTAATACAGAAAGAAGCTACACGGTATTAGGAAATAAAAAGAAACAAAATACTGATATATACTATAACACAGGTGAACCTGGAAAACAGTCTGTTAAGTGAAAGGAGCTAACCTAAAGAAACAAATCTTCTATGATTCCATTTATATGAAATGTCCAGACCAGGAACATCCACAGAGTCAGCCTATCAGTGATGCCAGGCGCTGAGCAGGGGAGGTGAAGAGTGGTCACCAAAGGGGGTGAGGTTTCTTTTGGGGGGCGATGAAAATATTCTGGAGTTAGATCATGGTGATGGTTGCACAGCTTTGCGAATATGCAAAAAACCCGCTAAATTGTCCACTTTAAAATAATACATTTTAAATAAACTAGTAAAACATATTAGGAAAGTCAGTTTATAAAAAAAAAAAGAGCAATGATCTACTTTCCCTTCCTGTGCCTGCCAAAAACGTACATAACACTTCAGCCTTCAAACACCAGACAACCGCAATGTGTCAGGAGGAGAGGGTGGGGGAAGAGGAGACCAGAAACCACACTGAAAGTTTTCTTATTCAGGGCAAGGACGTAAATAGGCATAAGCTTCCAGCATTGATAGGGAAAAATAAACATCAGTGGAAATCTAAAGAAAGCTGGAAGTTCACCCCAGAGAAATAGCAGTATCTGGTGTAGTTGAGTTCAAGCACTTGCATATTTCAATACATATTCTTGTTAGACAAACTACTTTCCGTTTATCTACTTCCTTTTTATATTTAGTAAAACTATTTTATATGTGTATATATTTTATATAAATAAAATACTCCATATAGAAATCTATTTATATTTACCATAGATGAGCTAAATATTTTCTATTTATATACTTACATAAAATGTATTTAGAAATGTACTCTGTGTTTGAGGTGCATTATCTTGTACACTTTTAAAAATTCTATTTGTAGACAGGCTATGTTATCAGAGTAATGAATGGAGGACAATGAACTTTTTTTTAAAAGAGCTTTGTGTTCAGCGGGGTTGTTCTAAACCACCTATCGTCTCACTACCTGATGATATCTTTCATATTTATTTATTTGTTTGTTCCCTAGCCCTGGAAGGTAGGCTCCAGGAGTGAGGTCACTGTCTGTCCTAAATGCCTAGAAGGGTTGGGCTCTCAGAGTCACTCAAGAATCACGAGTGTCCCTTCACACTGCTCACTTATGCACAGCAGAGCCTGAAAAAGCTTCTCCTAAGTACCCAGGCCGGTCAGCTCCGAGCCCCCACAAAATAAGGAGGAAGGGCTCGAAAGTGCTTTAGTTCAAACAGCCCTGCCGCAATGGCTAGAGTCCCTCCAACCGCTGTAACAATGAAGGGGCTGTCGGTCCCTAGGAAGTGAAGAGTGTCGAGGAGACCACTTTGGACCTAGCAACCACTGCCGGGGCCTTGGGTTTCCCCAGCTTTGCCCTTGGAATGTGATTCCCAGAACAGCTTCTTCCCAGTAAGCATTGTCCCTCTGCAGAGGACATGGAGAGTCCCCAACCCCCACCGTATCCCCCAAATTCCATCAAAACCTTGTTGAGACGGTCAGAGCCTTGGAGACAAATAGCTCAGCAATGGAGGAGAGGAACTCAGATAAAACCCACCCTCTGGCACCTTATCAGCAACCCAAGTCACGGAGATGACCACCCTGGTTACACAGGAGAGCTTCTGCCTGCGCTTGCTTTCGGGATGCAGGAGAAAAAGTATTGCAAGTGCTTAAGCTCTGTGGGCAATCAGTAACCTATTGACCCTGAATGAAGAGTAAATGTACCCAGTCCAGTGCCTGACTCACGCTGTCATTCAATTCAATTAAAGGCAACCCTTAGGGGAAGAGAGACACAGAGACCCAGGTTTGAAGGAGGAGGGTCAAGAAGAGCAAGGAACCTCTGAAGGTTCTCTACAATACCTTTGAAAGTAAATTTGTATAAAATAAATTTATTTAGATCACTTCATAAAGTGGTTCCTGGCTTGATAAAACATTGACGATAGATTTGCTTTAAGAGCTAAATCTTTTTCAAAATATCATTCCACGTAGCACAAATCTATTCACACCCCACTTTCCTGAACAAATATATTGCTTTGATTAAATCACGCATATATGAATATTTTAAATAGTTTAATAATATAAAAATGGTGAATGAATGCTTACTACTTCACTGGGGAAAATGGAAAGAAATAAGCTTAATTGCAGTAGGGAGGGTTTAGTGTAGGCAGGAGGAAAAACACATCGATATGAGGGCAACCATAACACAAAGTAATTCCCAGCTAAATTTATCCTGTGAATACCTTCGCATACATCATTAAAGACACCAAGTAGCCCTCTGACTTTAGTGGGCTATTTTGGAATCAAGAGAGTCAATTAGTGGAGATCCTTGATAATCACAATTTCTATGTTTTACAGATGTAATTCCTATATGGATTTTGTGGATGCTTAGATATGAAAGGAATCTGAATGGTCATTTAATTGAACCCTAACATTTTTACAAGTGGAACCTGAAACACCAGGAGGCTGAGCTGGTTTGTTAGAGATTGCATAGATACTTAACTTCTCAGGGCTGGAGTCAATTTTCTCAAACATCATTTCAGTGTTCTTTCTAGCACATTCTATGATTGCCACCCTTTTTTCTCTTTCATGCGAAATGAGTCCCAAGTCATTCTAAGTCTTAATTCATTTAGCTACATCCCAGTCTGCATGAAATCTGAGTTGAACCTCACACACCTTTCCTTTTCAAGCTTTCGCACTCAGTGTCCACAGTCCACCATCACTCAGCACCTCTTTCATTTCACGTTTTTGAAACCATAATCCCACTGTGTGAGGGCTATCTCTCCTCCAATATCGCACCTTACAGAAAATACATTCAATATGTTTAATACCAATATTCACGATATTTGATTATAGGGATGAGGTTTTCTAAGTGTAAATTATGACTTTTACCATTGAAACCATAATTTTTAGAAATGGGAAGAGTAGTGTGGGAAAATATTCTCACCACTGGTGAAAAATCACGTTTTCGCAGGGTTTGCAAACAGGGAAATATTTGTGGTTTTGTCTCATATGTTTTGCTTTTTTTGGCAAAAGCAAAAGGCAGTTTTCTTTGCAATAAAAACGGCCTTTCGTTTTCGCCAATGCTTCACATCCATTTTTGCCAAGCAAAAAGCTGTTTTCTCAGGAGGAAACAGCTCAAGCTGAAATAAAAGTGAAGCACAATTTGTAAAAATTTCCCTCTTTGAAAACAAAAATCACACCACTCAATGCAAATGCCACCTAAGTGGCCTTGCACAGGGAAAGACAATGGGCAAGCCACGGTCACAGCATACACATAAACAAGCATTCTAGGACGTGCAAAAATAAATCCCAAGTCATCTGGGTGGAAATCTCTAACTTGTGCCCAGAATTAACACAAAGAGTCTAACCGTCACCTCTGTCATCCAAATGTGCCTCAAGAATAACTCTTAAAACACTGCTTGGTGGATCCATCAGCGCCATTTATTCTGGATGGCTTGTGGATTAATAACATCTTACGTATTATTACTATACCATGATTCATTCTGATATTTAACAAAATTGTGCAAATGAAGAAAACAGGCATTATCGGCATTTGATGTAACATCGGCAGACATTGAATGGAAAGGAAGGTGTGTCATCCTAACAGCTGGCTTAAATCAGGACACTGAGATCACTGGTGTCTCTTTGCCAAGGTGATTAAATACCAACACATGGACTACAACCCAGATGTTCTGGCTCTTTCTCCTTTGGGCTTTACCTTGGCACTCTTTATAGTAAACTCTGATCAGAAGCTCCCCGTGTTGGTCATGGAATTTGTTTTTGTTTCTGTTCTATTTCCTTCTGCTTTGCATTTTCCTAAGTATGAGGATGGCTCTTGTATCCTTTGACAGGTCGTAGCATGACAGGTCATCTCTGTTCCCAGTGAGACAGTCACAAAAACCTATTAAAGTGAATTACAGTGTAAATGAAGGAGGTAAGCCCTTTCCCTCACTTTGTACTTGTTTTGAGCTTTCCGGAAGCTAACAATCAATCTAGTTAAGAAGATATAATAAATAATGTACACGAGTGAAATACCCTTAACAATATACAATTAAGTGGTAATTTTTCTAAGTGAACAATGATAGGCAAGCTTTATTTTTAAGCTCTTTAGATTTAAACATGGTCTTGGTTAAAATCAGCTTGTATTTGCCCCTTATTTTTTTGTTGTGGCAAATATACACATAAAATTTACCATAAAAATGTATCATTTTTAAGGGTACAGCTCTGTGACATAATGGTAAATTTTGTAAGGTGGACTAGAATGGATGAAGAAAGTGGGAGATGTGGAAGATCAGAGAGGTCCCGTGCTCTCAAGAGGTGTGACTTGAGCTTTGGTTCAAAGCAGATGGTGTAGGACCAAGATAGACAGCGGGGGAAGGAGGTGAACCATGTGTCTGTGGTTCACCAACAAGGCTTACCTGCGTGTCCTCATCCAGGTTGATATTTAGGCAAAGTATTTACTCTTATCTTTTGTGGCTGCTTGAAGTAATTTATGAACTAGTAATTCTGATAAATATGGAATTTAAAAGTTTAAAATCCTATTTTAAACAAATTAAAACTTGAGGGTCATTTTGCAATCTGGTTAAAGATTTGTTTAAATATGTTCAATACAAAATTTCTCCAAGGGCTACATCTCAAAGGAGAGCACATTACATATTGCTATTAATCAAAAATGTTTCAATCTTTCTATTTTTCCATGTGATAAATGGTGCACTTCTATAAAGGTGACGGTGGCTATATCATCTGCTTGCAATTGGCATGGTTACTGGAAATTTCATTATCCATAATTACACTTTATATTTGTAAGTAGGAGATTTCACTGAAGCAAAAACGGAACCTACCACATGGTAGTGAACAGCAATTTCCCGTAACTCACTGTAGGGTGTGGTACCTTGGACAGCGCCTCGGCATGCTGTGGGCTTCAACACGCATTCCATGAACTGAGTGGGATATTGGATTGAGTAAGCCTTCGGAAAGCAAAGGGCTCAGGAAAGAGCAATCAACAAGGATGGGAGTAGCATGACAGACAGTGGAACAATGATACTCAATCAGTGCATTAGCGCATCTCAGAAACCCCGAGGGCACCACTTGGAACCCTGCGCTTCCTGTCTCCTTGTGTATCACAGCAGGCTGGGGACTCCCCAGGGCCTACATCAGTCAGATGATGGCAGGACATCTGGACTGTGTCTGCCAATGCTGCGTCACCTACACTGACAAAGGGAGAGGGGACTGGGCCAGCTGCAACCATGTGGCTCTACCATGCATCCTTTGCCCTCCGGCAGTCAATGTGGAAGTGCCATCAGTTCAGCAAGGGCATGATGGTGTCTGTCATCCTTCCGGCTCCAAAGTGAGTGTTAAGAAACTGACATGTATCAAAATGGACAAACACTTGCTTCCAGAGACATGTGCCCTGAGATAAGGGGACATTGAAGAACAAAGTTGGTAACAAGAACCAGAGGCTCTGGAGACAGTACCTCCAAACACAAGCTTTCATTCCCACTGTGCATGGCATTTTACTGTGCAAGACCAGCTATTCCCCTGCAAGAAGGAAACCCTGTGTCCATGATCTTATTTGAGGGGTGGAGGGAGCAGCGAGCAGGTTTCTCCTTGAGCTGTATCCCAGACTCTCAGCCTTTTGTTTCTTGTTTCTCATGCACAACAGTTCATTTATATTCCACTTGGTTTCCACACATAAAATTCATCTCTGTGTGGGTGGAAGTAGCCCCAAAGTCCTTCCGTGCTGTTCGCAGAGTTATTTTCATTATCGGTACACAATGTGCTATCTCTGTAACTCACTGCACTCGAGAAACAAGTGTTGGACTCTGGAGGGGTAACATCCAGTTTAATTGCCTTAACTCTCTTACTGCCATCAGTGTAAATGTTGCTCTCTATCACCCCTCATCAAATGCCTGCATCAACCAAACCTGGGACTACACTTCCCACAATAAAACTGGTGTGGATTTCAGTGACTTATATTTTGAATTGTGCTCAGTTGCCCTCTATTCCAATCACACAAATGCAAATTGGCAAACTAATTTGGTGTGATCTATATCCCCTGCTGAGAAAGTTACGGTGACACCATGCAAGATCTTGAACATAATTTCAACCTTCTGCGGGTAAGGATTTGGTCTGGCCTCAGGAGACAACACAAATGCTTATTGAGTGCCTTCTAGATGCTAGACATCTTCCCAGGTCTCATTTCATTAATTACACCCACAATAGTTCTGCAGCGTGAGTAGTACTCACGTCATCTTGTGGATGAGAAGACTGAGGCATAAAGTGGAGGTTAAATAAATTGCCAGTGGTCATGCAGCTAATAAGTGGGAGAGCCAGGATTAAAATCCAGGAGTGTCTCTTTCCACGGCGCATGTCCTTTCTGCTCTGCTGTGCTGCCTCTTCCAGCGAGTGCAGGGCCTGGGGGACAAGCGCTGCCATCAGGCCTCATTTGGAGTGCAATAAGGGAGAAAGCCAAGTGCACCCTGTTCAGGAAGTCAGGAAGCCATGCACGCTTCTCGTTCTGCCCTCTGCATAATGCGATGGTGCTCGCGGAGAGAAGCAGGCCTCCTCGCCTTCAAACCCCGTGGGAGGCTGCTGAGTACAGCTAGATCACTACATACTCTTTCTGTCAGGTTTCTCGGGCATCGTAAGGCACTGTTAGCCTTAAATTACTCCTTAATATCTGACTCCAGTTTTCCTGCTTCCAGACATAAGACAGTGTACCTGAGAGGGCTGCAAAAAAATCCCTTCTCAAAACCAAGACCTCAGAATAAAGTGCATGACAGTTTTTGGTCTCTACCAGCTCTGGAGCCTGCCTGCCTAGTTTCAAGTACAGCTCTTCCAATTACTAGCTGATGGACCTTGGTCTCTGTATCTGCAAAATGGAAATAAGAGCAGTATATATTTCACAGGGCTGTGGTGGGACTTAGTGCGTTAATGTACACACAGCACGTACAGATACCTGATTCTTTGAAGGGACTTTTAGCTACTGCTTCTATGTGGGAGATTTCCCCTTTACATTTGTGGCAATGACCTTGGAAGAGCTTTCCTTGCTTCCCCTAGAACCATAGCCTAGCTGATCCAAGCCCTAATGAGTGCTTTGACTTCTAAGGGTTTGGAAAATGTAGTTGTTGTTTTCTGTTTGATATGCTCTTGACACAGGCCTGGGTTCTTTCCTGTGTATCCACGAAGTTATTCCTCATCTCGCGTTTCTGTTATTTGAAAAAGTGAGGGAGCAGTGCTAGATGCCTTGTGCTGGTCATGGTCTTCAACTGAGAATGGAACCTCTTCACCTCCTTCCCACCAGCCCTTCCCTGGCATCTCTCGTGACAATATTCCACTCTATTTCAGCCCATTCCATAGGCTCCGGATGTGTTCTATGTCCTGCAGTTTTAGTGAATTCAAAACAATTAATGAAATAAAGGCTCTTGACCTCAAGGAACTTCCAGCCCATATCCTTTTATTTGTCCTCCAATTTCCTCTGCATCTACCTATTGATTCACCTGCCTCTGCATTAAAAAAAAAAAAAGAAAGAAAAGAAAAGAAAAAATGCAACCTATTGATTGGTTGCTTTTCTGAAGGTGGTACCCTGGTATCATGTATGTATTCAGATGAGTTTGTTCAAGGTGGCAACTTTTATTATACCCTGATAGTTTGATACTGCTGTAGTTATGAAACACATCTATCTTCCAAGACAATTATTTTTAAGTCTCTTTCCTCTTTCATTTCTATAAGTAAACAAGTTGGAAAAATAAATAATGCTTTTATAAAATTGTGTCCATTATCAAGGTATATCAGCCCACCTTTACAGGCCAGCTATTGTTCTTAGCACTGGACAAATGCAAAGAACAAAGCACATAAGCCCTTTGCTTTTGTGGAACTCGAATTGTGGGAGGAAACAGCCAATAAGCAGGCAACCAGAAAGACAGAATTATTTGTGTCAAGTACAACAGAGAAAAAGGAGGGTGGAGCAGAGGAGGAGGGAGGAGGGGCCAGGGAGAGCAGGGTGACATAATAGAGGGTAGGCTACAGGAAAGGTCGCCACCTTTCTGAAGCAGTGACATTTAAGTGGAGACCTCAAGGGAGGAGAGAGCCATCTGCTTAAACAGCTAGAGGCAAAGCATTGTGGGCACAAGGAACCTGCAAAGTCCCAGAGGCAGAAAAGAGCACAGTATTCAAGCCAGAGAAAGCATACCAGGGTGGCTGAAGCTAGGAGGAGAGGGGTAGGGCCCATGGTAAGGGTTTCGTGCAATGGTGGAAACATGTCTAGCAGGTTGGCAATTTACACCATGTTCTAGGCTCTACACAAACTTGCTTTCTTCTTCTTTTCTTCCTCTCCCTCCCCATTCCCTTCCTCCTCCCCTTCCTCCTTCTCCTCCTCCTTCTTCTTCTTTAAATCCTCACCCAAGGATATGTTTATTGATTTGAGAGAGAGAATCATTGATGTGAGAGACACATTGATAAGTTGCCTTTTGCATGCACCCAACCAGGGATGGAACCTACAACCCTAGGCATGTGTCCTGACCTGAAATTGAACCTACAGTCCTTTGGTGGTGTATGGAATGATGCTCGGACCAACTGAGTCACCAGCCAGACAAGCTTGCCTTTGATCTGGCATAGTCTGCTCTAACTTAACCACTTGCTACACCAAATTTTCCAAGAGCGCTGAAGGAAAAAAGAAAATGCCTAGGGAGGAAACAAGTTTTAGAGAAACTTTGCCAAATTTGGATGAAAAGGTAAGGAAATAAATCTTTAGTTGAGTGGTCATATTTTTAAAGTTGTAGGAGTTTTTGTCTGTCCAGTTACAGAGAAAAGGCTGGTTGGTGAACTGCAGTATAAGTTCCTTTGAATAACAGCTTTAATTGTTTTAAAGTGAATTAATTACTAGTATCACAAAGGGCCAAGTCTACCTGTTACAGATGCATTCAAAGTCCCAGACATAATTCATTACTTAATTCATATAAGTAACATAACTTTTCCTGGTTGCTGAATCTGAACTTAAAATGAGACTGCAAATTTCTCTGTTATGTACTCAAAAAATCACAGTCCTCAGAGGCAAAACCTAGAGTAAAAACAAATAGTAGTACAAATGCTTTCAATAAACTAAGTATTAAATGATATTCTGGATAATTATTCTGAATAATTTGTTAGTTTGCACACTAAAAGTTAGTGTCCCATTAAGAAAGTTTCTATTTCTTCGAGAATGTGGTCCAAACTGTTACTTTAAATAGCTACACAAACAGTATTTAGAAAATGAATGCTATTTATTTTTGAAGTCATTTTATTGTTTGCTTTAATTTATCTAAAGGCCCGCTCTTGCAACATTCAGAGTAAAAAGAATAAGAAAACCTTTAACAACAACACCACTGAGAATAGATCCCTTTCCCCACCACAATGAATAGAAGAGAAGCCCCCCTAGATTTAGGAATAACTTCTTCCCAGGCCGATTTAATTAAATATCTAAATGTTAATAAAACATTTGTCGGTGGACTATTTAATTGCTTTGAAAGCAAGACGTACCCCCACATTCATTTTCCAGATGAGAAAGTGGAGAATCACGTGATTTAGGAAATAGTCTCCAGGACAATGCACTTTATAATCTGCAGCCATAAAGAAATCATCTTAACCTTCCGTTCCTTGTACAATAAAACTAAAGCCAATCATTGTCCTTCCATGTACTGGAAGCCAGGAAGTGAAGATCCCCCTGAATTTGGAGAATAAAATCACTTTTCTAACAGTTCCTTTTAGAATGGGCTCCAAATTGCAAAATAAAAAATACAGCATCCATCCCTTTGCCATATTTATATCTTCTGTATTTACATCAGAAGTGAATTTTAATTTAGGAAGTGCAGCAACTTGTATTTTTAAGAACAAATTAGCCTCATTAGCTAGTACAAAATGCTGCTCCTCCAGCAATGATTTTGAGGTTTTTCAACATTAGATTCCTCTCTTTCTTTTGCTATCAGAAGCCAGCCCTCAGATTAAATGACAGCCTCCGGTCACACACAGAGATAACGTGGCAGATCGATTGTTGCTTTCTGTCACTGCCTTTGCAGGTATCAGGAGCACCCAAAAAGATGCAAGATAAGCCATCTGCCACAAGCATTCATAGGGGGAGGACACTATTACCAATTTTTAAAAATGGCCTGAGTGGAACAAGCTTCCGGGGGATTTCTGAGGTTCTGACACCGCTCCTCCCTGTTGAGGGGTCACGGTCAGGGTCAACCTAATGTCTGTGGAATGAAAAGCATGATAACAATGTGAACTCTTGTTTTTTCAGCCATGGCCTCCTTTTACTCCCCTTAAAGGTACTTTCATAATCTCATCGCTTTCATTCACTAGAAGTTTTTCTTCTGGTTAATGTCAGTCCTCCATTGCAAATGACAATACCTACTTTCATGCTAATTACTGTTTAATCCTTGACTCACAGGTAGTAGTAGGTCAGGGAAACATCCTTCCATTTAAACGCTCCATTCCTGTTACTCTTTTAAGCCAAACTGCACAGTCCATTTTTCTCATAAATCAGCCCATCTCTTGTTAATCACTTTTGTTACTTTATGCTGATTTCCCTCTACGTCCGTCTGCTCCCAGAATACACAGACCTGAGCACAGCGTTTCAGGTGCGTTTCAGCCAAATGCACTAAATTACTCCACCTCTCCCTCACGATGCGACGCCTCTCCACAGACAGCCCCGAATCACATTAGCTTCCACGGCAGATTGCAGACATGTCTAATTTGTTGCCCACTCTCCCCCGGTCTCCCTGGCATCACTGTCGTCTGGGTTTTTCCCGCTAGCTGCTTACTTCCACAGCTTGTTGTTTTCCCTCCGAAGCGTTAGCGTTATACCTGTCTGCCTTAATTCTCATTCTGTTTGATCCTTTTCATATTTTTAACCTCAGGAACCCTGGGTAGCATTTCTCTTTATTCACTGGTGTGTTTCCAATGCTTCTTGATTTAATTTCATCTCTAAATCTAATTAACATGCTGTTTGCTACATATTTTTTTTCCAGGTTACAAATGGAAGTGCTCAGAAAAAAACAGCGTGAACAGGGATTCCCGGGGCCCTTCTCCGCACCCCTGCGACTGGGACGGCCTCGGAAAGTGCAATTAACTTTCTCCAGCCCAGGGGATGGCTGCTCCAGCCACTTCACACCATTTTGACGGACAGCTGGGACTCCCCCTTAATCAGCCAGTTTGGAGCTACAACAATTACAAAAGACAGCAATTACTAAATGCAGTCTGTCGTTAAGAAGATGGGGGTTGGGAGGGGGAAGAGAAAAAAAAATGGCCCAAGTTCAGAATCAGATGATAAAGAAGATCTCAGCCCTTTGGGGGGAGTGGACCTAAACAGGGGAGGGCTCTGAAAAGTGAAGAGACCCCGAGGTTTGAGGAGGTGAAAATACACCGACCTGGTTTTCGGGCAACCCTCCAGTTCACCCCCGACCTTCCAGGAATCAGAGAGTAATGATAGCTTTTTGTTGTTCTTAAAGATTCCAAGAGTTTCTGAAAATCCTGCTCTGATATTTAAAGTTACTCTTAAGATACTTTCTCATGTCTTTCTGATGTTTCTTATTAAAATGTACACATATTTCATTTGTTTTTTAAAGTGAATGTAATGACTGGAAGTGAAGATAAAACAATCGTCACCAACCCTGGGGCCTGAAGAGCTGTCCTCGCAGTTTCTTCTTCAGGCTTGGAAACGGCAAGTTCTTGATCTTTCTCTGAGTTCGCTTTAGCAGTTGGGTCAGAAGCACCGTATACTTTCTCGGTATCCAGTGAGAAGACCCAAACACGGGATACTGATCCATGCGAAAATATTATGTCTCAATTGTAATGCTCATTGTCTTATCACAAGATTAAGAAAACAAAATAAGCAAAACAACACATATGTCTGTCTACACATGTATTTCATTAGGATGATTTCTATTTAAATGTATTTTTTTGAATATGGGAGAAGCAGAACAAGAAAGGCCATTTTTTACATTGATGGGAGAAGTCATGTCAAAAGCTAGTGGACCTTAGTAAAGAAATTCTTTCCAACATAGACTGGACATTTAGCAGTAAGGAGAGAAAAACAAACTAAAAAGATGGTTGCCAGAGAAAACTTTTATGTTCGAGGGGAAGAAAAATCTCATTAGAGGATCTTATGAATGTTTTATGAAAATCTTGAACCTTACTTCTCTCCAACTTTTTTTCCGTTATTATCAAAGAAAGAAAAGGAAGAGGAAACCACATAAAAATCCAGCTCCCGCCCTGGCTGGTGTAGCTTAGTGGGTTAAGCGCGGACCTGTGAACCAAGAGATCACGGTTCGATTCCCAGTCAGGGCACATGCCTGGGTTGCAGGCCAGTTCCCAGCAGGGAATGCACAGGAAGCAACCGTACATTGATATTTCTCTCCCTCTCTCCTTCCCTCCCCTCTGAAGATAAATAAATAAAATCTTTAAAAAAAAAATCCAGCTCCCCCTCGAGCATTAAAAGAAGAGAATGGTGTTGAGATGGGAGGTGCCCGGCACAGATGAGAGCTTCGAAGGCAATCACCTGTCCTCTGCCGGGTTAATAGAAGGAAGGTTGTGGGAAGCTTTCGAACCAAGGCTTCCTGGAATCCTGAAGCAGGTGGAGCTCAAACTGGAAGCTTGCAGTCTGGACAGGCCAAGGCTTCAGCATAACTGGAGCTCCGTGGGTGAAGGCAAATTAAGGATCTTCTCTCTGTGCAGTAAATCCAAATCGGATTTAGCAGTGATCCCGATTACTGCCTCTGGCCTTTGTCAGTCCTGTGGCCCTGCTTAAGACATTTGGTCTCTCCCCGCCTCATCTATCTCGTCTGTTCAAATATCCTCTTCCATAGGATTGTGCTAATGACCTCAAACTTCATACAGGAATAAGACATTTTTCATAATCAAGGTTCCACAAAAATTTGAAATGTTTTCTCGTTACTGAGAGTGTTCATAGTTACCATTAATCACCACTAGAAAAACATTCAATTTTATATTCATTAATCCTAGCCCAGTAATAGTAATGCTTTCATTTTGGGGGGGAGACCAGGGAACAGATAAGAATTAAACATCTTAATGCATTTGACACGTCTAATAAATATGTGATTGCATACACTTCTAATTGTATTTATTCTGTGACAATCTATTTAAACCCGTCAAATGTAGTATGCAGTTTTTCATAGGCTTTCAGGCTGAATGTTTAGACTTTGGAATTATTCTATCATGCAAGTACTTCTAAGTATTTTGCTATATTTCAATTTATTCTATTTCTTTATCAAAGATGTGAACTAACAAGCAAGTCATGTAATATCAACCATATTGAAATTATGAAATATTTGACAATCATAATGATGAATTTCCAAACAATAAATAATACGGTAGGAGACTTAAACTCATTTAGCCACTAGCATTCCTGAAACCCCTGGACTGTCACTTGTAGATGGGTTACATATTAAGACACAATTGACCCTATTTGGTTGTAAATATGGCTGAAATTAAGCAAACTACAAATATTTACTCTGATGACTGCAATTGTTAACTGATCAGTGACCCAGTCTGTTTTTCATTGGTCAACCAGCAAATGGTCTGTGCATTTTGATACACAGAACATTTGATAATTTAGGTTTAGCCCCAAGCAATGCATAGGCCAGAAAAACACATGTGAAGTACGCTATGGAAAAATTCCAGATGCATGTGTGTGTGTGAACTTGATAATTGCCCATGGGTAGTTCTCTAATAAAATGAATATCAAAGTATTGTTGTTAATAATTAAAGGACTCCTGGTGACTACATAAAGATACTGTGTTATCCATACATGGAAAGAAGTTTGAGAAAAGATGAATATAAAGGATCCAGAGTATATACACTTGAACTCTCTCATTGGTCTTAGCATCACTAAATGTGGGACAGCAGAGTGTCGTCTGTCCCATAACGTGACGAAACAGGAAGACACAACACAGCACCAACTATGAAATGCTCCTGCTTCAAACTTGAACCAGAATTTCACCAAGTCTGTAGCTCTAAATACCATTTTACAGGAAATTCAGTGATAGAGAGGCAGGTTAAATGTCTTTACAAGGAAGCAATTGATCAAACTCAGAATGTAGAACATTCTAAAGACAAATGACCTGGTTTATCCCAACTAAGCAATGTCATGAAAAAGAGAGAATAAAATAAACTTAAGAGACATCATGAAGGTGTTGTGTGGGACCCGTTTCAAATAAACCAGCTGCACAAACACACCTCTGAGGTAAGCAGGGACTCTGAGGATGGACTAGAAATTAGATGACTTTGAACAAATACTGTTACTTTCGCTCACTGTGTTTTAAACATTGCCCTTGTCTACTGGGAATGAATACTAAAGTACTTGAGAGTGAAACAACAATTTGAATTTGCTTTAAAATACTCCAGGAAGGGGTGGGGGGCAGTGTGTGAGTAGATGACAGAAGAAAAGATGAAGCAAAATGCACAAAATGTTCCTAATCTTAAATCTAGGTGATGAATACCCAAGAGCTCTTTATTCTAATCTATCTACTTATTTTGTAAGTTTTAATTTTTTTCATACTAAAACATGTTCAAAGGAGTAAATGTTTCTACACTTCAGTTAATTGTCTATTCACATAACACATTGATAGATATCAGCATCACGATTTGGGGGAACAGATTGGAGCTGAAATCTTGATTTGCTTGCAAGTTCTAAACCACAAATCATTAACAATAAGCTCAATTCTAAGCTTTAGCGAAACAAGAAGTCAATCACCTCCATATAGGAACACTCTGGTTTCCATGTTTAAACACACACACACACACACACACAAAATCCCACCTAATTCTGACCCATCTCTCCCACACTCCTTTCCCGCTTCCAACAGACTAACAAGAGTGGGAGGTTTTGTAATTGTGTCATTGCATCTTGTTTATCATCACACAGCCTTCTGTTGTGGGTCACACAAACTAGCTTGGTGCCGTCCCCAATGTGTGAGTTGACACTTATGACTGGGGGTCTAATCAGGGGCCTGCAGCTGTTGCAGTCGGGGGGGGGGGCGTGTATGGAAAAGGTGGAAGGAGATGGCTGGATATAAAATGGCCTCAATTCTTGAAATTAACATTAAAATTTCTCTTAGACTTTAGTTGCACATTTGTAAATGGTTTTATTTTAAATGGCTATGCTTTATTTTTGTTTCCCATCTCTCCAACATAACAGATTTTTTTTTTAGCCTAGAAAAAATGTATCTCCAGTGGCAGAGACGAGAAGCAGCCCCCGGGACAGTGAGAAGGGACGAGGTGCAGGGATGTTTGAAGGATCGAATGCAAGCACATCCTGGTATCTCAGAGCTCAGAGAAGGAAGAGCGTACTTACATTAAATGAGACAACAATAAATGGCAGTGTTCAATGTGCTTAGAAATAAATAGTGGCTAGGACCACGATAGAGGAGGCACATTGCTGTAGCAGATTGCATCTTTCGTGTTTAATTTTCATTTAGTTCCTGGGGAAGGCAGAGGCTCAGAGGAATGACTCACCCGCCTTCTCATCCTTCAGAAAAACTTTTGTCGGCTTCTCAAATGCCAAAGCCTGGAAATACCCCTATATCTGTTACTCCTCCGAACTGGTCACTTTTTGTCTGTCTTTTATTGATTGGAGGTGATGTACTTCTGAGTTTTGGCCACCACGTGGTGTTTGAGACCAGGTGAAGAGGTACAAGGTGGACATTTCCAGCCTGTTCAACTCAACTCATTCATCTGTCATTATCTTTGTGCCCGGAGGGAGAGAGCAGGAAGCCTTTCCCTTACCTCCCCCTCTGTCTCTTAGTTGCTCTGTGTCACAAAAGTACAGTTAACAAATTAAGGTATTTTATCTGTTCTAAGCAGAAACGTTTTTGTCATCTCAAGTCAAGAAATGAACTAAAGTTAAGTGATAGAATTAAACTTCTGAACAATAAGAATAGTTTAGTTGGGTTCACCATGAGGTTATAACACAGTAGAAATAATGGGGAAATTGAAATCAAATATGTTTAAATGACTTAAAACAGTTTTTTAAATTACATACAGGTAACAATATGCAGGGCCATCTGGAAACAAAGACAGCATGGTTTTGAAGGTCAAGAACTTGAGGTCTAGTGAAAAATAATTAACCCTTCTTGTCCAAAGTCTTGGAACACACAAACCATTCCACTGTGTTGCATCGATTATAAATAGAAGCTGATTTTAGTTCAAGATAAACTGGAAAACCCAAAGAATTTTGGGTTTACTTGGGAACTAGATGAGAGCCAACTGATCTTTTTTTATCTATGATTTTCCCTGAAGGAAAAAAAATTAGCCAAAATATATATGTCAAGTTTGAAGCTTTCAGAACTAAGAATTAATTCCCTTTGTTTCTTCATTAGCCATTAATATGAAGGGCAATTATTGATTTTATTTTAATTATAAATTTTGATATTCCTTAGGCCATAGGTTCATTTATACAACAAGAATTTACGGAGCACCTACTATGTTCAAGAGAATGGACATATAAATTAATTTATAATTAGGTAATGGTTTTTGGTTTTACCATTATATGAACAGACTCTTGTTATAATAAAAATATTAGAAAAAAACAATGATTCCTAGCCACTAACAAACAAGTTGCTTTGTTCTCTCTACTTCTCATCCAGTATTAAATGTTGTTGTTCTAAAGATTATGGTATATTGTATTTTTAATTCAAATCCAAATTATAGCATTTTCGATGAAATTAGAGCCAAGTCCTACTGGTATTAGCAAATGGTAATGTCATGATTTCCCCATATCACATATTCCAGCATTTTTTCTGTTTTCCCAACCTGTTCTGTGGACAGGTTTCCAATTCTGTACCACGTCTTCAAGTGTGATTCCACGGGAAATTTTGTATAATGGGGAAATATCCACTATATTTCAGAAACAAATAACCCTCTAACTTGATCATGAATTTTGAGTTAAATGCAAAGTATACTTTGATCTCTAGAATCTGGCCCTTATTTCCCACAAAACTCCTAGGAAGAAATTTCATTCATGAGTTTTATCTATATCAGAACAAAAACTATCTAATTGCCTCTCCTATGAAGTCTGTATTTATCAATTATGGCTTTCTCAGGGAAATTCTAATTTGCAGAAATGCTCTATATTCCAAGCTTTAACAGTTGGAGGTGGATGTCCTTAAGGATGGAGGGGGAAAAAGTTCTTTTTTAAATGGCACATTTACTAATTATAAAATGCTCTTATCTCTCTGCAGCCAAAGCCAAAATGAACATGTGCCTTGTACTAAGAAATCCCAGGGTTGTCACAACTTGTGCCAGCTGTTGCGGTTATGACACCTGTGCCAGCATCGCCAGCTCTGCCCACTGTCATCTGTTCCAACTGTTCCATCTGCACTGTTTGTACCAATTCTCCCATTTCTGCATCTGCACCTTCTGCAGAAATGTTTCCAACAATGCCAGCTGTGTCATTGGTGCCAAAGATGCCAGATGTTCTATTTGTCCACCCTGGGCCAAATCAATGCAGTTTTGTGCTCATTAGTTTTAGCTGGTAGATTCTATTTTACAATTTTTTGAGATGTATTTAGATTGAATCCAGGCAAAAAAAAAATCCCCCTTACAACAATTTCACATCTATCCATCCATCTTTTTGCCACCCCAACTTTATCTGACGACATAAAGTAGGTCAATGTCATCTTGACCGTGAAAACCAGTTCGTTATTAACTGTGGCACGGCATGTCCCACAATGTAAAACTCTATCAGAGCAAATATTCAAATATTGCAAAAGCTGTGGGACAGAACGATAAATTGGCAAGTAATTAAAAAAGAATAAACTTTGTTCTGATAAATGAATTGAGAATGCTCAAAAAGCAGTATGTTGAACGGATTAATCTATGGCATAATGTTCTATTAAGCTGCCTGTTTATTGGTCTTTTAATTGACAAAGCTACACATGCGGTTTAATGCGTATGTCATACACTCCATTCCCTGGGTTCTGCGCTGCAGAGTATTAACCAAGGGTGCACATGGGTGGTCCGGCCAGACCCAAGGCACCTACCATTTTCTGGTCGAACTAAGCAAGTTCTGGTCCTCTGGCCAGAAGCTCACCTCTCTCTGCTCTCTCAAATGTCAGTTCTACCAGTCCCAGCAGAAAGCAGTCCATGAATAAGAATGGTCTTGCAGCTTTAAAGGAAAAAAAAGGATTTTCTTTTTTGTTTAAGATTTTTTATTGTTATTCTATTATAGTTGTTCCAATTTTCCCCACTGTGTCCTCCTCCACCCATCCCACCCCCACTCCCACAGTCAGTTCCCACACTGTCGTCCATGTCCATGGGTCATTCAAACGTGCTCTTTGGCTAGTCCCTTCCCCTTCTTTCCACCATCATCCCCCTCTCCCTTCCCCCTGGTCACTGTCAGTCTGTTCCATGTTTCCCTGCCTGTGGTTCTATTTTGTTTGTTAGTTTATTTAGTTCATTAGATGCCTTTCATAGGTGAGATCACATGGTATTTGCCTTTCACCAAGAGGCTTGTTTCACTTAGCATATCCCTACTCACAACCTCAGTATGCTACATCATCAGAACCCAAGAGGAGCGTTTTCTCCTTCCTTTCCTCATTCAGCCTCATTCCGGAAAGCCTTTTCTTAAGGAACACTAGCACTTAATCTCTGGATTCTAACCTGGATTCTTTTCTCTCAAGTCATTTCCTGGTGCGCAGGATGAGCCTAGAGCCTGTCCCTTGAAAACTGATGTTTCACCAGGAATGTGAGGTCCAGAGAACACCAGGCTACCTCCTGTTTATTCAGCTTGGATTGTTTAACTCGCCCTCTCGATGATGAAAGCTGCATCTGTTCGCTGCTGCTGGAACGTGTTAACGATGAAGGTCTTGACAACGGGTAAAATGTCGGCTCACAATTCCGTCTCAAGATGCATACTGGCTATACGTGCGACCAGGTAGAGCAAGAGAATGTCTCACAGCTTTATTAGGTTTCCAGAATCCACACAGATAACGCTAAGCTTTCACAATGAATCACTCCATTGCCCTAAAATGAACAAAGTTTATCTAGATCTTAAGCTAAAAATCCTGGTGACGTCATTTCTTCTCAGACAAGGGCCTGTAGGCTAAGGCTCTAGACGCACAAGGCCAATGGTCTCAGTATGTGCCAACCTTTCTGCGTGGGTAGAACACCCTCCGCTCAGTCATACTTTCCTCTCCTAAGGCCAGTAGCTGTTTCTCAACACCTCAAGTCCTTCATTCTTCTGCCCAGATTTTATCTGTTTCTGACCTTTTTCTCTGTACTTTTTCCCTAATTTTCTCTGAACATGGACAGGAGAATGAATAAAGATCGATGAACTAAAATGGCGGCCTTCTATCAAAATACACCCACTTCCTAGCCTGCAAGATCTAACCTGACCCTGTTGGCCTTGATTCTAGAAATGCCACGGACTTTTTAATTCTAATTCCCTATGTTACTAGATGCTAGGAGGAAACATCCTTAATTGGGATTAAAATAATTTTATGACTCATTGGGAGTGCACCCTGTACCTCCTCAGAACATTTTAATTAATATAACTTCTGCTCCCTGCTGACAAAGTTATTTCCAATGGTGTTTTGCCTCAACATATTTACCGCCTTCATTGATGTGAGTCATTTGAATACTTGAAGGAATCCGTAAACTTCATGGTTTTATGTGAAATAGAGAATTGAGTGTTGCAAGTGCCAGGTAGACATACACAGCTGAGAATCATTTCCATCATCTGTCTGGCCTCCTTTACCCCAGTTCTTAATGCGGTAACGATGGAAACAGCCAGATTTGCAGGTAAAGAATTGAAAACTACACATTTCAAGGTTCCAATGGCAAAGCAGAGAGAAGGACCCGAATGATTTTGAAATTTGCTATCATTACATTTAGCTTTAGAGACTTTCACAGGAATGGATATGTCACCAGGAAGACGAATACTAGCGATTGGTTCCTAGCTGTTGGGTGTAGTAAGCATACCTCAGTCCTCTTAAGTTGCTTGAATATTTTTTTCTTAATATCACTGCCCACACTTTCAAATTTGGAAAGAGAATGGAAAGTTTTAACTTTGTAGTTGTAGGATTATTAAATGCATTAGCATACTATCAGTGTCATTCTTTAAATCACAAGTATAGTAGCAGTTCCATGATCAACACAGGTCAAAAGATTATAAAAGTTAACAATAACTTACACCAAGGCACCAAGGCTCAACTGGTTCTATTGTCATTTTCATCATTTTCTCACTCGTTTCTACCTATGTTATTGTCAGGCAAACAATGTTGCTTGACTCACAAATGTTCCCAGTGATTGTATTCCACTCCTAAATGATAGCTCCCAAACTCCAGTGTTGACATATAGATAAGCAACCTACATCTAAAAGTGAAGGAAGTCTGTCAAAATGTAGAAGAGTTTGAGAGAACAGGAAAAGACGTTCACAGAAAACAAAATAGGGCATGAATAGAAAAGAATGAATCATCGTACCAAATCAATAAGATAAATTGGCAGAAGTGGGTTGTCTCAGTTAAATGAAACAAGGAGAGTAGAGATCATTTGGAATTAATAACTCACAAAGTTACTGCACCACCAAGTGGAAAGGAGCTTTGGAGACTCACTAATCCAATCAGAAAACAGGTCCTCGGAGGTTAAGTGACATGTTCATGCTCACACGGCTAATTAAATCCAGAACCAACCCATCCTAAGTTCCTCATCTGTAGAATGAGGGTGATGATAATAGTATCTAACCCACTGAGCTGTTATGAAGAGTCCATGAGTTCATGGCTATAAAACATTTAGAACAAGATAAGGAGACACCGTACGTCAGCTATTATCATCATCATCAGCAGCAGCAGCAGGATGCTCTATAGTCATACTAGCTAAATCTTGCAAGTCTCAACATCATTTAAAGCCACATTTTATCTTTGGCTATCCCATCTTATTTCCATGCTTGGTTTTGACCATCAAATTTATCCTCTGCCCGAAGGAATTTGGAATGTGAGCCTGGAGTTAAGCAATGGCTCAGCCACTAGATTTCCTCTGTCCTACCTGGCACATAGTGCATTCAGTCCGTGCCGAGAACTGAGGTGCCCATGTTCATGGAAGAAAGCAAAGGCATGGTTAATCTGCACTAATGAAGGACAGAGAAACGGCAGTATTTGGCTCTAGAAAGCAAGCATCTCTCAATCAGTAGCATGCTCACAAGTACTCGTGCAGATTCTTTCCAGTGACCTCCTTCGTGCCAACAACAGGTATGCAGGGACTTGCTGGGCAGTAGGAAGAGTGAGACCGCAGGGACCCCAGAAGAGAAACCTCCACTCCAAGTGGATTGAGTTAAGCATGTTGGGAAATTAGGAGGAGAAGACAGAAAGGAAATGATGGCGGTCATATAATAAAATGAAGGTCTCATGTTTGTGAAGCCCTTCATACTTATCAATGTTTCACTATTATCTTCTGATTTTGGGCTTTAGCATTTGGTGGCATAGCAGTACGGTTTGGGGGAGGAAGCATTTGAAAAGTAGTGTGTCAGACCAATCAGATCAGAGTCTCTCAAGGATGAAGACCGGGTGTCTGTTTCTAAGAGGCTCACCAGGCTACTTAGACGTGCTAGCGGGTTAAGAAACACTTTTGTTAGTCCAGTCAGTCCTCTTTCCTCTTCATTGAAGCAGCCTTCTCATAGAGAAATCTAAATAAATTAAAATTAATTTATTTAGAGCTTCAGCATTTTGAGCTTTAAACATGAAATGTTACTTCAGGAAAAAGGCCTGGGTTAAGCCGGGTTGACTTTTCCTTCCCTGGCTTCTGTTTTCATCTTCATTTTTTGCCTCGTTTCAATACATTCAAGTTGGACTGAATCACAGAAGCCAGAGACAGAACATTAGCTCCTGAATCTGCTCCATATGCTCCTGTAGGAGTTTGCCTCATTGTTAACCTTGTTACCACTCAAGATCCATCATAACAAGTGTTGTGATGAGTGATGACACAGACGGAAACGTTCTGGAGAGATAGGTCACCACGCTGGTATTTAGTGCCATTGCAAACACACAGTGATCTACCCAAACCTCATTCAGAGCATCCTAAGTATGAATCCACAGTGGGCTGGGCATACACTAGACAGCTTTTTTCAAGCAAATCATATTTAAAACAGTTCACAGCACTTGCATGCATGGAAGCAGAGTTTTTCAGCTTGTGGACGATGGCACACTTGTGTGGCCCAGATGGCTCATGGGTGTGCCAAGACAGTGACCCCTTCATCCCGGGGGCAGCCAGAGCTTCTGGGCTACTCGCCTTCAGACATTAGCAGCCTCACCCCATTGGTCGTACAAATACGACCATTTTCTGTATGTGCCATGACTCGAAGAACGTTGGAGAACACAGAGCTACAACAGCCAAGCACTGGGCAGAGCTCCCCAGATGAGTTTTTATTTTGTTTATATCTCAAGTTTTTATTTTGGATACTGACACAAAGCAACTATGACCTGTGACTATCATTTCATAAAATAAAGGGGATTAATGAGCTGCTTGTTTCTAAAAATACTTTCATTTAAAACTAGTTTATGTCATGCAAGAGAGTACAGTCCAAATATGTAATGCCAATAAAATATTGTAGCAAGAAAAATCAAACCTTTTCTTCCTGATTTTTACTTGGAAATTTTTTTCAGTCCTACTGAAAATACATCATGATAGATATCCATATTCCATTTACCTAGAGTCACAAATTGTTTATATTTGGCCTCATTTATTTCATCTCTGTCTAGCTTTTCTTTCTGTGGCACTATTTGAAAGTCACAGACATCAAAAGTGTTTATCCCTAAACACTTTGCCATGCTCCGCTGGGGCAAAAAAGAAACAAAACATTCTCCCAAACCACCACAACCCTGTTATCCCTCCTAAGAAAATTAACATGCATTCAAGGTCATCTAATAAACAGTTCATCCTCAGATTTCCTCAGTGGTTTCAAAAATCTCCTTCACAGATATTTTTCCCATCCAAAATTCAACCCAGTTCCATACATTGGGTTTCGTTGTTACATGTCTTCAGTATCTTTTATCTAGAATAGTCCCCCTTGTGCTTTTACAATGTCATTTGCTTCTCGTGATGTTGACTCTTGGGAAGAATCCAGGCAAGTTGTCGTGTAGAACATTCCACATTCTGGAGTCATCTGTTTCCTTGTGCTTAGATTCAAGTAGAAAGGGCGTTACCAAACTCCTGAATATAGGGGAAAGAATAATCTAGACCAGGGGTGTTCAACCCTTTGGACTCTCTGGGCCACACTAGAATGAGAGTTGTCTTGGGTCACACATTACGTACGTTGCGACACATAATCACAAAAAAATCTCATAATGTTTTAAGTGAATTTACGGTTTTGTGTTGGGCCACATTCATAGCCATCTTGGGCGAAGTGAATGCATTGAAGCTGATGGAGAAACCCCCTCCACAGTCTGTATTTTATTCCCTAAGGAGCGTCAGTGATGCAGAGCGGCACTTTCCACAGGCCAGCATTAGATAATCCCGTTTTACAGAATAAAAAGGATCCATCACAGATCGCCTACCAAAAAATGGCATCACTGGGAAGAGGGGCCAGGTCTTCGGAAGACTTACAGGGGTTAAGGCAGCTAGCTGCTAATCCCAATAAATGTGTTAGGCTGAAATGGCCTTATCTTACCCTGGATATTGTCTATGATCAAAGCAAAATGCACTCTACTAAACAGTTGCCAAAAAGAGACTAGAATAGACAAACAAACAAAATAGAAACAGACCCATAGATACAGGGAACAGACCAACAGCTGTCCTCGGGGGTGGGGAGGAGGGGACTGGCTGAAAGAGGTGGGAGGATTAGGCAGTACAGATTGGCGGTGACAGAACAGCATAGGGACCATGGTCAATAATATCGTGTGAACCATCCATGTATGGGGCCAGGTAGGTACTTGAAGGGGTGGGGGACCACTCTGTAAAGTACATGATTTTCTAACCACTTTGCTATACCTCTGAAAACTAACACAGAATAACAGTGAATATAAACTGTAACTGAAAAATAAATTTAAAAAAATAATATATTTCTTAATAAAAAGAGAGACTAGAATTTGACACCTGCCAACTTGTGGAGGAGCCCCATGCTGCGAGTGTGTCTGAGCTCCCTGGCACTCTGGAGGACAGAAGGGGCGAGGCTCGCAGGTGACACAGGGTAGAGAGGCTCTCGATGCCCCATCACCCACCTGCCTGCTTTGCAAACTTGCTGGGTGCCAGCAATGTCCCATCATCCACCCCGTTTGTTACAGAGCTTTTCAATCATGGACAATAAAATAGGAACACATTCAAGCCTGAGCAAAGAGCTCCATGGTGGTACACAACTTGCATCAAGGGACTTCCATAGTTATGCTGATTAGGGTTATCGAGTGTGACCACAGAGTCCAGGTCAGGGACAGACTCCAGGCAGGGCCATTGTTCCCTGTCTGGGCAGAGGGCCCTGGCTCCACCTACCAATCTTGGCAGGGCCAACTGACGTTCTCCCGGAGGGGACTGCAGCCCTGGGGTGCTGCCCTCCACGCCATCAAGTACGTTCCCTCCTCCCTACAAGGTGCATTCAGTGGTCAGGTTAGAGGCCAGCTGGTAGGTCCACTCCCTCCTCAGCCTGTCCTCCACGCGGCTGCTGTGTGTGCAGCAGGGCGAACGAGAGGAGGGCAGCGCACATCCCAGGGTCACGATGCAGATGCCAGTTTACTTTCAATAGACACTCGTGGGTTTCTGTAAAAGGCTTTGCCCGAGGCTTATAGCACAGGCACTTCTCGCCGTGGTCACTCCTTTCTCCCCCAATTGCTGCTGCCTCTGCTTTGAGCTGTTCTCAGATTCACTGCCTCTCTACCACCTTGGCAGGCAGCTGTTTCTCAGGCCCGGATCAGCCACAGAGAGCACTTATGAGCCCATGGCCCGCCCCCTCAGCCTTGGCCCCGTGTCCTTCTGTTCATTCACTCACCATGTGCTCATCACCCACTATGTCTTAGCAAGGTGGGGACTGAGCTCCAGCTGGAGACATGGATGCAGTATCAACAGAGAAGATGGTGAGGGTCTTGCAGAGGGTGGGATTCTAGCTGCCTGCAGTAAGTGGTTGTTAGGAACCACAGAGCCTTTGCACTTGAGCCAGAAGAGATGGTGCATGCGTTTTTCAGCAAATGGTCCCTGGACACGCGAAGCAGGCTTGACATGGTGACCAATCAGATGTGGGCAGTGTCAGAGAGAAGGATCAACTGACTTAGAGGTTTCTAGCTTGACAACTTAATCTGAATGTCAGTGCCATCAACCATTAAAAGACAGTCTGAGAGACCAGGTTTGGGGTAGGGCAGGTGAGCCTTTTATTCATTTATCTTTCAGAAATAATTCCTCCGCACCTTCTGCATGCTGGAGACTGTGCTGGTTTGTGACACATTGATTTTTGAGGTAACATTAGAATGCCTAGAAGAAATGTTAATTTAACAAATTTTAAACATGAACCAAATTCAAAAGAGCAACTGTGGATGGGAATTTTATTTATTCATTTATTTATTTATTTATTTAGATGCCACCATCTTCTTTCTAGAACTCACCAAACCAATCATCAAACCAAGGAGACACATCTCTGCTGACCATATCCCTTCCGTGGACACACTGGCTCTGTATCTGAGTTGCTGTATGTTTATTCAGCATATTTAGTAGACAGTCCAGCCCCTGCTCGTGCACTGGGAGAAAGACTGTGTGTTACCTTCCTATTACGGTTGATTGAATTATGTTCTGAGTTGGAGAGGGATCCTACTATTCCAGCCTACAGTCTCCAAGCAAGTTCACTACAGGTTAAAAACAATAGTTTGAGTATAAGAGTGAAACTTAAATAAATGGACAACGCTTTGGACTCTGTTATATAAAAGGACCAAACTGTACCGAGGAGCTTATTTTCTTGTCTCCTGCTATAATGTCACCCATTCTGCCATTTTATAGCCAGCATGTTCACCTCATTTTGCAAAAAATAATAAAATGTGGTTGTAATCTAGACCTTGGACAAAACACACGGTTTATGATTTCAAGTGTAGACAATCACCACCAGGATCTAGGGATAGACTATCCTAACTTCCCGCCCAGTGAAACGTGCAAACCACAGTAAAATAAAACAATAAAATTATATCCAACGCCACCATCTTGTTTCTGGAACTCAGCAAACCAATGGTCAAACCAAGGAGGAGCATTTGTTGGAGATAAAAACCAGGCAACTCTGGTCGGGTCACCTCACCGAACTCTCGTCCTGCACGGGCATCCCAAACGACTAGATCACTTATGATGGAAATTCCCAAGTTATCAACAACACGGTGGCACAAGTTTGTGAGACCAAGTTCCCAACCTTTGGTAACAAACAACATTGCAATCCTGTCTGGCTCATGCCTTAGGCTGTCTCACGCAGACCCAGTACACTGAGACTTTGGCCGACATTCCTCTGGAATTCCGTGCATCCATGAGATAAGAAGTCACTGGTGTGACTCAGCTTGCCCGTATCAGAAACCATAGGTGCTCAGAAACCCTTCAAAACACAAATGCTGTCTTAGGGACCCAACATCTGACACACACATTTAGGAGAAAGAAAGTGCGTTAGCTTCTTAAAGCTTCCACAATAAAGTACCGCAAACTGGGTGGTTTAACACAACAGAAATGTATTTCCTTGTGGCTCTGAAAGCTTGAAGTCCTCACTCAAGGTGTTTGTAGCCACAGAGGACTCTGGGGGAGGATCCTTTCTTGCTTTTCCAGCTTCTGGTGGTTGCCAGCAATCCTTGGCATCCTGTAACTGGAGGCACCGTGCCGCCAGTCTTTGTCTCTGTCGTCACCTGGTGCTCTTCTTGTGCATCTGTGTCTATGTTCAAATGTCCTTCTTTTCATAAGGACGCCAGTCACTGGAGTAGGACCTACCCTGGTCTGGTGTGACCTCACTTGAACTTCATTACATTCGCAAAGACCCATCTTCTAACTAAGGTCCCGCTCACTTCACAGGTAGCGGGGGAGGACCTAGACACGCCTTTTTGGAGGGCACACTTCAACCCACAATAAAAGGAAAATGCAGCTTTTCTGCCTTTGTTCTGTGCAGTAACAGGAGACATAGAAATGGTTTTTAATAAGCTCAGGACACCACTAAAGCTTCTAGGGAAAACTATTTTAAAGTTACACGAAATAGATTATAACTTTAAGATGTCCACTAAAAAATTAAAAGATATAAACATCTGAAAATGTTATTTGCTTTCTTTGATTTTATTGTGAACTTTTCATGTGTGAGTCAAATAGACTAACAGGATGGGTGACAACCTGCAGGGACAGACACACTGAATGGTGGCAGTTGGGGAGGTCAATGTGCAGACACGGAAGTCAAACTGAAAACTGTTTGGGCCCCAAGACTGGAAGTCCTGGTTTCAGCACCTCGAGAGATCATCAGTCATTTCCAACATTTAAGACTCTCCTTACAGAAGCATAGAACGGAAAGCTGAGGTGGTGTGGATATTTGTAATCTCATAAACTGGCCTCATGTCAAGCACCAGAATACAAGAGGTGCCTCACATAAGCGAACACTGGGCTTGGATGCCCAGACGCAGAGTCTAAAGCAGCAAAGACAGCACTCCCCCCTGCTTTGAGAAGAATTACCATACGTGATACACTTTCATACAATCATCTCTTTCACTGAAACCAAATTGCTCCATCATCTCTCAATCCAGATCATTACAGTGAAATGGTTTCAAAGCAATTTGCAGCGTTTTGCTTCTGAGGACCACACCCTGCCTGGACGGTCACTTTCACAGTGATCGTTTTCTCACGGAGCTAAAAGGGGGAGCATTAGCACCAGGGTACCGGAATCCTGAACAAATGCATTTGTAGCCACTCTAAGATTGCAGGCACACGCTGGCACTCCAGCAGATACCGGAAATCACTGTGTATGTACAGGGCAGCAGGATTGTCAGAAAGCAAAACTTGGACAATATTAAGTCACTCTGCCTTTGGCTTTCTCAGCGTCAGCCCCACTGGGCGCTGTTTCCCACCAGGGTAGGGCTCAAGGATAAATTAGCAGTCACTTTTTCTGCCATTCATCTGGACTCCTGAGAAATAGTTCCAACCCAGGCCTGACTGGTGTGGCTCAGCGGGTTGGGCATCGTCCCTCAAACTGAAAGGTCGCCGGTTTGATTTCAGGACAGGACATGTGCCTGGGCTGCAGCTTTGATTCCCGGTCAGGGAGCGTACGAAGGGCAACTGATCGATGTTCCTCTCCTTCTCTTTCTCCCTCCCTCTCCCTCTCTCTAAAAATAAATAAAATCTTTTTAAAAAGAAGAAGAAAAGGAAAAGAAATAGTTCCAGCCCAGCTTCTCCCTAGTTGAGGGCAGGAGGAGACCTCAGCCATCATCGGGTCCAGGGCAGAAAATACCCAACGGTGAGAGCCGGCCTCCTAAGTCATAGGTCACAGCCTTCCTTGGTCAAGGTGCACAGGAGACTTTTCAAGGGTTGTTGTCTGAAGGACACGATGAGATTCCTCTGTCCTATGGATTGTCTTTGCCAGCTGGAACCAGTGTTTAAGTCCCCCCTTGCTTTCTCCCAGATCCTCTTTCTAAATGCCCTGATTAATACATGTGTCTGCTCTTCCCTCGAGGTGACAGGCCACTCCAGTCAGGGACCTTCTCTTAGTGACCCCTGAACCCCAAGGCCTAATTCAATGACTGACACGTGGTAAGTGTTCAGAAAGTTCTTGCTCAATAAAAGGATATTTCCTTTTTAGGTCAGTACATGAGGCGTGCCTTCACAATCTGAGTATAAATTCGCTGTATTGAAATTTATCAAAGCAGTTATTTCACAAGTCACAGAGGGAACGAGAGGTCATTTCGCGCTCGGCATATGTTTCCATAGGGACAGCAGGAAGAATGGAATTATAGTGTAGGGATCTATTTAGAAAAATTACAGGTTTAACAGCAAATTCACATTATCATCAACAGGGTAGGATGGGGTGGTTGACTGCTAGGGCTGGCTGAGGGCACTGGGGGGTCCCACAGGGTGGGCAGAGGCTTCAAGATAGAGAAGTCGAGGGTCCTGGAAGCAAGTATTGCTCCACCTTGTAAAGTGTCTTAAAGATTTTTCATACTATTGCTCTCTGAAGCAGGTCAGGCTAGTTCAAGCATATTTGACATTGGGATTTAACACGCATTACACGTTGTGTGGCCTGCACTGTACCTGTCAGCGACCACCATCACCTTTCACGGATGAAGTCAAGAAAGCATCTTTGCTGCCATCAAAGAGAGGAGACAGAAGACCTGCCACTTGTCTGCCTTGGTTCTCCCTCCTTGTCTTTCCTGCACTCGCAGCCAAGTTTAGTCTTGCCCTGATGGTCTCTCTGGCAATGAACTTCAACCTCTTTCAGTCTCCCTCAGTGCGTGATCCGAGTTGGGTGCCTTTTTCCTATATTGAGTCAAATTAGGTCATAACTTGTACAAGCAGCTCTGAATGAGGGGCCTGACACGCAGGAAGAGGTGCTGAAAGGTGAATACAGTTTAAGATTCAGGGCCCTTCACTTGCCCAGGATTCCCCTGAGACCCTGGAAGGATCCTTAGCAAGTTTGCACTTGTCCTTGTGAAGTGTTCTTGACAAGTGTGGATACATACACGTACGTACACAGATTTACATTCTGTAAATCTTGGCCCCCACACCGGCATCCATCCCTGGTCTTGCATAACAGTCCTACATAATCACAGCCCTTCTCAGGCTAGCCGAGCTGTCAGGCAGCCGACCTGGCCTAGAAAATCTCTTTCCCAAATCCAATCCCCGAGGCTCTTCCCAGGCCCCTCTGCCGACAGCGGCCTTCTAGTCTCCCCATCTGTTTATCACAGATTACGACTTGTCTCTGATCTCGCCGGGCTTTTCTTGACCAGAACCTGGGGTTGTGCAGATAAGAGCGTTGTCTCTGCCTTGGCTTGCTTCTTTGTGTTCTTTTTTCCCTAAGACTTCATCTTTCTAGTCATTTTCCCCCCACTGAGAATACATTTCTCTCCTGCTTTTAAAGGCACATGTCATGGTGCAAAACAGAATTCTATTTGGTGGTAAAAAATCACAGCCCTCCTGAAAGTCTGGATGTAAAGTAGGCAGCAGAATTCCAGGTCCACCTAAGACAGAGTTCTGAGAATTTCTGCCTTCCTGCCTTCCTTTGAAATGATTGCTTGACGTAAATTCCGAATTATTGGTTAACCTCAGTTATTCAGTTAGTTCCTCTTCACTTGGCCTTTCTCCTTCTGCAGGATGATGTCAGGGAAGCAGCTCTCGTGGCCTCACCTCATAGAAGCCTTCTTTAAATTCTTCCAAGGAGCAAGCTCTTTCCTGCCCCAGGACATTGGGACCCACTTTCCCCCAGCCCAAAGCACGCTTTTCCTACACTCATGAGTATGCTGAGGCCTTCTCACCCTTCATGGTCCAATAATAAACATCCTCTTAAAAAGAGACCTTCCCTGACTGTCTATACTAAGTCCACTGTCATCCTGCCTTTGCACCTTTTCTTTCCTTATCAGACTATGGAATCATATATTATTTGTTTGTTTATGTCTTTTTCTCTTCTGTACCTTCCTTCAAACCATAGGCTAGGCTCCATGAAGGGAAGGACCATGCCCATCTTTTCTCCACAGTCTTCGAAACACAAAGCATTATCTGAGGAAAGATCGCCATCACCATGGCAATGGGCCAGATCCCCTGGCTTGTCCTGGCTTTTCTTGAAGTCCATACAATAGGGGTGTACACTGTCCCAGGGTCCTGGGGGGTCTTGCCAAAGGGGCCAGGACAAGGGAACTCTGTTGTCAGCATCATCACTCTCAGAGCTCAGCCATTTCCTTTTAGGGGTCACTGGTGCTCATGTTGCATCTCTAGGAATCTCATTTTCTCTCGTTCTGTGGCTTCCCCAACAGGCCAGCTCTTCTGCACTTGCTCACTGACTCAGATGGGTCAGGTCAAGGCCAAAGGATCCCATCATGGTCTGGCTGGTTTCACCAAGCTCCCTGGAACTTGCCTCAACAGCAGAGAGGGGCCAGGATCTGCTTCAACACCAGGGACAGCTCCCCCAGGCATAAGGGAGGCAGGGGGACTTCTTAGGCCCTGGCGCAGAGCCTTTCTGGGGCTCATCCCTCTGTCCCTTCCCCTTCTTTTTTACAGCTTTGAGCTGTTCTTCCTCTGTAACAACTTCAGAGGCTCAGAGAGCCATTAGAAAGTTATTCTGGGTTCAAGGCCAGGCTTCACCCAGCCGCAGAGCTCAGGAATTTCCCCTTGGAATGGGATATCTCAGACTTACACCTGGGTACACTGGGAATGTAGTATGGCAGGGTTGTGGGGAGGGGGCAGGCTCAGATTCCCAGCTTCTTCTATCAGGAATTTTGAGACGGAGGGGAAGGGAGGGAGAGAGAGAGGGAGAGAAACATGGATAGGAGGAAGAAACAGATTTTCTGCCTCTTACATGTGTGCAACTGGGGACCGAACCCACAACCCAGACATATGCCCTGACTGGGAATTGAACCCATGACCTTTCAGTTTGCGGGACAATGCTCTAACTAATGGAGCCACACCAGCCAGGGCTCCATCAGGAATTAATTGTCTGGCCAAGTCCAGGTTAGTCTTCACAAAATATTAACTTGGAAGTTATATGTTCTGTCTGATTTTCCCTTCTGTTCATCTCTACAGCATGGGATATTTATATGAATGCTGGCTCAGAATCTAGACCTCGCCTCTAAGATTAATGGGAAAAAGGAGGATCCTTAAATGTCTTCGAAATTTCTAGGACCCAAGTCCTCCGTTAGCCTTTAACGATATGAATCCTTAGGAAAATGGGGGGTTAGAAGAAGACTCAGAAACAAGGACTATTGTCCCTGAAACAATCACTCCAAGGCCGTTGTGACATGCCTGTGGCTCTTAGTCCAGCATAGCTCTGTGGCCAGTGTGCCTTGAGGTGTCTGTGGAGATGATAGCTCAGAAGGTGACAACCTGGTATCCTACTAGCAGTAGATGGGAGGGAAACCCGCCAGCAAAGATTCACATCTGATGCAGAACAAATGGTTTCCTAGGCGTTCTGCAGTGCAGAATATTGCAACCCGAGGGAGGCAGCAGAAAGCAATTGTAAAAGAGACCCTTCTTGGACTTCAATATTGCATTGTGTTCTACTTGTATTTTTGGTATCAGTGGAGAAGATGCATAAGGACAGAAAGATGCTAGGAATTCGGTAGTGCCTTTAGATGGATTTATATCTAGTCAAATTAGCTACAGAAGCACCTACACACATTTTCAAACTATCATGTGCATAGTTACATAAGATAGCCCACATTCAGCAGACACGCAGTCTATGATGGACAGGTGGATGTCTGGACCCCTGGCAACCCCTTAGCACTGTCCAGGCATGACAGCGCTCATATTCTAGCCATCCATCTAAGATACGATGTCAAAGGGCTAAGTCCTTCCGGCATCACAGATAGGCATCAATAGGGCTGGGACAATGGGGTGACGAACCCAGGCAGTAGTCATGCCCTCCGAAATCAGAAGCCAGGTGGCTGTTGGGACTGCTGACCAAGTAGGGGCAGGCAGAGGGTGTGGACCAGCTCCAGGGAAGAAAGCTAGCAAGAGCCAGGTGTGGTATGAAAAACCCGTCCAGCAGGCTAGGGCTCAGGGCAGGACTCCGCTCAGTAGAGGCTGTCAGAGGTAGGAGTGTTAGAACAGGCAGGCAGCTGACAAAGCACCACGGTGCATGGCAGGATGCACCGTTCCAGGGGCATCCAAGAGATCAGGGCTTATCCTTGGGGTTGGTTGGGAGCAAAGGACATTGGCAGGCATAGAAAGTTAGCAGCTGTGGCACAGCTGTGGCATCCTGAGTCTGCAGGGCATCTGACTTAGTTCCCAGAGTTAGTGGATGGTGGAGAGGGCTGAGATTGCTGACATCTTTGTATCTTTGGGATTGATTCAGGACCTGGGGCCAGACGGAGCCAGCCAGTGGGGGAGGCAGAACACTCAGTTAAAGGGGCTGAAGGCAGCGGCTCCAGCAGCAGCACGGTGCTCCCAACAAGCCTTAGAGAATCACAGAACATCCCAGACTCGTGAAACAGTATCACCCAGACTCACAACACATCCGCAGACACTCCCTAAGATGCTGGAAACTCAAGTAAGTTACTGAGAGAAAGAGAAAGACAGAGAGAGAGAGAGAGAGAGAGAGAGAGAGAGAGAGAGAGAGAGAGAGAGAGGATAATTTCTGAGTCTCCCTTCTTTTATCACTCTACGTGCATAATTGCATTCAGTGGAGGGAAACATTAATACTTGGGGCCTCACTTCCAAAAAAAGAAAACGAGAGTGAAACAGCTTTAGGGGCAGAATCTTTGTGGGCTCTCTTGATTCAAATCCTTATTGTAATTCAGGAGCCAAAAGCTTTTCCACACCGCCCCCACAACTCAGCCCGAAGCTGCCTCTCCAGACTGTAGAAATGCAGAAACGGCTCCTGGAAACAGCCCCCCTCCCCAAGCCCAACAGAGCGTTTCCACATCCTTTGTCTATGTATCAAAAACAGGATGATTAATGTAGATGGTGGCGATGCTTTAAAAAGGATCCCTGAGACCCAGGGATGTTATCTAACTGCAAGTGTCTCAAAAATGTTTTTCACACACCTCAAAGCCCTCTCCATGACACACGCCCAGCGGAGCAGCCACGGAGGATGGCCAGGACAATAAACTGAAATGAGTGGTGTTAAGAATAGTAAAGAGTCCTTGGCATGGCCTGAAGTCAAAACTGCGTCGTGGTGGGGAGGGAATTCTGCCCAGAGATCGGCATGCATGAAGGGTAATAAATAACAACTCTGGAGAGAAGGAAGCAGCCCAAGCCAGGAATAGGGCAAACGCACAGCTGGTTGGGAGCCTCCTTGCGACTCTGACAGGTGACACACACTGCCCACTGCACCTGAAAAGGGTTGCTTCTGGCAAGAGAGGACTGTAGTTAGTTCAAGAGCAAGTCTGCAGGGGAAGCCCCTAAGCTTTCTGTTCTGTGCTCGCTCAAATCCTTTTGAAGCCGTGAAGGATCCTACTCAGACCAAAGGCTCCATGTGGCCCATGCATTAAGGCAGGATCTTAGAGTAGGACACGGACCAGAAATTCCTTCTAGAAATTGAATGGGGATCTGCCTCAAAGTATTAAAGAAAGGCTAATTTTCTGTCCTTCTGGCCACTCATCATAGGATGGAATTTCCATAGGCAGGAGGAGACATGGCTGGTCCTGTCCCCACTCCAATACCCCTTCCTCCCACAGAGGCATAGTTCAGAAAGCTTAGTTTGTCCCCCCAGTCAATGGCCCTGAATAAATAGTAACAAGGACAGTGCCCTATACTGTCCACCAAGTGTGGGCCCGATGCCATGCGATAGCCACAGGAAAGTGACTACCCAGTGGTTTCTGGTATAGGAGACACCTCTGGTCGCCTCTCCCACCCCCTACTTCTGCCTTCTTTCTTTCTAGGGAGTCTTGGATCAACTTCTCCTCAGTGAGGGGCAAGTGACACATTAGAAATTGATCCTGTCCCCATCTAGGTGCCTATGGGTCACAGTGAGCCCATTCTCCTTGCCAGAGACTGGCTCAGGAATGCAGACATGAGCTCATGGCCTTCCTCTAGCAGCTGTTACTATTACTGGTTTAGGGGTGGCCATGTGACCTAAGCTGGCCCAATCAGCCCAAAGGAAAGAACTGATTCTCCCTGTCCGTCCTGTCCCTGTTGCTGCTGGCAGTTAACTTAGGGCCCTGAGGAAAGCCATTCTGAGAAAACACGTGGACACTGCTTAGGGAAGGAATCACCTGGAAGTGGAACCAAAGGCCGAATCACATTACAACTGGAGCCTGCCCGCCCTCAGGGTTTCCGGATGTGTGAGGCTATAAATGCCCTTGTTATTTAAACCAGTTGGAGCCAAACATGTTGTTACCTGCAACCAAAATCGCCTTAGCTGATATATCTGGAGTAAAATTGTTTCTGTCCCATATTCATTCTCTCTCTCTCTCCATTCTTTCTTTCCTTCCTTCCTTTCTGAGGAGGACGTCTAGCTCTGCTCCTTCTCTAGCTGTGTGACCTTAGCAAATCCATCAACCTCCCTGGTCTTCAAGGTCCTTGTATTTAAGGAAGGACCTGAAATAGAATGATGGGTAAGAGTCCTTTAGATTCTAACATTTGTGACACAAAAATTAAATAGTATAATACTTCTGCTAGAAGGACAAGTGTTGTATGGAGTAGGTAAACCACTGAGATTAGTCCAAACTAGTTCAAGGTTAAGGTGGAGAGTTGCCAAAGCAATAAAACAAGAAGACTCGAGAAGACACGAAGCAACCTCCCATACACAGCAGGCTTCAAGTCAATGAACACAGAAAACCAATGAGGCGAAAACCATGTACCCCTGAGAATGAGTGAGGTGAAAATAAATTGACCACAAAAATCGTATGTTCCCTTTTCTACTCGGCCAAGTAGACACTATATCCCCAGCCACTCAGTCGTGCCTCCTGGCTCTGGCTACCCAAAGAAGAAAAGGAGCAAGGGACCCAGTGCCTTGCTCATGAGGAAGGACAGGAGGCACTGGAATGACTGGAGAAAGAAGGGACTGTATATGAGCCAAGGGGCTCTGAGAGTTGGCCTTAGCGGTATTTTTTCCCCTTTGCCATTGATGTGGACATTTTGTTCACGTTCAGTCTCCAGGGCACACACAGCAAGGACCAGAGGTGGCATCAGCTGAGAGCGGTTTTGCCCCAGTGAAGGGCTGTTTGGAGAGGCTCCCTGCCCCTGCGGATCTGCTGCCTCCGACCAGGCAGGCTGCAGTGGAGGAGTCACGAGCACACGTGACTGCAGGGCGGGCAATTTAAGGACAGGATATGCTTAAGGACCAGGGACAGCGAGACATTCTATGTTCCACATAACCACTCAGGGAACGGTCAGGAAAGGTGCCTTTGGGACTCAAGCCAGGAAGGGAAGAGATGTTTACTTGGACTGTCTGGGATTCCCTACAGCGGGACACTCCACCTTCAGCAGGGTCGCGGCATAAAAAGAAGTATTGATGACTGGAGTGGGTAAAAATACATAGATACCAATGAAGATGCTTCACAGCAACAAGGTTTAGGGGAGATGGAACAAAGTAGTAGCTGGGTTTGTGCCTGGAAAGAATAATGGACTGGGAACCAGGGTGGCAGAAAAATATTTATACTAGAGATTCTCAACTTCGGTTGCACTTAGAATTAACTGAAGGGTTAAAATGTAACAGTCCTGATGCTTGGACTCTACCCCAAGGGATTTTGATTTGGCTGATCTGGATCTGGCTTAAAGTTTGGGACCACTGGAGGGAGGAGTGAAGAAGGCGTGGTTTGCATCAGCTCTTATGACCCGCTCTTGCAGCTGACCCAGTCCTAACAAGCAGTTGGTTGGGCGCTTTTTCTAGTAGGAGTGTGTCTGTGCTTTTGTCTCCACACACCACCACCTCTCCTCCAGGACCTTCTCCTCCAGGACCTTCACGGCTTCTCATTACTTGCAGGTTAAAAATTCCGGAACAAATTCATGGCTTTCTTATGCCTTCCATTCTTGTGATTCAGCAACAGTGGTTGAATTCTTTCCACTTAGACATGTCCCCAGGACGTTCCTGAATTGCAAAAATAAAGATTAAAAAGAAAAAAAGAACTTTTCAGAAAATCGAGGTATGAGCAATTGCTTCAAAGGAAGAATCCAGAAAGAAACCAATATAAAGATTTGTCTCTGGGTGGACACACTTGTAGAAGAGGAGGGGCTAGATAAGAAATTGGTTGGAGAGCATTAGATTCTTGACTGACAGTCCACTGAGTGGGTGGGAAGCTAATCTCCCAGAGGCAGGCTCTCTTTAAGCTCATTACAGTTTATTTTAAAATTACTTAAGCATTTTATCAGGAATATTAATTTCTTCCCAGGGGGAAATTGAGAAATATAATACATCACGCAAAATGTTCTATCCAGACCAGCTTTGGGACAATTTTTCCTTTCCAGAGAAAATCTTACAACTTTCTGAGAAACTAAAGCAACTTTCTTTGCTTAAATGGCTCTTAAAGCAAAGAAAATCATTCTAGTGCCATCTGATATTCAACCCTAAAAACAGGAGGTGGTGAGCAATGCTTTCAGACTTTCTAGAAAAAAAGTTGTATGATTCAAGATTTTTATACCTGACAACAAATTATTCCTATGTTCTTATGTAAGGGCAAAACTAAGAATATAATTCTGAAATTATCCCATTTTACTCTTTCTGAGAAACTCACTCAAGGAAGTGCTCTAGCAAAACAAAAATAAAACTGGAACAAGAATTTCTAGGAAGAGGGAAGCACACTGCCTAAGAATTATGGTAAGTAATTGAGTAAGTCAAATTTAGAGTTAAATAGGCAATGGGCAATGTTATTGTAAAATGTAAAATAAGTGCTAACAAAGACTTCTTAAAAAGATAGAAGCATATGAAAGAAAAAACAGCCCCACTTCTTCCATTCTCTTCTCTGACATCCTTTCCCTCCCTGTTGTTTTGCCACAGGCACCCGGGAGCCTGGAGGTCAGTGGTCTATGAGTCTTCTGCCCAGTGGACTGAATTTTTGTTACATACTGATCTTCGTTTGCAGCAAAATGCCTCTGTCCTCTAGCAGCATCAAAGACTGAGGTGTTCTCTACTCATTCCTAAGCATGGCATCCTTAGCAATAACCCTAAAAAGACATTCGAAAAATAAAGCAAGAACTGAGAGTAAGGATTTGCCCTCTTAATTTCAATTCCCAGAGCAAAGATCAACTCTTTCAAGATGTCTTCCATAAAGAGGCCTGGTGCACTATAGCCAACCCATATTTCTTTAAATAAAGGAATTAAATAGAAACAACCAACTTACTTGATTTATGTTTCCACTCTAATATTTGGTTAAGAATACTTTTCATAAGTAATGTGACCACAGTAAATAATAGTAAAGCATCTCATTCATCTGATTTGCTAGAAGTCAAATCACAGTTAGAACCCCGACTTTGGTAGGAGTGCTCCACTCCTTACCTGTAAGCTTAGAACTGGGACGTCTGGGTGAGGTGGGCCAGGTGGGAGGGGGTTGTGAGCATCCCACAGCCAGAGGAGGAGGTCACCTGCTCAGCAACAGCCTGCAGGGTCTCAGCCCCTCCCCACCACACCCTTGGAGCCCCTCCCTACTGCCCACAGCCTATGGTCCTGCCCTGCCCTCCTTTTGTCTAGCTACAGGGAATTTGAAATTCAGAGGACCCAAAGAATGCAGCCGTGGTTGGAAGCTACCAATTTATCTTTCTTAACATTTTCACAGATGTTGAAATGTTAAGCTAAGAAACCTCATTCCTTAGACACACACACACACACACACACACACACACACACACACACACACACACCCTTCTCTCTGTGGCACCCACTTCAGCAATCTGAATTACCAAGGGCTACATTGATAAGTGACCTGAGCTCACTCACCTGGCCCTCAGGAACCAACGTTCCTACTAGGTACTCTAGGAGGCGCAACAGAGTAGAAAGCTCAAACCCCTTCTAATCCTGGTCCTGCTTGCTGCTATTTTTTTAGTCTGGACCCTCTTATCTCTGAGTGATAAGGTACAGAAAGTGCCTGATACCCAATGTCGCTCTCCTGCTAAGATGAGTCATGGAAAGTTTCCCATTAGATCTAAACCTGTATTTTCAGAAATTTCAACCATATGCTTGGAGTTTTCTCTTTGGCATGTTCTCATCGATCTTTTTTGGATACAGTCCCTCTTTAAACATCCAGCAGTTTCGCCCAGATGCTGTATAGCTGGCCGGCCCAGCGAGAATGCAGAAAGAAACAAGAAATGAGCCCTCCACTTGGAATGTAGGTGCCCTGCAGCTAGGGCGGGCTTAGCAGGTGGGACCTGCGGGCTGCTCACTGCTGGTCTGGTCTCAGATAGGGGCTGTTTTCCAGCTCACACTGGGGAATCTTGGGAGGAATGGCAGGAATGAGCTGAAGTGATAGCAGCACTTTCATAGGCGCCTGCTGTCCTTCAACCACTAGGGACAAAACTCCCTCTTTGTGCCCCGAGGCACTGCTAATTCCTCCCCTTCTTCCTAGCTGGCTCCTTAAGTCCCTGTCTGATCGAGTTCCTGGGCTACCCCACACTCCCACCTGGGGTGATGGTGCATTCTGAGGACAGTGGAAAAAGTGGCCCAGCCAGATCCTGGGTCTGCAAGGGGCCAAGATGCCCGTCATCAGAACCTTGAAACAAAAACACTTTCAGGCCCCTTGAAAGTGGACGAGGCTCTGCTTTAAAAAATAAAAATAAAGCTGAATTCATGCTAGAGGTTCAGGGGAGAGGATTAGAATTAGCTCTTTCAGATTTACTTATTCATTGCTCAGGAAGTCAAGAATTGGTCCAAAATTCCAGGGGCAGAAGCAGAATGGGGCTGGGATTGAACTTTTTACTTTGAGATGACTATTGGTTTGTAATATCCTAGAGGACACTGCAGGGCAAAATTTAGAAGAGAGGCCCGTAGGAGAGAAGGGAAGAAGACAGTGATTCAGAGGAGGAGGGTGGACGAAAGCTGACAGTCAGTGAAAATGATAAACCATCACTGAACACTACCAGGTAAGGTTCTAGACCGCTCCACGCAATATGTCACTTAACCTCTCTGCATTTCTGAGTTGGAGGTAGAACATATTATTCCCATTTTGCACAGGAGGCTGCCGGAGCACAGAGGTATTAAACAAACTTTTGATCGAGTGGAGATTTGACCCACCAGTCTAGCTCCAGAGCTGTGAGCCATGCCCCACAGTACTGCCCGTTTCTACTTTGCAAAAGCAGGCTAGCGGGTGGGCCCTTGGGAATTTACCTGGTTTTAGGTCAGTTCTAGCTCTATGGCTTAGACAAGCCGCTTCATCTCTGAGTCCCAGTTTCTTTATCGGGAATGGGGGCAGTGATTGTTGACTTTTCAGGAATGTTGTGAAGATCAAATGAGATCATGCATTTGCATTTATTTTGCAAAGGAGAAGGCACTCACCAAATATGAGATAATGTCCATTGTCCTGGTGCATCTTGGGACGGAGGCCTTAAAAATACCTCCCGAGATGGGCACCCATGGACACCCATAGCCCTCAGAGAAACTCCCGCCTGCACTCCTTGTTATACAAACGTGGAAAAAGCCCCTATTCCAAGTAAGCCTCCTTCCCCTTTAACAGAATGCTTTGTTCAGTATCTTGAATATACTACTGAATTTAGGTTGCTTCCCACAGGTATTCCCTTATAACTTGGAAACAAATTACTAGACATCATGTCAGTTCTATGGTTAATATCCAGGTCCAGGGTGGGGAAAAACCCAATTTTGTTTTGTTTTTTTAAACACAGGGTTCAGCTTAGGAGTCCAGCCACTACCTCATTCACTGCCTAAGTCGCACCTCCACAGCCGTCAGAGAGTAGGGGGTTTTCCCGGCCCATCCCTGTTTCCTACGTGGGGGTGTGTCTGAGGAAATCAGCCAGGAAAGCTCAGAGGAGATGGTTCAGGAAAGGACAGGGCAGCGTGCAAGACTGGGCCCGGGGCTGGGGCATCAGTTTGCTAGGGCTCCTGCAACAATCGCTGTACCATAGACTGAGAGGCTTAAACAACAGACGTTTATTCCCCCATCGTGCTGGGGGCTGCAAGTCTGAGACCCACGCACCAGCAGGATCGGTTCCTTCTGTGGGCCGGGAGAGAGGGGTCTGCTCCCTGCCTCTCTCCTCGTCGTGGAGATGGTCACCTTCTCCCTGTGTCTTCCTTCTGTACAAGTCTGGGTCCTGATCTCCTCCTCTGATAAGGACACCAGGAACACTGGATTCGGGCCCACCCCGGTGGCCTCATTTTAATTTCATTGCCTCTGTAAAGATCCTATCTCCTATTATAGTCACAATCGGAGGCACTGGGGGTTAGGACTTCACCTGAAGTGACATCTTTAGGGGCACACAATTCAGCTCATCCCAGCTAGCCAGGGAAGGGCTACATCCTCTTTGACACAGTGAGGGGTGGGCAGATTGCTCCTTTAGAACGAGCACGTAAAGATCTGACCCTGTGCAATAGAATCCCTCCAGTGCGCTGGGCAGAGGCACACACAGGGTAATACCAGTAGGAAGCCTCTGCTCTAACCCTTATTAGTTAAGGTTGTTGCCTAGTGCCTATTACAAGGATCCGTGGCCTCTGAAGGTACACAGTAGAAGTCTTATGAGGGCCTGAGAGGCAGAGGACACTGTATTTCTAAAAAGTGGCATGTTTTTGTTCCCACAAAATGTGAATTCGAAAATTGAGACCATTTTACAATTTATTATTATTTCCTTATATTCTGGCTCTGGTAACCAGGCAAGCTGGATCCACATTTGTCCATATCGATAGCAGTTTACGATTTTTATGACCTAGGTATCGCCATGCTACCTTGGATTATGGTCTTCCAATCCTACCCACATTTTCTCTAGCCCCAATTCTATATTGATGTGTGTTTCTCTATTATTATACTAGCTGTTGCACTCAACCCCTTGTGGAACATGTAAGGAATAGAAATGAATAAAATTAAGTTTCTGTGACCCTCTAACTGGGACCCATAATAAAATGTCACCAAAGGAAGAGCCGCCTGTGCTCTGTGCCTGGCCCTTCCTTTCACCTGTGGAGACACTGACTTATAGGAATTCAATGAGAATTAATGGTAGAGAACTTGAACTACTTCAGATGCAGAGAATTTATCAATGAAGCCACAACAACCAAGGAAGTTAATATCTTCTGAAACCAAATAACAGGTCATCTCTCTCTCTTTTTCTTTTTTTTTAATCCTTACCAGAGGACATTTTTTTCATTGCTAGAGAGGGACAGAGAGGGGGTGGGGGAGAGAGAGAGAGAGAGAGAGAATGAACTGTGTGAGAGAGAAACACTGATCAGCTGCCTCTCTTATGTGACCGAACCATGAATCAAATGCACCACCTGGGTATGTGCCCTGGCCAGGGATTGAACCCATGACCTTCCAGCACAGGATGAAGCTCCAACCAACCGAGCCACGCCAGCCAATGCCAGTCCAGCTCTTGATATCTCCCTGAAATCCTAACCTGCTCTGCTCCTTCACCCAACTCAGCTTCAACTCAGTTGCTTTCTTGTCACAAGATCTGTGGGGGAATCACTGCCCCTCCCCCTACCAGTAACTTACAAAATTGCCCCTTGAGATCCTAACTTCAGAACATCTAGTTAGCAAAGCAAAACCCAAATGATCAGAGGCAATACTGTGTACTGTTGTCATGAGTAGACGGGTTAGAGAGTCTGCTTTTGTCTCAGGCACAGTATGGAAAAGTAAGGTATGCTGTCCAAATATTTTCCACTGAGGTGGCAGGAGATCACACACACAGCACGAGAGCCGGTGCCACCTGAAGCCACATGGTCCCTCAGTGTGCACAGAGAGCAGCCGAGGTCCAGAAGTCAGCATCAAGCTTCTCGCTAGCACGACGAGCAATGGCCATCTGTCCCCGCAAAGCCAGGCGGTGTGACCTTCAGCTCCAGGCATTGCTAGCACCGCTGCTTCCCACGATGAAGGATGAGAGAGCTGCCCTAATAATCTGTTATCGGCAACAACAAAAACCAAAGTGCTCATCCTTACTGATGCTACATATTTTGTTCCCCCAAAAATTTATATGAAGAATCAATGGAAACCTGGACAGCAAGTTAAAGCTCAGCCACGTATGATTCTATTTTCTTAGAAAAAGATGCATGCATAGAATTAATATGCAATGAAACAGAGCATATGCATTGCATCAGAAAATTCCTTCATGTTTTATCAATCGAAACTACATGAAAATATGTAGCTGGAACAAAAGCCGCACATCAAAACCTCAGGCCACTAAATCTCTATTGACAAACAGCAAGTCACTCTCAACTCGGTGGCTGCTGCTGTTGGCATGGAGACAGTAAACAATAACAGAGGTAGGTGAGAACAAATCGCTACAAAGATATAACCTTGCCAGTGAGGGGTTTGTCATCTAGATTGACTCGTTAAACCCTCATGTGAATCGAGTGCATTCCCCATTTATCTCCTGCATTCTTTTCTGTATCTGTCATACTGGGCATCGTTAGCATCATCGGAACAAAAAGGGGAGAATAAAAGCAGGCGGCTGCTTCTCAGTGGGATCCCATCATGTGAAAGAGAGTAACAACCGTGTCCAAGATCAACAGAACTGGAGGTTATAAAATGTTTCTTTAAGTCCCAGTGGTTCCCACAATATCAAGCAAATATGTATGCTGCGTGTTATTTTTGTAAAGAATTGCATTTTTCCATAACCTTTTACTTAACTCTGATTTTTTTTAAAAAGTTGGTTTTTTAAAAATGTAAGTCATTTCTTAAGAATGTGGTGTCATAGATCACTTGAAGGAAGTAAACGCATAAGAGTTGTTGGTGTGCATCTCTTAGCAAGAGTTTCAGCATGCAGAAAGCACCAAGGGACCGTGGCTTAAGCCGTAAGGGTGGATTATTTTTGGCCTCACAAGAGTCTGGAAAGACGGGTGACTTCAGGGTACTTCTGCAGCAAAGAGTGGACCCTCAGAAGCCCAGACTCTTTCCACTCTTCTGTTTCATCATCCCTCTTGAGTTGGCTTTTCATCCTCATACTTGTCTGCAGAGTGCAAAGTGGGGTGGCGAAGCCTGGGAAGCGTATTCTCACTGGCATCCCACAGCAAGGAAGAAAGAGCAGTGACACTGATTGGTCCTTGCTAGGCTCCCTCTTTTTTCTGGAAGGGATGCCCTGTGCAGATTTCCCCTTGGATCTCGTGGGCAGAGCAGGTCTCTGGTCTCTTGTCTCTCTGTAGACCAATCAGTGGTGGAAATGAAAATAGGTTTAGACCAATCACGATTCCCTTCCTGGATGAAGTCTTTGCCTGATACCTGCTAGGGGTGACGACATGGGCAAATGACGATTGGAAGGCAAAGAACACAGCCCACCCCAAAGGGCCAGGTCCCAGACCCCTCCTCATTCTCCAAAATCTCCATGCCGTGTGGACTTTCCTCGGACCTCACCAAGCCTGGCTGCTGTGAAACAGCTGCACACCGGATGGGATGTTATATTCAAACTCGGCTTCCTTTCTGTCTCTCCAGGCATTTTCTTACTATTTTTCATTTTTCTGTTGGTCTTGCTATATCAGTTTTCTTCTGGAAGCATCTGTCTGTTACTCTTGGGTTTGTCTCTCAGCCTTGTCTCTTGCTGCCTCCCATGTTCGAATAACCTTGTCCTTGTACACTACAGATCCACTTCTCTCCCACTAAGATAAGACAATCAGGTGAGTCTGCTTGTAGTCCTACACTCGGGTTTACATTGTTGAAGCTGTGATGTCAGTCTGTGGGATCAGAGCTGAAAACAGCCAGACAAGTGCCCTCAATGGGGGAGGCTCGAAGGCAGGTGGGCGGAGACGGGGACTCACTGGGGGCTCTTGTTGCTGGACTGGACCCTGTAACCCACTCCACCACCAGCGTTCCTTCCTCATTGATCTCCCGTGAGCATCTATTAGATGCATTTAGTTGGGGGCAGGCGCAGGAAACACCTTATTGAAAGAAGGGTTCCTGTCACTGTCCAGTTATTAAAGCTGTGTTCTGCCCCGCCCCCCTGGCAGGCCACACCTCCTCACCAGGTCTCCGGGAGCACAAGCCTGACCTGAGGCAGGACATACTCAGCCAGCTCCACTCGTATACTCTGTGGCTCTTGTTGCTCCTCCAATCCTAGTAGAACGTTATCAGGAAACTATTGGCTTCCTTAAAAAGAAAAAAAGGAAACAAAGAAACCCAGATCGGCCTGGGCGGGTCCACGGGGAAGAGAGACTGTCCCTGCAGGAAGAGCAGCCGGCCCTTGAAGTCCAGAGCATCATTCTCCGTGAATCCTCTGCACTGTCGGCCTCCCCATAAGCCAGGCTGGCCTCGCTGGGGCCGTAGCGGGAGGAGGCTGCGCTCTGTCCCTGAGGCCCGAGTGTCCACACCTCCAGTTATTTCCTCTTGGCGTCCTGTGCTACAGCGGAGGCTAGGGTGCAACATACAAATAAAACTTTTCTAAGGAGTCAAGAAAAAGGAAATAAACAGAAACGATAGCAGATGATTTAGCTTCCTACAGGTGTGCCCTGCGCTCACCTTCCTGTATCAGAAGCCACCTGCGACAGAACGCTGACCCTGGGCCCTGGGGGGAGGGGGTCCAAATGCTGATGCTTCTCCACTCAGGTGGATCTTGCCCCTCTCCTCCCCTGGGGACACTTGGCAATTTCTGCAGACATTTTTTGGTTGTTACAACTGGGGTGATGCTACCGATACCGATCTAATGAACAGAGGCCAGGGTGCTGCTAAACCTTCTAAAACGCACAGTGTCGACGTAAGGAACGTGCAAACCTGTAGAGAATTTTTATAAGAGTTTATCTGAGCCATACTGACAACATGTGCCCGGTAGCCAGATCACGACTGCTCTGGAGAATAACAGTTTTGCGGCTTCGCTAAGGCATTTGAAATTAAGGAGGGACATTAAAGGAAGATTGGAGAACGGGAGTTAGGGCCGGATTACAAGGTGGTTAACAACATTATGTGCTCTCCAGAGGGTTAGCCCTTCTTCAAGGGGCATTACTTCTGGTATTTGGGTGGTGAGTTAACTTAGACACAGAAGAACAACTGACAGAACCGGCTTAAAACCATTCACTAAGGAAGTCACAGGCCTGGGGCGTGATGACTCACCAGGACCTGCCCAGTTAGGAATTTGTGATCAGATCGCCCTGAGGGGTTCCTTTCCATAGAACACCCCTTATTTTCTTTCGTCCACAGCAGGACAGGCCTTACAGCAAAGAATTATCTGGCGCCAAATGTCTTTACTGCTGTGGTGGAGGAAACCTACCCTACAGACATTAGTTCACCTTTGCAGGAATCACGGGGAGGCGGTGGTCCTGGTTCCACCATCAGCCCGTCCCCTACCTGGAGGCCTATAATGGCAGCGAAGGGGACGCCAAAAGGGCCGTGTCTGAGAAAGTCATCTGTGCTCTCTCTGAGTCCTGGGAGAGGGAGGATCCCTTTCCCTCTCACTTGACACCCAAGAGGGGACTTAAAGAAACACATCCCACCAGCTTGATATGGGTCCTCTGGAACTTAGCGGGGGAAAAAGACCTGGCATTTGGCTTTCCTGGGGTAGAATAACAAATACAATTGGCTGACTAGAGCTGAGAGTACAAACAGAGGAAGAGTTGTGCTGAGAGCAAGCTACCCTGCTACCAGCAGCAGAAGAGGCCTGGCTGTCTTCAAACAAAAACAAAATAAAATCCTACCTGCAGGGAACCTTTGGAGGAACGGACCTCCCTAGCTCAGGGGTGGATGGCTAGGTAGGTTGAAGGGCGGCCCGTTCCCTGGGGGGCAGGGAGACTTCCACCGTGTTCTCTTGCACAACTGGAAGCTGAATCCCGGAGATAGGGCCTCGTGAGAGTGCTTTACAGAGGGAGAGTTTTGAATCTGCCCTCTTGCATTTCTTTTTAATTTCAGTGCTTGGTTTCATCATAAATTACTTGTGAATACACCTCACAACAAATATGCACAATCTGGCAATTGAGAACTGGAGCCAGCTGTTGAAAAGGAGTTTTGACCTGGATTCAAACGCTGGCCCTGCCACTGGATAGCAGGGCCTCGCCCTTGTATCTCTGTGCGTCGGATATCTGCCTAGTAGGTCTGCAGTTGTGTGGGTCAGTAGGATAAAGCACTTCGCACGCAACAGGTGTTCAATAAATTGTAGCCCTCTATGCATGTGGATATGGCCTAAAATGGCACCCATGGAATGGGAACACATGGAATTTTCCTTTAATTCTGTCTGGGCTCTTACTGTAGGACAAAAAAAAAACAAAATGATGAGACTCTTCCTGCTCCTATTGCCAAACCAATGTATATGTCACAGTGCTCCTCTGGCCTGCGTGTGTTCACTAGGATGCCTTCAGTCACGAGAACAGGAAAGCAAACTGAATGCATCTTAAGGCATAGAACATTTATTCGCTCACATAGCAAGACTACAGGTGGGAGAGTTCTAGGGGTAATGGGCAACCAGCTCTTTGTAATCAGGAAGCTTTCCACTCTCCCATTCCCAGTGTTGTTGTGCCTTTTGTCCTCAGCCTTATTGCCTCGGGATCTCAAAATAGCTGCAGTGGCTCCAAGCATTTCATCCTTGCACAATACCCTAGAGAAGTAGGAAAAGGAGGACTTTCTCTAATGTTTTCTTTTGAAAAGCAAAAACACCTTTTCACAGATCATTACTCAGCAATCTCCCTTTTACATCTAATTGGAATTGGCCAGAATTTTATCACATGCCCCTACTTAATCAATCACTGGCCATGGGAAATAAGACCTCCAGAAAAGGCTTGGGCCAATCAAGATTCACCCCAGGAGTGAGGTGGGCCTTCTTCCCTGAGTATAAGGACAATGGGAGATAAGTAGACACATAATCATGGTTGCTACGCTGCTCAAAATATCTCCAGGCCAAGATATTGTGAGATCACCGTGAATTTTATCCCCAGTGCTGGGGATAAAATAAAAATCTTGAGGAAGGGCTATGTACCCTAAGAACTGAAGAAGGTATACAAATCCCCTTAATTTAATTTTAGAAAGTTCCACTGTAAGGTTAGATTTAAGGAAATCTTTGCCTGGAGGTGCGGCATTAAATGTTAATGCAGACAGAAGGAATGACTTCTTTCCAATGTTCAGCAATGAATTAAGGATTAGGAAGAGAAAATAACCAGAGGTGATATGAGCTGGGCTAGTATTTGTCAGAAACTTTAATTCTGAAACAGAAAAAACGGAATATCTCCTTAGTTGAGAAAATGAATAAATCTTTCCATTCTTGTCTTTCGGCACCCACTATCCATGGCTAGTTACAAGGCTGAAAATAGAAAGGGTCAGTTGCTTACAATTAGGTTCTGTACAATAACGTTTCCTCACAAAGCATCTCGAAGGCTTTTTCTGTCACTGCTGATCATAGGACAAGCCTCCATAGGCTTGTAATGTATCCGCAAAATAATTATGTGTACTTATAAAATAAATATTCACACATCTGTCTAGAGTTTTACAAATGATAATTCACATTTTATCTAATGCTTTGCATCAGACATTCCACAATCCCTAGAAAAATATTTGACTAGCTGCATTCTGTTGACTAGATACAGTCTAGCAGTGTGTGTGTGTGTGTGTGTGTGTTGTTGTTCTTGGAAGGGGCCCTAAATCAAATACTGTAATGCATTCCCCCCCCCACTGATTTCTACTCGAGTAATAAAAATGTCAGGCTAAAGGAACAAACACATTCATAGCTGTTGCAGAAATACCTACTATATACTTGTGGAGCAAATGGTTTAGCCACTCACCATTGACCAAACTGGGTCTTTCTCACCTCTGTTCCACTTGCCCACACAGCTCCCTTAGCTCCACCCACCTCCCTCCCAGCACCGCTGCTGCTCTGCTCTAAATGGGACCAAGTCTCAGCTGTACTTCATGCGACCAGCTCATTCATTACCTTTTTCAGTACAGGTCCCCTGTCCACCCTCAGAAAGTCTAACTCAGTAGGTGGGGGATGAAACCAGGGAATATGAATTTTTGCCATCTCCCTAAGTCATTTTAAAACATGGGCATACAGTAAGACCATTGCTATCACCCTCCTCAGATGCCACTTCCTCTTGGAAGCTTTGCTTAATATCCTCAGCGTCTTCCACCTTCTCCCAAGCATCCCATGTACATCTTGTAATCTGTATCTTAGCACCTGCTTCTCCCCCTCTGGTCCCCTTATGGAGAACCCTTAAATCGGGATCTCCATCATGTGACTCTTTCTGTTCCTAGCACAAGGTTCAGAATATTGAAGCCCCTTGTACATGTTTGTGGAATGAATTAACAAGTAACCAAAGGAGGAAAAATGGTCCACGGTCTTTGAAGATGACAGATTAAGATGCAGTCTGGTCCTTGGTACTCAGGTGTGTCTGCTGAGACCCTCTGAGTTGCTCCTCCCAGGTAGTCTCGAATCTTCAGCTGCAGGTCCCTTCCCGCAGCACCTCTCCACCCCTAACCCACCTCCAACCCCTTCCCACCAGAGGTGGCTCTTCTTCGAAAAGCCCAGACTTCAGGGGCAGCTAGCTCCCCAGATGGTTTTTCTTTCCTTTTGACCAGAAGTGGAGTTGCCGTATTAAACTTCAATGACGAATGCCTAATTGTGCAAAACCTGCTGTCTTGAGACTTCAGGCACTGAAACGTATCAAACTTTAATGAAAGAGAAATACATGTAATTTGGGGGAGAATTCTAAGTACCTTTTGAGAGGGTTCAATCAATCACTTTATCTTCCACAAACACCATAATACAGTTGTCCTTTCCTGAGAGCTAACTGTTAAGTTGCACGTGTGTGGGCAATTACCTATAAACAATCTTCTGAAATCCTCCCAGCGATGGACGACAAAGTGGTTGCAGGAAGAGAGAAGAAACAAAACAGAGGAAGAAATGTGCAAACAGGGGTATTATGCTCTCCAAACGCTCCGTCTCGTTTTTTGAGGCCAGAAAGGCCGCCTTCAGCTGCGTTGCTGTCTGTGACAGGCCTGAATAAATGGGAGGGAACAGTGCCCCTTCCAAAAAAAAAAAAGTAAAAAGCAGCCAGAGGACGTAGCTGTTTAGGAATGCCTGCATGCGGGTTTCCATTTACCACGGCAGAGTTTTAAGCCTCGCTGCCTACGCGGTCACAATATAAACAGGAAGGATTAGAGTGACCCCACGTCCCCAAAGACCGAAGCCGTCCGGGAACAGCTCTGGTTACCTTGCATCCTGAGCAGCCTGCCCCTTGATGACAAATGTCCCAGATTCGGGCGTTCTTTTGTAGTCCATGGGAAAGCCCGACTAATCTGTGCAGCCCCGCGCGCACACACATCGGCTCCATTCAGCTCTGGCGCACAAAGCGCTGGCTGCGCTCCCGGGACGCGGGGCCCCGACGACAGCGACGACGGCGGCGGCTCCTGGCTCGGGGCCGGACCTGACCGCGGCCCCCTGGCCCGAGAGCCCTGCTTCACCTTCACGTGGGTGTGCCACAGACTCCCCCCGCCCCCGCCCCCCAGTCCTGCGTGCAGAAGGGGGCAGGGGCCAGGAGAGTCAGAAAAAAAAAGAACATTTCCACCCCTTCAGGGGTGAGTGAGGTTTTCTAGCAAAGAGAAACATAGAACGGATCAGGGAGGGGGTCTTATGCCTCCAACCTTTCTTGGTCTGTTCTACCGGGATTCACTCCACTTTTAAACCCTCCACTCTCTGCTCCCCAATCCTTTTCCATTCTCTTGGTTCATTTAGCTTAAAAAACAATTTTTATTGACTTTAAGAGAAAGAGAGAATCATCGATTTGTTTTCCACTTATTTAGGCATTCCTGGGTTGTTTCTTGCATGTGCCCTGACCAGGGATGGAACCACGACCCTGAGTTTACACCGCTAGCTCCAGCCAGCCGAGCCACGCAGGCCCCGGCTCCTTTAGCACTTTTAATGTCAGGCTCTGTTTTAAAGCCTTCCCGGGGACCACCTGACCTAATAGTCAGAGCAACCCTGTGACGTGGGTACATATTACAAGTGAGGAAACCGAGGCACAAACCAGCCCTGCGGCACTGGACAGGAACCAGGCTGCCAGAACGCATAGTCTTCGCCACCCAGCTCCCGGCTGCCGGGGGCTGCCCCTCGCATAGAGATTTCCCGTAACCTGCCCTGGAAGCCTCCCTGATTTAAATGCCTCTGTGATCTATGTCTCCATCGCCACTATCTCATTTGGAGAGAGCTAGGAGTTCACTTGCCAGTCAAATACACCAGACGGGGCAGAAGAGGCAGGAGAGACGTTCACAATTCATTCAGGCATCTTCACCTGCGAAGGCAGGCCCGGAGGAACGGTTCCTTGCTCATGTAAGCGCAGGTTCCAAGAAAGCCCTCACTCCCAGCTCTAGCTTCCTTCCCCATTGAAGGAGTTGAGTGGACGTCTCTACCTCTGAGAAGAGGGGTTAAAAACCAAGCTGTAAAAACGTGAACCGTCTGTCCTGGCCACTCTCAGTTGCATGGATGAAAACAGAGAGGGTGGCCTACAGGGGTTTCTTAATTGGTGACAAGTGATCTCCTTGGTATCCTAGAAAAATGCCCAAAATAGTATGCTAGGTACTCAGGAATAGCTTAATCATTCAGAAAACAGCAAGGCTGTGAACAAAATCCAGAAAGTCCAGGCAGATTTTTTAAGGTTTGGGGACATATTGGAAAACCATACTGAATATGGGTGTTTGGGGATGGGGAGGGGTCATCTTTTTAGTAATTAAAGAAATAAAATTAAACAGCAAAAAGATACTGGATTTTGAATTTTGACCTGGCCAATAACAACAACAACAAAACAACAACAACAACAACAATAATAGGTAATGAAGCAGAGTGTGCCAAGTCACACATTGCTGGTGAGAGGGCAAACTGGACTGAACTCGGAAGGGGTGATTTGGAAATACTTATCGAAAGCCTTAAAATGTATATGTTTTTCACCCACCAGTTCTACTTATGGAGTTTTATCCTAAGGTGATAATTTAAAGTACATCAAACAATTTGGATAGAATTTTGGTGCAGTTCATAGTATGGGAAGAAGAGAAACAGATCCAGATGTCCATCAGTAAAGGACTACTTTAATAAGTCATAATAATCCATACAAAGGAAAACTGCTTACAATATACTGGTAACCGAAGAAAAGCAGATTTTAAAAGAGTATGTTTTTTAAGAAAAAAAGTACAAAAATGTCTTGAATAGCATATAAAATGTTAATGCTCAATGATGTGAGTTTTACTTTCTCCTGTTTTTCTGTGTTTTTATTTCTTTTCCACCAGTATGACAAGGAATAAAGAAAACACCACATTTATTTGTCAGGAAAAAGCAAGTCTCTCCTGTTTCCCCCACAATGGTAAAAGCGAGCAGCCTCCGAGTCCTTGGTGGGACAGACAGCCCTCCACGTGGGCGAGCACGCTCTTCAGGCTTTAGGACGTCCGTGATGGAACGTGAACCCTGCCACCTGGGTGTCTGGGGCCCAAGCATAAGAACCCCCCTCGGTCAACGGCACAGTGCCTTCACGGGACTCGGGCTCTCCCCAGGCAATTTAACTGCGAAGTGTAGTTATCCAACTCCGTGAATGCCCGTCCTAGAGACGTGTGATTTCTGAGAAGAAACCTAAGTAACTCTGCTCCTGTAAGCTCAGCGCAGTGCTCCGCACCAATCAGATCCTTAGCTCTGCGCGCCCACCGCATCAAATTAGTATTCCACGGCAGTGCCTCTGCCGGTTACGCTTGCATGTTCTCCCCTTTGCCTGCTCCCTGGGTTTAAAATGAAATAGTCGTTTGAGGATTCCCTTTTCTAGAAATCCTTTGCCGCAGGCTGTTTTTTATGTCACGGGATTGATTGCTCTGTGTGTGGACTCTCCTGATAAAGCCCCCTGCAGAGCGGAGGTGTTTAACCTGGGCTCCCCGGAGCTGCCTGGGGGCCAGGGACCCAACCCCTCTCCCACTAGAGGACTCCCCTTTGGCTGGTTCTGCCACAGATGCCAACTGTAGGGCAGTGTCACCCCCTCCAAAATTAACCCTCAAAAAGAGGAATTTGTCTAACATCTCTTGTATTTATTTTTTAGCACAAAATATGACTTTGGAAAGACATAGCCTAATACCATCTCTGTCAAAGCTAGTTTTTAAAAGAAAATTTTTTAAAAATTTTATTTATTTTTAGAGAGAGGGGAAGGGAGGGAGATACAGAGGGAGAGAAGCATGGATGTGAAAGAGATACATCTATTGGTTGCCTCTCACATGCCCCCAGTGGGGGACTGAACCTGCGACCCAGGCCTGTGCTCTGACTGGGAATCGAACTGGTGACCTTTGACTCTGGGGATGCTGCTCAGCCAACTGAGATGCACTGGTCAGGGGCAAAGCTAGTCTTGAATGCTTTGAAGTAAGGTAAAGAATCTTTCCAAACTTGACAAGTTTTAGAGGATCATAATGGGAAAGTGGAATGTTTATTATTTCCTGGTTAGAGGAAATCTTGAGTCCATATATTCTATGCCAGTTGCGTGGTTCTTTTAAATCTGTAATTTCCTAAAACTAATTAGAATTAGACTTTACACAGTTAGCTTTTGCCAACAGTTTTAAAAACTAAAATAGGGGAAATTGTAGGATAAGTGGATTGTCACTGCTAAAAAATTAATGGGGAAAAATTTCCAAAAGTATTACTTCCTTCCCTAAATATTGATTAAGACATTGAAGTTATTTCTGTGTGTTAAAAAATAAAATAAGATAAGATAAAGAAATTTCACACAGATTTAAGTAGCTATTTCTGGAGATATGACCTCACAATTAGAAGTTTCTGGATGCCTTTTAAAGATCATTAAAAAGCAATAAAATAAATGATTATGTTCTAAAGACCTCAAATATGTACTGTATTTTTTTCCCTAGGACGGTCGTAACAGAGGCTCACAACCTGGGTGGCTTAAAACCACAGGAACTTACTGCCTCGTGATTCTGGAGGCTGGAACTCTGAAACGAAGGGGTTGTCAGGACCACGCCCCCCCCTGAAACCTGCAGGGAAGAACCCTTCCTTGCCCCGTCTAGCTCCTGCTGTTCTTGGTGATCCAGGGCGTTCTCGGCTGATGGCTACACAATCCCTTCTCTGCCTCAGCCACCCTGCGGCTGTCTTTTCCCTGGGTGTCTCTTGGCTCTTGTTGTTGATTGTTGGCTCAAGGGCCCACTCGTTCCCAGTATGACCTCATCTTGACTTTATCTACAAGGACACTATTTCCAAATAAGGTCACATTCTGAGGCACTGGGGGTTAGGACTTGAACATATCTTTTCCGAGGACACAAGTCAACTCATAACATATCTCTACAGAAAGCATTTAAAAAAATGTCTGGTTTTGTGTAAATCATATTTGTGTCTTGAGATAAAATTCCAATGATTTTATCCTACAGAGATTAAAAAACTGCTGGATCCCAAATAAATGAGATGAACAGATAATGTTCTTGAAATAAATGTTGCAGATGCAAAAAGCAGTTCTGATGGGTGGTGATGCTGTAGGATGGTTCATTTCAGGCGTTAATGTGACTGGCCATGGGGTGCCCAGCTTAGATATTATTTCTGGGTGTGTGTTTGAGGCGTTTCTGGGTGAGATTAGCATTTGACTTAGGCTGCCCGCCCCGTGGGAGTGGTCATCATCCAATCCACCGGGGGCCAAAATGGAATGCAGTGGGAGGGAGGAATTCAGCCCTTTCCTGTGCCTCGCTGCTGGGCTGGAGCATCTATTTTCTCCTGCACTCACACTGGGATTTCCACCATTGGGTCCCCTGGTTTTCAGGCCTCCAGACGTGGGCTGAATTATACCATCAGTGTCATTTACATTGTACCAAGGTAATTTTTATTTGTATAATCACGTCAAAGAGTTAAATTTTACACCCCCGTAAATCTACACCAATGAAAAGAATAGCTTTTCTGAGTCTCTACCTTGCAGACAGCGGACTGAGGGGCTGCTTGCCCTCCATGATCACAAGCCAAGTCCTCATCATAGATTTCCTTTTGTATAAACATAGAAAATTTAAATATGCAAATATGCCCAACAATCCTATTGGTTCCATTTTCTGAAGAATTCTGCTTCATATTAATAATTCATTTAAAGAGTTTAAATAGACTTATTTCTTAATATTTGAAAATGAAAAAGCACCTGTTCAGAATTAATATTCTATTTTACATACTCAGGACCCCTTAATATATACGTTGAATTTCCAGGTGATATTTCACTTAAAAAGGATCCTATGTTTTTAAAGTATGAAAATAATCCCGGACTCTTGGCTTGGTATCTTAGTATATAGTATCTTCCCATTCTACATGATCTGTACTTTTTAATCTGTTTTTTAAGGAACCCTATTGATGGGTGCCTAATATATATATATATAAAATATATATATGAAAATACTTGCTAGACACAGGGGAAATAGTAGTGGAAAAAAAACATACTTCTTGCTTCTAAGGAGCCCCCATTATTTATATTGAAAATTGCATTTAATTCTCTTTACAGGTGGATAAATTAACACATAACACACAATAAGAAAGAAACAATAAGTGATTCTGAAAAGAAGGGACAATGCAGTGAGGGTTATTGGTAAGTAATACTCGACATCTCCAAAACGACTAATTTTTAGAAATTCGTGGTCGGTTTCCTCATATTTAACCTGGTCAAATACAGACTAGAATAGAAAAGAAAAATAAGGGCGTGCTCCTAGCCAATCATTAAAATGAACTCTCGAGCCGTGACTATGATCACAGAGTGAGCTAACCCAGGATTCTTATCAGCCTCATCGTTCTGGGCCCCAGAGTCCGTGGCCTGCCTGTATCACGGCTCACTGGGCTGACCAAAAATTTTTTTCTCATCTTCTTCCCCATCCACCACCACAAACCTGTTCCCCCACTATTCCCCTTGGCAGAAAATGGCACCACTGTCTACAAGGTTACTCCAATGGACAAATCAGTCTTGACTCCTCCCTCTCCACCATGCCTATCATGCCTATTAATCTCCAAACTTGGCATTGTTACCTAGAAGTGTCTTCTGAATCTGTGCATGTATTCCTTATTCCCATAACCACTGCCACAACCCTCCTCCTATTCAAAATAGAGATTAGCATGTAGTCTATCTCAGGCATAATTTAAACTCTCTATTTATATGAACTCTTTTTAATCCTGACTACAACTCTACGTGGTAGATACAGCTATTATCTCGATTTTGGAGATGAGGAAATCAGGCGAATAGACACGAAGTAACATTCTTAAGGTCACACAGTAAAAAAAGTGACAGCCTGAATTCAAACCACGGAAGACTGCGTGCAGAGCCCACGCGCTTGGTGACACCACTCTTCCCTGAGTGTTTGCTTCCTGTGTCAGAACTGAGCAGTTCAGTCCTCGTGTTCCCCGATTTCTCACACCTCCTTACCCCTTTCCTGCCTTCCTACTCTCAGCGGATGACCTTGCCTTCCTCGAGAAAATCAGGAGCTACCGATTCCACAAAACAGCCTTCATCAGTCCCCATCTTTGCTAGGTCCCCGGTTATAATGAAAGAGGAAGAAATCCAAGAGTTTTATGAACTTAGATGGGAAAATATTACATTTCTATTTTTATTAATTGAACAAGCTGCAGTTGTATTAGCAAGATTTGAAATCTTCATCAGCAGTAGAAATCACAAGAGTTTTGCTCTGGCTGGGTAGGTCAGTTGGTTGGACTGTCAGCCTGTATACCAAAAGTTCACAGTTCAATTCCTGGTCAGGGCACATACTAGGTTGTGGGTTCGATCCCTGGTCAGAGCACGTACGGGAAGAAACCAATTCATTTTCCTCTCTCTCTCTCCTTTCTTTCTCTCTAAAAGCAATGAAAAAATGTCCTCAAGTGAGGATAGAAAAAAAAAGAAAGAAATCACAGCTGTTTTGATATTATACTACAGTTTTGCAGGTATCTCCAAATAGCATTTATGCTTCATTGCAACTTTAAAATTACAGTATTTATTAGATGCACTGTAAGATCTTGTAATGTAATACATTAATAAAGAAACACGCCATGACTATATAATAACTTGTCTCTTCTAAAACTATATTTACTGTCAAACTCCTCCAAACTCATAGAGCCAACTGCCCCTGTCATCTCTAATTAAGTGTCTGGTAAACATCTCAGAGTTCATACATCCAAAACAGAGGTCTTGATTTCTCTCCCCACACCTGTTGCTCTCCTATCAGCAGCCACATCTCAGTAGATGGCTCTACCATCAACTCAGTTGCTTACACCAAAACCAAAGAGTCCTCCCTTCCTCCCTTTCCCTCCACGCCCATCACCAAGTTCACCTCTTAGTTCGCCCCTGGCATGCTGTTCTGCCCATCACTCAGCCTCACAGACCTTTTTCCTGTCCCTGAACACTGCAGGTGTCCTCTCTTCTCAGAGTCTCGGCACTCACGGTTGCTTCTGTTTGCATCCCCAGATTTTCACCTGCTCTTACTTCCTTATCCTCCTCCAAGCCTCAACTCAAATGTCCTGACAGTAACACACGGTCCCATGTATCTTGCTTGTTTCCTGTCTGTCTCCCCTCTAGAACATGAGCTGTGTGCGAACGAGGACCTTGTCTGCCCTGTGCACCGCTGTGTCCCGGGAGCCTGGGTGTGAATCCCATAACACACCAATAAATATGTACTGAATGAGTACATGAATGCATGGCTACTTTGAAAATTAATGAAAATAGTGCCAGTTCATCCCTCTGCACCGTTCCCTAATGTGTGGAGTGCTCAATCTTTTTTCCCCAGCGAGCCTCCCCTTTCTCACCAGAACAGTGGCGTGAGGATAGCTTCAGGTGGCTCTGACAAATGTGTCCTCCTGATGGCACAAACATCAAGCTGGAATTTAATTAAAGTCACAGAAGAGGACACTGCATGCGCAGACTAAAAAATATCTTTGGGTAAATTTAAAATAAACGCAGGCGAGGAGGATGGACTTAGGCGGCAGGTGGTCCTGTGTTCAAGTCCCCGTTCCTTTCCCACCCAGGTGTGTGTGTTGGCAATTTCTTCAAGGCGTCTGAGCCTCGGTGTCCTTGGCTGTCTAGGAGGGTAAAAATAGCTACGCTACAGATTGTGAAAACCCAGTATTACAATAGGCTAAGAGGGGTCAACACATAGCAGATCCTCTTTATAGGGTCACTTTCACCTGCTACTATAGCAAGTCCCCTTTAAAAAAAAAGCAAGCACTTAAGAGTTTCACAGAAGCTGATACATCATTTTTGATACTTATTGTCATACATAATAGAAGTCTTCTTCTTTTTTTTTAAATCCACACACTTCATAAAACAGGCTGTTGCAAACAAAGAGAATTTACCAAGTATTTAGGCCATAAAAAAATTTTTTTTCTTGCCAAAATTGCATTTGAATGAATCCTTTCCCCAGTAATCATGCTGACATGAATCCATATCTGTATTCAGCTTAGACTCCCACTGTTCTTTAGGGATAATTTTCAAATCTTTCTACACAAGTAGACACCTGGTTCTCATTGATAAATAACAGCCTCGCCGCTTCTACCTCCTGCGTACTATTTTGACAGATCACCACCTTGAAGAAGTTTCTTGTGTTTAAGGAAAGTAATTTGTCTAAAGAAAGAGGGTATTTTCAAACCACACTTGTAAAATACATCAAATAATAGGAATAAAGGGGGAAAATGAGCTTTGGAGTAAAAGAGATAGCACCTGAATAAAAGAAATCTCAAAATAAAAGGAATGGAAAAAAAATCAAGAGATAACATGAAAAGGAAAGTAGGAACCTAAACATTTATTAGAGGTAAAAAAATGAAAGTGTAAGTGCCTTCTTATCTAGTGGTGAGAGTTTTAAATTACTTGGCCATGTTAATGGAACAGGAAAAGTGATATTTCAAACGGGTGGCTTTGCCCTTTGAAAAACTGTCCTTTTTTTTAAAAAAAAGAATTTCAGGATAATGAAAACCAATTGCTTCAGTTAATACACAGACACGATTCCTATAGTTGGAGTTGGCTGATTTTCCATTAGTAATTTTAATGAAAATTACAACTTCAAATGGAGCTAAGAAATTAAGTGACAGTCTAACCCCTGACTATACCAAGATGTGAGTCACTGAGACGTTCTGGTCACTGAAGTTCCAAATGATTTGCTGGTGCTCAGAGGTAAACTCTGTAAATGCCGCCATGATTATTTCTACACAATATTGACCTGCAGCCTGTGTTTTGTTTATTTTTTTGCTTTTGTGATAATAGGCTTCTAAAAAAAAATCTAAAACAGACATTCACTTTAGAAGGGAATTTCTTCTTGGCCAACCCCTTAAAACCAGTTTCTTAATTAAATGGAAACTCTTTCCCCTAAGAGTTCATTTCTTAGCAACCCTTCATAGTGTTTGTAAGTCTACCTTTAAGTTTCTTTTTGGAATCACTTGCCATTTCACTTCTTCATGTTGGTGTGTTACTACTGTTCCACATTCCATCTCCCTATCCTAAAAAATCAATTACCTTTCCTGTTAGAGACACCTCCACATGGGCAGTAAGATGAGACTTTCATTCCAAACAACCCATTCTTGTAGCTGTTTAAATCTTCATGCCCGGAGTTTGGTTTATATGTATTAGGGCTTTTGCTAACCAAGCTCGTTTAGTTTGGTGACCAGTTATGGAAAGGAGGTTAATTTGATGAAGACTAGTGGGTACCCGCTAAGAATGCTGTCCATTTGAATGCTTCCCAGGCAATTGACACTTCAGTTATTTTGCCTAAAGTCAAGGCATTTGTAAAATTTTCAAAGACTTTAGCAGAATTACTTAGATACTTAATAATTATGCACAATTTATGGCATGTAGTATAAAATAGTATAGAAAAAACAACAGCCATATAAAACTATAAGGCAATAATTTACACTAAAGTGTGGCATTTAAAAAAAAGAATATTGAGCCCCTGGCTGGTGTAGCTCAGTGGACTGAGCACAGGCCTGTGAACCAAAGGGTCGCTGGTTCGATTCTCACTCAGGGCACATGCCTGAGTTACAGGCCAGGTCCCTGGTGGAGAGCGCACGAGAAGCAACCACACATTGATTTTTCTCTCCCTCTCCTCTCCTTCCCTCCCCCTCTCTCTAAAAAATAAATAAATAAAATCCCTTAAAAAAATAAAACTAAAGAAAAAATATTGAAGGATGCTGGGTTCAAATGAAAGATTGTCATGGTAGTCCTAGCTGTATGTCTGTTAATGGTTTTCATGAAGAAACATTCCAAAAGACTAATATTTATTGATCCAACCTGATTTCAAACATAAATAATACAAAGCATGTTGGTTCAGTTAGCTATTGGACATAAGATACATGTACTTGATAATAAAGGAAGAGTAAAAGACAGTGAGAATCCAAAGTTGGACACTGAATTCTTTGGGAGAAGGTTATGAGACTCATAAATGGAGGCATTAGCAAACAGGAGGGGTAAATATGAATTTCAAATGTGTAGGGCCATACTAGCTAGTCATTAACTTATAATGATTTTTTGAGGGCCCTTATACCTAAGGATTCTGTGTCTGTATATATCTGTTGCTAAAATATCAAGTTTACAAATTCAATCATCATGATCTATTTTTTATTTGAGATTTTTTAAAAAAAATTATTGGTATCTGGAAACCTCACTTGACGTTCTGAACACAGAAAGAAAAGACAGTTTACTAGACCAAAGCCTGCCTGCCTCCTTACAGCTCAGTCATATACTCAATCACTGAAATAAGTAAAATAAACTTGGTCATTTTCTTTTATGCTTGAGTAGCCTATGTCACAGTCAACAACTTCACTCACAAATTTTGCCATCTTTTTCATGTTCTCCTTTATTGTTTTCATACATTAATAGGAGGTCACATATGTTATGCATCTATGTTCTGGGTATGATATGGTAAGCACTGTCTGTATATTCTTCTTCACCTGCTGTAATTTCCATTTTATAGATAAGAAGCTTGAGGCTTATAGAGAATAAGGCACTTGCTTATGATCACCCAGCTTTCAAATATGGCCAGGAGCAAAGGCAGGCTATGTGGGCAGAACCATAGCCAAAATCATGCCACTAAACTAGTCTGGCTGACTCAACTGGACAGTCACGTCAGACATGAGTCACAGTGACCGGCAGCCCCAACAATGCCAGCACAGGTCACCAGGCATTGGTGTCAGCCCCAGTATTCTCGGATCTCCGGACACTGGGTGTTGCAGCTACCACTGCTACCTCCAGAAGGAATCTTTTATGTTACCTGCTTCTTAGGTTCACCAGATCGCAGTCAGAAGTTTGGGGCAGGTGAGCCTAACTGACTGAATCTCGGTCATGTGTCCGGGCCCCAGCTGCAAAGACGGTGGAGAAGTCAGTAGCCTGGCCTTTTCCCTGCACTAGGGGGAGGTGGCCTCTAACTTGTCCAAGATTCTCAGGATGAGAAATTTCCCTCGAAGAGGAAATGGATCATTCCCTTTTGTTCATCACCATCTCTCAAGCATTTAGCACAATACTGACACTAAGGAGATGTTCAATAAACACACTTGAAAGAAACAAATGAGTGTATGGTCCAGTTGTCTGTGAGAGAGGCACAAGGAAAAGCAAGAAAACACTACCAATAGCTGGTAGCACTATGCACATGGACAAACAGGTAAACCAGACTCGACAGAAGGTTCTGGGTGGTAGATGAGTTAAACTGGAGCCCTCACCCCAGAACACGAAGCTGATACTGACAGGGGGCGGGGGTTGGCTGGGCTGCTTCCTTACTTCCTAGGTATGTCATTCTCCTGGAAGAGAACACTGCTGCAGAGTCCCTGTACCGGTCACTGTAGCTGTCTTCAACTAGGGCAGAACCAACTCATTTGAAAGCATGCAGGAAGCAGCGGGTGCTCGCTATTAGGCACTAAAGGTTTTGTGCGCATCATCCCATGTGATCATCAGAGCAACCCTGAGGAGTAGCTACTCTCTGTAGCTCCATTTGACAGAACAGAAGAGCAAGAGCACGGCTTGAGGAGATTGCCTAAGGTTACAAAACCAGGAACTGGCAGAATCTGGCTTTGACCCCAAATCTTGTCAACTCCAAATCCACCCTCTTAAGCTGTGCATCGATATACAATGGAAACGGAAACTGTGAAAGTAGGTTGTTGTGCAAGGCAGTTGTGTTACTAGTTTCACTGTTAACTTACCCCATTATTTCTTATTTCATATTTTTGCAGGAGAAACCAGCCTACTCTTGAGCTAGCTCCAGTGAGGGAAATGGAGGGTCGAACCCGATGCTCTCCAAGGTTCTGAAAACCAACGTTTGCGAGTTTAAATGCAACTGCCAGAGTAAAGGTAGCATAATTTTATATTGGCTCTTCAGTTTTTACACCCAGGGCAAAGCCATCTGTGAGCAGATGAAAAATGAAATAATTATGAAATTTAGGCAGTTCTTAAGAAACTAAGTTTTCAACACACCCACATCCATTCACTAAAATTAAGGGAGATGAACGTGGAAAACAGACTTCTTTTATACACAGTTGGCTTCCCTCCACAGTTAGGAAAGTCAGTCCATGCCAGTAATGTCTGAAACCATGATGGGAGTTTTCTGAGTGCTGCAGTAAATATATCCTCCTGGTTATGCATCATCAGCCCCGGAATGTTGCGGAGGCCAGGGTAAGCATCTGGAACCAGGGAACCTGGTGGCACAGGCAAGAAACAGCCAGTGGGGTGAGTGAGGATCAGAGTTAGAATTGGCAGCAAGAGAGTCTGCAAGAAGAAAAGAAATCAAAGGGAAAGGAGAGGAGTCATGATATGAAATAAAGAGGGAAAAAAAAACCCTAAAAGCTTGAACGGGGCCAGTCAGAAAGGAGCTGAGGTTGCGGCCATGGCAAGTCGTGGCTTTCAGTTCATGGGGAGAAAGGTATCATCTGCTCTCTCTTCACTCCTGATACCAACTGCAGTGATCTTGTTTCTTTCCAAGTCTTTCTACATAGCTCCACAGGGGTTGACACTGGGCTGGGCTGACATCTGCTGCTACTTCTTGCTGCATTCTGTGCTATTTGGAGATATTCTATTGATATCATCCTTCTTTGACCTTGCTTCACTCTTCCCCCTCCCAGCTCTCCTTCCGCTGTCCCATTTGCAGCAACTGCTTTAGTGCACTAACAAGGGCCCTTTTATCTATCGGTCCTGCTCCTGCTTTTGTTTCTCTCGTCTATTTGGAGTTAGCTTCTGGATATAAAGCCAGCACAAATTCTCTCTTGCCCTTGAGAAACTGTTGAACAGAGCTGACTTGCTAGGACTGGCAGGTAAAAAAGTATTGTCCAATTCTATAGTTGATAGAGGTCTGTTAAGCAGCCTTAAACTTTAGATAAGCAAATAACCATTTTCCTTTGCAGAAATTGTCACCATGCCCTTGTAATCAGAGTCACAAATCTCGAGTTACAGAGACCACATGTGTTTAGAATAAATAAATAAAAAGGACCGAGCTCCTGTCATATGGATTCTGGCGTAGACTGTTTAGGCCCTGCTGCCACAGCTGAAGATGGGTTTCTGCTCACAGAATACTAATTGCTGTGACTATTCTGAACTGATCCGTCTTGGGAAAGAAAAATATGAGAGGAAAGCTTATTTTGGATTGGTCACCCAAGATCGTAAGCTGAGTTGGTAGAAATTTGATGTACCAAATATACAGGGGGTTGGCAGTAGGTTTACAGTTGTTTGTATGGAAAAAAGCAAATAATACAAATACACAGTGCAATAATTAACAGATAAAAAATACGAGGATAAACTGTAAACCTACTTTTTCCCATCCGTGTGTGTGTGTGCGCACGCCCAGAATTTTTATAGAAGTCCCTGTGGATTTGTACCACGTCAGAAGTATCATGACTTCTTAGCTGTCATTCAGGTTTTCTGCGCTGACTTTGTCACAGAAGTCTGTCACCAGTATTTACCGAGGGCTCGTTTGTACACAGCAGAGGAGAAGGCTAATCTTACTGTTTGTCTGATTCTGTTTAGATAGAACAAATTGATCTACAAGCCTGTTTACCAGAGAGTCACCGTTGATCATGTCTCTGATGTACCTTCCTGTAGTGGATTTAACATCAGATGTTAGCAAACTGGAAGATGAGAGGGAACTGGGAACTCTCGTACCCAGATGGAACCTAGGATTCCCGCCAGGGGACCTAGGATTAAACCCTGGCTCCTGTGACGTACAGGTTGCTTGAGCTGCAAGTAACTTAATATTTTTTGAGCTCTCATTCACCATCTCTAAAATAAAGGTAAAAACCCTGCCTTGACTATATCACAGGATTATTGTAGGATTAAGTGGGATCATGATGGAAACCAGCTTTTGTAAACTGTAAGATGCCCTACAATGTCGGGGATTCGAAACCCTCATAATAATTTAACACGGTGACTATGAAATGCACAAGCTGTCAGGATTAAAGATCGCAGTTCAGAGGATGGCCACTTTAAATTGTCAACCTGTTTTCCCCAAGTACAAGTTAATAGTATTATAATAAATTCACGATGTACTTCAACTTTTTCCCTCTGGGGTTTCATTCCATTGCATGAATTAAAACTGAAAAATCATTAGTATGGGCTGGAAGTAACTTGCTTCAACAAAGCTCTTTTCATTTTAACAATATTCTATACCTACATGCATGGTAAAGAGGATTGTTCAAATAATCTAAAATATATCTGAGAGCATCACACCAAAAAGTGAAGCAATTCTACACATTTCTGATTAGTTACCTCCTCCCAGGCACCTAATGCAGCAACACCATTGGCGAGACTTCTGAAGAGATACATTAAAAGGAGTTCTTAAAGGCCTCAGAGAGCCTTCTGAGAACATTCTCTCCGGATGCATGGGCTCTGGGAAATGGAGTATCCCCTGTATCGGGCAATGATCTTGCAAAGATGAAGTGAAATTACCACAGGAGAATTGAGGAGGGGATTCAAATGCTAGACAGAGGTGTGGACTAGATCAGTAGTTCCCAGTTTAGGGTCATCAACATTGTCCCCTGAAATTAAAAAAAAAATCGCCCTGGCTGGTATAGCTCAGTGGATTGGGCACCAGCCTGCGAACCATAGGGTCAGAGGTTTGATTCCCAGTCAGAGCACACGCCTGGGTTGCAAGCCAGGTTCCCTAGTTGGGGGCATACAAAAATCAACCCATCAATGTATCTCTCACACACCCATGTTTCTCTTCCTCCCTTACCATCTCTCAAAAAAGAAAAAAAACAACAATCACAAAAATTTCATTTTTTAGAAAAAGCATTATTTGCATATGAAAAGTGGGATAGCTATAAAATCACAGAATAAACAACAGTTTGCAAGTATAACCATTTAGCTTATTGGGAAAAAATCGCTACATTGGCCTTAGATTTTTCCTTTTATTGCAAAGCAGAGAAACTTCCTCTCACCCTGGCGCCAGTTTGGGACTGATATTTGGTAATTGTTCAGGAGTCCTTGAGTAACTATGATCACAAAGACACATTAACACACAACTATTTCTCAGTCTTCAAGCACAAAATAATGCTTTTTGGTTAGAGTGTGTGAGCAGCTATTTGTAAGATTAGGGATAATTTCAAATTTTAAGAGCCTCTGCAATCACTTCGAGTTTTGATGAAAAATGGTTTGATACTTGAATTCTGGTCACTCACCATCTTACAATGAATTCACTTACAGAGCAAACAGAAAAGTAGGAAGAGAAAAATAAACTAGAGGACTTTGCAGATTTTCTGTATTGACAGCATTGCACAAGCTGTTCAGATATTGTAAAAGAGGACATTTGACATTCTCTCCAGGTGGAAGGAGGCAGAAGGCGCGGTTTCTCAGGAGGCCACACCAGTGATTTCAACTGCGCTTTGCTGGGAGTATGGGATTCATCTGCTCTCTTCTATTTCTATTAGCTGTGAGTTTCTCTGTATTCAAGTTCCAGCTGAGAACCCACTAAACTTAGCTCATCCCAGAGAGAACAGCGCCTGCTGGGAAGGTGTCACTGGATTAAGGTCTCATGACCTAGGTACCAGTGAATGACAAAGCTCCGCCACTCTGCTCAGCATAACAGAGAAAAAATATATATGAAAATATGTTTTCATTATCCCTAGCCAAATCAGATATTCATGAGGCTGGACCATTTTATATGGAAGCTCAAGAATCAGGATAAATTGTTTCTTAGCAGAACAAAGAAATTTTTTTTAAAGACAAGTGATGTATTTCCTGTACATGACATGAACAAGATTGTGGCTGTGCAATAATATTTCAAAACTTTATAAATGTGTTATAGATGGCACAGGTGTCAAGGGTTCCAGGCACTTTCTGCCTAGTACAGTGGCTACAACACACACTAATTGTCCTTTCAAAATCAGGTTTCCTTTCTTAAAGCTCCTGGAGGGACTGAGTGGATTTCTTGTCCTTGTTTTCTCTCTGTGTCACAGCCTATCCTGAACCTCAGCAAATGTAGGATCATGAGTTCAGGGAAAATGAACCCAAACGACACTGACGCTCACATACTCATTCGCTCATTCAGTCTCCCTGCGAGGGTTTGCTGAGTGTCTGCACCATGTAAGGCACTTGTGAGAAATTCTGGGATTACCAAGATGAAGAGTTTATAGCGTGGGGGGGTCTCAGTTAGCACCTATCAGCTCCAAAGCAGTCAGGACAGTATTTCTCAAAATCAAACCTTTTTTTTTACTACAATCCACAGTAAAAAATAAACTTCATTTCCCAATTTTATACTCATATATGTAACTTATTGCACAAACATGCAAACACCTATGTAACCAACACTCAACTGAAAGAATATTTGATGAATCAAACTTATTCTCTGTACACATGGCACACTGTACTATTTTCTGTCTTCTTTCATTTCATTTTGTTAAAGGCTGATGTGACCGACTAAACTGACTTCAGATCCCACTATCACATCGTGCAATTTGGAAAAGAGTGGTCTCAGATAAGTCAGCATGCCACTAAAAATATCAAGAAAATTGTCCAGAAATATCTGGGAAATAAAGGTCATGGATTTGGTCCCCGGCCAGGGTGTGTAAGGGAGGCAACTGATGTTACTCTCTCATGTCGACGTTTCTCTCTCTCTCTCTCTCTCTCTCTCTCTCTCTCTCTCTCTCGCTCTCTCTCTCTCTCTCTCTCCCACATCAATAAACATACCCTTGGGTTAGGATTTTAAAAACCATGATAAAATAAAATAAAGCACAGGAACCAAGACCAGGAACAATGTTGTTCTGATTTCATGAGGTCTGCCTGTGCAGTGGCGGCCATGTTTACGCGTCTTCCCTACTTTCCCTGGGAGACCTTCTAATAGTCCCCTTGGAGCAAGCAAGTCTCTATCCCTTAAACTTGATAGAGGCTGACCTTGCTCACCTTTTCTAATCCTCCTACATGGCCGCAAATGATTCTGCAAAATACCAACTCAGAGATGCGTCCCCGCCTCACAAGTCTCTAAGGCCCCCCTTCCCAACAGGAGAAAAAGTTCAAGTCCCGAGCGTGTCCTGACGTCCTGCCTTTTCTCCTTGGACCTCAGCTTCTGGCCACCAGCCCAGGTGAACGCTAAGCTGAGGTCTCTCACATGCGCAACTCTGAGACTCTCTTCCCTTGGCCCCGAATCCACCGCCTTGTCCCTCTGGTAGACTTTCTCATTTGTCAAGTCTCAGCTTACACACTTTTCCTGCAGTAACACCTTTCCTGTCTCCCAGACAGTGCCAGATGCTACAAAGTTCCATGAAAGCGACCATCATGTTCTCCGTACATGTTCACAAATCTGTCTCGTCTGTCTCCAGCTAGGATGGGAAGGAGGGGCTTCCTTTGTAATTCCTAGCAGTCTTTAATTCTTTCCCTTTTTTTAAGCAAATACTTATTGAGCACTTAACTCTGAGCTAGCCTCTGAAAATGCAATAACTAAGATAGCCTCTGCCCTCCTAGAGCTTGGGAGGAAAGATCAGCATTGAATAACACAAAGTGATGGGTGCTTTTGCAAAGACAGAACAGGGCCTCCTGGGAGTCAACAGCACAGCTGGGGAAGGTCTTCCTTGACCTAGGGAGGAGCAAGCTCAGCAGGAAAGAGTTTGGAGGGACGGTGAAAGGGGGCGGGGTTGGGGGCGGGAATGGTAGCAGAAAAGGAAGCAGCACGTGCAAAATCATTATGGCAAGAGAAAGTTTGGAGTTGGTAGAAAAAGTAAGATCTTTGGAGGCTGGATTGCCCAAAGGCGAGTGGCAGTCGATGAGATGGGAGAGGCGGTAAGCTGTATCACTCTTGTTATTGGTGTGGCATTTTCTTTGAAGGGCAGTGATGGTTTTTGAGCAGATTTTATTTTACATGATCAACTTGAGTATTAATCTGAGGGGAGAGGCGAGGTGAGTTGGAGGCCCTTTGGAATAGCTGGTGGCAGTGCAGGTGAGAGAAGTGAAGGCAATTAGGAGATTAAGAGTCAGAATGGCTGGGATTTGGTGACTGATTCGATGTAGGTGGCAGCTTTGCCATGCGTCACCTTGTCTGGGTTGAGCTCCCAAGAACTCCCTTTCCTGTGTGGTCCCTGTTAAGGTGAGCCACAGAGAGATTCTCGTGGGAAATCTGGGGGATGGAAGTTGTTAAATTAATTAAACAAGGAGGCCGTCAAGCTGGGTGACTCGAACTTCCTGGAGGCCAACATAAGGCAAAACAAAACCTAATCTTGTAAATGTCTCAAGGTGACAAGTATCACAACCCTCAGGACAGCCAATCACAAACAGCCAACTAGGCTTTCAACTATAGCCAATCAAATAATTTCCTTTCTTTGCTTCTACACTTTCTCCATAATGTCCTGGCTCCTGACCACTTCTGGCTTGGCACCGCCTGGTTGTAATTGACAAATACTCAACGAAACCCTTAAAAATTTTAATATGTGGCCCTTCATATTTAACAAAGTGAAGCGACAACCATTTCATAGCTCACAGGCGTCGTCTGCAGGCTCATATGCCTCTCTGTGATTAACTCAAAAACAATTTATGTTAAGTTAACCCTCTGTGTTAAATTGATCTCAGGTCTTTGGATCACAGTGCTGCTTTTTCCAATGCGAGCCTAGCAACCTGTCCAAATTATTGCATCCTTCAAAACGTGCTTGTTATTCTAAGGGAATAATATATATTTGGAGAGCCTATTTTATGACAAAAATGCTCTTGAGATTTTTCTTTACTGACCTAAACAAACAGTTCACTGGGGTGCATTTGCAAATTCCCACTTCCAATATCAGAATTCCAATATTTAAAGAGCCCTTCCCAAAAGTCCTTTAATAAATTCAAAGAATTCTGTATAATAAAAACTTAAGACTTTTTTCTTTTTTATAATCTTTTACAGAGTGAAAATACTACATAATCTCAATCTCCTATGGTAGATACTTAGTTCATTCTCACTGTTCTTCACGAGACGGGTCAATATTCAGTTCTCATATTTTCCAGGGAGGAAGAAATACCCAGAAGATAGGTGACATGTGACAACATAATAAGCAGCTGTGTCAAAACTAGAATTAACAATTTTTAATTCTCAATACCCAGGGTATTCAATATAGTCCTACACATTTCCCTTTTCAGTAATAAATGTCAACTATGTTACATATCTGACTTGCAAAATAAAATCTGCTATAGAATTCCATTTACCATTTTAACTAGAATATTGGAAAACACAACCCAGGAGAACACAAATATGAAAACTGTAGATGATCTTTTTACAAATTGAAAACAGCTTCTTTAAGCAATTCTGTAGCTAATGACAACCCTCAGCTGTTGGCAATAACCATCTTAATAATCAATATCGTGTGGAGACTTTCACCTAGCGTTTATTTTAAAGGATGTCTTGTTTTTGAACAATCATTTTAAATCCTAGTAAACTGAAGAATTAATTAGAAAGCACAGAGGCTCAGCAAACTAATACTTTAGTCTGTCCAACCATCTGCTCAGGAGCCCCCTCAAATCTTGGCACCGCGAAGATGGGAGTGTGGTTCTTTCGATGCTGCGTACGATGGTAGACCAGTTGTCCCTCAGCGCTTAACCACCCGTCTTACAAATGCTCATGAAGAAATTCCATCTCAGGAATGCGCTCATACAAGTTCTGCTTCCTCTTGCACCACATTCAGAGCCACAGTGAGGTCCAGCTTTCTTTAAAGGTTAGGATCTGATGAAAAATGACTTCTCCGCCCAAATGAGAATTGTCCTTTTCAAAATAGGCCCCTCAGGAGTTAGTCTTCATCCAATAATTCTTCTCCTCAGACCGTTTTTCAAATTCCATTTTTGGAATTTTGTTTTGCCCGCTCTTTCTCAAATAGTGGGGAAGGATCCTAATCTATTTCATCGGGTTAGATATTCCATGTAAAAATGTTATGTAATTACAAACTAATGAGGCAAATTTCATGTTATAGTGTGTGAACTGACTCAGTTCAAAACTGGAGCTCAAAACAAACAAACAAACCGTGTTGAGTAAAAGGCACCATGATTTCAATAAACATATAGCTTCCTAAGGGGGCTGCTCCTGTTTGAGTGCAAAGGACTTGTTTAAAACAAAAAAAAGTCTCATGTCCTTAAATAAACCCAACATACTTACCCCTTAAAGTGAAAATGGGTTGCTTTGGCTGCTCAGCACCTGTCCTTTCCTCCTCTGATAACATGTCACTGATTTCCTTTGGGAAGGAACCCCTCACCCACTTTCCATCACCTAACTCCTGGGGAGGGTGGACCCGTCTGGCCGGACCGGTCAGGTGCTTTTCCATCACCAAGGCTCCTGTAACTGATGCAGAGGTGGGCCCCTGACCCAGCCTGAGATTCAGTTCCAGAGCTTTGGCGGACACTATTGCAAAGGAGAAACTTGTTGTCCTCTGAGGTTGCCAAGATAAAAATACGAATCTGTGACTACCAGGAACCATCACAGGGAGAGGCCTTCCTGATGGTGAAACCAAAGATGGAGAATGGGAGCCTTGATGATGTCGTTTGAGTAGTGAGGTTCAGCTTCTACCCAAAGCGGGGCCCCTGAACTTCTCGGTCACAGGAGCCCAAACATTCATTTCGTAAACTTACACCCACTTAAGCGTGTTTCCCTGTATAATGGGTTCAGTCAAGGCATAAAAAACAGGAAATGTTGCAACTTATACAAATATAAATGTAACATGGCTTATGCTGTGCCCACTTATCTTGCCATTAAGTTTAGTTTCACATCTTTAATCATGTATATTTCATTTTTCAATTTCCTAGCCACACAGAGTGTTTTTAATTTCTGGTTTATTTTACAATGTAGGAGGTCTAGTGGCAGGGGTGGTTAATCTTGAAGACTGTTTCCATCAGCGACTCCTGAATTGTGGGATGTAATGGTTTGGGATAAGATGTGTTTGGAGTCAGCAATGTTACCTTAGCAGGCTAGGAGAATTTAAACCAGACGTCAACACTGACATCTTTCACATTCCCTGCGTGTGACAGCCATTCAGGTCAGCTGCTCCTTGAGTCTTTCTGGCAGCATACTTCCTGGGCTATCATAAAAAAACACTCCTGGTCTATCCAATCCAGCACAGTAAACCCATCTGCAGGCTGTTTTTCTTGAAAAAAATCTGATCAATACATCTGTTTCCCCAGGGTAGAGAAAGAACAAACAGCCGGTCCCGATAAGCCTGCTCTGGCTTTGCTCATTTCCTCAAAGGCTATACATGGCTCACACTTCTTACTTCGGGCCTCTGCTATTAATAAGCCTTCTCAAGGAAACACTGAAGCGCTCATTCCATCCAGATGCAAGCAGCATGCAACCCACCCCCGCTCCTCATCCCTGATGTTCTAGTGACATTACCCAGAGCCCATCGTGACTCTGTGTTCCCGAAAATTCTGCTGTGTCCTAAAACCTGAAACCAGGGAATCTGCAGCAGGTGGCCTTTGGCCCACTGGCTCTTCAGCTCCTGTAACTGATATCCCACTGCGCTGCAACATTGTGTATATTCTCTCCCCCGCAGAGGAAGGCAAGTTAGCGTGAACTAGCTCAGGACTTTGGCTGGGCTGCACGTTGCACATCATTCAAGTCACTCAGAGGTAAATTACAATGCAGCTCACTGCAAATTCCCAGCATCATCAAAAGAGGACATGCAAACAAGTCCTGTGCTGTGGATTCCAAAATACTACCTCATTCCAGAGCAGAGCCAAAAAAGTATTATTCTGGCAGGTGCCATGGAGAGAAGGAGCATGCATGCATCAGGCAGTCTCCTGCATGTTGAATGGAATCCTCAAACACAATGGGATGATGACCCTCTGGTTTCTGTCTGTTCCTTTTTCTGCAGGAAACAACCTCCTGGTCCCCAGTTGCTCTACAAAACTTACCCCTCTGTCCTTTCTCCCGAGGTTCCCGCTCATAGAGACATGTATTCTGGGTAGTATGCGCTGCTGAGCTATCCAAGCAAGAGCATTGGATAACTAGCAAGGTTTTTTTGAGAAGAGTATTCTGGAAACTTGGCAATAAAAAGTTTAGGAAAAACTATTTCAACCATTAAAACTTCTTATATGAAGAGCTTAACTAGACCCCACCGTACCCACTGCAAATAAAGTTACCTTAAAGGGGAGTACCTGATCAGAAGAAAAATAAACATATGGGAGACTACCGCTTGTGTTTGAGAATAACCACTCAGTGTTTCAATATGGTTATAGCTGACGGAGGAACGGCAAACCCTGGGAGGTTTGAAAAGGGCAGGGTTTTCCTGGAACACCCTTTGCCCTTTTAAGGATGTTTTGGGGAGGGCAAGTAGAGATGAGGAAAGGTAACAGTTTTCCTGAATGAGTGAATGTTCATATAAAATGTTGTTGAGGAAAGCACTGCTTAGCCATGAACTGCTGCTTCTTGAATTCATTTCAGATTAAGCTCTCTGTTTAAGATCTTCAAAAGTAAATTGATACACCTCACACTAGTAGTTTGAGTTGTCTTTTGTCATTGTGTAATTGCCAACTTGGAGGAAACTACTAGTATTTATAGATAGTATTCACAAATTACGCAAATCAAAAAATTCAATAGACCTTTAGTTGCAAATGTCCACACCACCACTTAGAGTGACTAATTTTTCAAATTAGTAAAGGAAGTTAGAACTTGAGTCAGTGAGTGGATTGCCCTGATGAATGAAAATGAAGATTTATGCTTCTCCCAGCTGGACTGTATTTTATTTTTAAAATCTTTATTAAGGCGTATTAGTTTTGTACCTAAATTTTGTTAATAATTTCCTCCCATATGCATCTCCACTCTTCAGTATGGGATAGTTTTTATACATCAAGTCTGATACTGAGTCAGACCAGAAATGGGCATTGCCAGATACTACAGATATATGAATGGTACAGTCTATTCTAATTTGCTCAGAAGTACGGACAGATCACCACATTCTACACCACACTGTGGAAGCATCACAATATGTAACACGAGTGTTAAGGCAGGAAAACAGTGCTTCACTGCTAATCTAAATGCCACCTACGGAACTATAAAAACAGTGATGAAACCATGTAGACGTCTCTTTCTTCAGACCTTGCCAAATTTTACATGGAATTAGGTTTGTGTAGCAGGTCTTATGCTATGAAAAAGAATCTTATTTTAGACTGCAGCGTGTTGCGTATTTATTAAGTAAACATTCTTGAGCACCTACTGTGTGTCTGGTCATGACCAAAGAAAAGGCACAGTCTCTGTGTTCGAGGAGGTGCATCCAGGATAGAGGCAGCCGTGTAAACAGATGTGATGCGTACAGGCAGAGCACCACCGTGTGCTTCCGAGAGTACTCAGAAAGAGCCACTGAGTTCATGGTGGGCAAACTAGAAATCACAAGGTTCTAGTATCAAAAAAGCAGAGTTAAGATTAAGAGAAGCAGCTGGGGCAACGATGGATCTCTTTTAAATTTACAAAAATAAAAATAGCACCAAGATTCTTCAGACCAACATATAGAGATCGATAATGTGGCCAGAAATGTTTTTTAAAGAGAAAAGTTGAGGTCCAAAGGGAAAGATGCTAAAAAGCCTCAGGGACTCGCTTTAGTAGCAAAGCGAAGTGGAAACGGAGAGAGTAGAGCAAATGCTGTGAAGGGCTTTTGTTCTACACAAACACCAAAGTTCCGGAGCTGTGTAGGAGCCCGGGTACAGCTAACACAAACCTGATGTGATGAGCACAGTGCCATCCGAGAAAATAAGGAAGTCACCTTTTGATTAGGCAGCTGAGTATCGTTGTCCAGAAACCTCTTCATGCCAACCAGACTTAAAGTCACAGAACCGCGTAGGAGGGGTCTCACTCCAAAAGTGACTCAGCTGTGCTTTGAGTTCCTCCTCCTATTGGTTATTGTTGAATTCCAAAGGAAAGTGGGGCTGGGGTAAATTAAAGATTACAAATAGATCAATTATAAAGGTGCTACAGTTGCCTAGGTATTTATGTTTCTTTAAATTTTCCTCTAGTGTAGCCCGATGGACTGTCCTGTTCTTTAATGTGAGCAAAGCCATTGAAATAAACACATTTGTATAAACAGATAATTGATTGGAGCTAATAATCTTTTCAAATCAGTTAATTATGGTTATGGGATACCTGGGTATCTGGGAGCCAAAATACCCATAAATCAGCACTCCTTCACACACTTATCTAGAAGGGCAGCTTATCTTAAATGTAGGTGAGATATTTGAAATAACAGGAAAAGTGAACGGTTGCTGGGTTTTTGTTCTATACCAGGCACCGTGTTAATGATTTTGCATGTTGAATTTTTATTAATTCTGTCAACTAGCTTAGAATTTAGGAACCATAATTATCACCGTCTGCATATGAGGAAACGGAGGAGAAATTTGTACAGGTTTGCACAGTCCATAAATGCAGAAGCCAGACTTCCAGTCTGGAGGAGACCTGTCTCCAGAACCCACTGAGCGCAAACTCGTTGGCATTTTTAAGGTACAGGGAGCAGGTGGGTACCGGCTTCTGAGTAAAAAAGAGAGAAAACTGTTACAGGTAGGGGCACAGAACTGGAATAGGAATGGAAGTTGTGAAGAACAGAGAGACAAAGAGTGGAGAGATCCAAAAAAGGAACACAGCAAAAAACATGGAACAGATTGACAGCGACCAGGGGGGAGGGGATAATGGTGGAAAGAAGGAAAAGGGACGAAAGAGCCAGACACAGACGACAGTGCGGGGAACTGACTGTGGCAGTGGGGGGTGGGTCGGTGGAGGAGGGCAAAGGGGGAAAAACTGAGACAACAGTAACAGAGTAGCAATAAAAAATTTAAACAGTAATGTGGTCACCGAAAATAATTTTAGCGAGGACTTCCCTACCACCTCATTCCCTTCTCACCTTCATCCCTGTGACCAAAGTCTCTTTGTGTCCTTCCAAACACTCATCACAATCTGTATTTTTCCTTTATTTTTAATCTCGATTACCTCCCACACCAGACAGTCTGTTTTTCCCCCAATATGCAGATAGCACAGAGCTCTGCCTGGCACGTAATCAGCAAGCAAGCATTTATTGAATTAATAATTAAATCAATCAGTTAAATAATATAATTTTCATAACTGAAGGCTACATGCCCAGTAACGTTTTCTTTCTTCTTTTTTTTTTTTTTACCACTCAGCTAAGAATTATATCTGCTAATCACTCACAGCAGAAGAGACACTACCCAAAACATACTCTCACGGGCTTGGTCTCTGCTTCCTGGGAGGACAATTCATAGTTGCTTAGCTGTCAAGACTCAGGGACATATGGAATGGAGGGGACCGGGTGTAAGAGGGAGAGGTCTGGGCCTCTTTGATATCAAAGATAGATTCTCTTGATTAGTAGATCCTGTGCTACTTAGATTTGTCATCAGAATGGTTGCAGAAGAGGTGAGCTCTGCTGGAGGAGTGTGTAGGAGAAAGGTGATGTCAGATGGAGGAGAGAGTTTGTTTCCACCACGTTGGGCCCTGTGGAGGGACGCGAGCGAGGAGGCAGAAATACAAGGGGAAGGAGGGAGTGGTGAGCAGTTCTGACAGCAGAGAGTGGAGGTAGCGAATGTGGAAAGAGAGAGGAGCGGCAGGACAGAGCTGAGCAGTGGGTTTAACGAGCTGGCACTGCACCGGGAGCTAACGAGGCCCACCTGGAGTGGTGAGCGACAAAAGAGACATTTGTGGCTCGCCGAGAAGGTTTACTCGAGGAGAAAATAATAGGATGTTTGGCCAGCATGAGACTCATGCTGTATCTTGGACCCAGCTCCTTCTGGAATTTTGAAATGGGCAAGAAATGACTGACATGTTGGTGCTTCTGGACTGAAAACTTGTTTCTTCACTGATGTTCCAGCACGGCTCCCCTGCCAACACCGTCATCACGCGCTCAGCAGCGATTTTGTCTTGCCTTTCATGTTTCTTAACATGAGACATTTTGTAACGACGATCTCCCTTATTAAAATTGTTTTGTTTTAGTCTTTAACTTCTTGGCACAGATGTACTTTTGGGATGCTAATGATAGATTTGTTCCTTTTAACTTTTTCTTTTCAAGCTTTTCCATGAAGAGTTCAACTTCGCTCAGTTCTTCTTTCTGCTGTATACATATAAAAACCTGCCTTCCATTTTTGGTCATAAAAACCAAGTCTGAGGATTCATTCACCTTAGAGATTCCAACACCCCTTTTTTTCAAAGCCTACAGTCCATCTGTTACCATCTCCTCTGATATTAAATTGTATTACCCTTTGTCATTTCCTCCAACTTTTGGCAGAAGAGACTATTCTCCAGTAAGCCCACTTACTTTAAATGACAAGAAATGTATTGAATTTTTATCAGCTTTTGCTGCAGATACATCATTAAACATGCCCCCAAACGTCTACATTTGCCACTTATTTACGTCACTGATGCATTCCAGGGAGCAGGAACATCTCACCCCATTCTAATAAGGCAGACTTACATAACCTGAGGAAATGTGCAGGGTGGCGGGGAAGAGATCACGAAAGCAAAGACTCAGACGTCAGAGGGCTGTGTTAGTTATCTTTTGCACTATGACAAATTGGCGGTATAAAACGAGGTAAATGCACTGCCTCGCAGTTTCTGCGGGTTAGGAGTCTGGGCACAGTGTGGCTGGACATTTTCTGGGTCTCCCAAGGCTGCAGTCCAGGTGTCAGCCAGGCTGCTTCCTCTCTGGAGCTCAGGGGGCTCCTCCAGGCTCCTGTGGTTGCTGGCAGCCTCCTACTACGTGCAGCTTCAGGACTGAGGTCCCTGTCCTCTTGCTGGCCATCAGCAGGGCTGCTCTTGGCACCCAGTGGCGAGGCACATGTGTTCGGCATGGGAACCCTCCTCTCACTTGACAACTTAGCAGGAGAATCTGACTCCATTCTAGAAAGACAGACTTACGTAAGCTGCGGTAGTCAAGGAATAAACCGTGCGCATCACCTTAGTGGCTGTGCTGTGTAAATGGAGACCCCACCATCAGTAGTGACCAGCGTGTCCTCCTGTCCCCTCCTCGGCCATGCCAGAGGGGGCCTTCCATCTTTGACTCACACTATACACAAAATTTTAACCAAAAGTGGCACCAGACATAAATGCAATAGGCAAAATTACAAAATGTTTAGAAAAAAAAACACGCAAAATATCAATAAATTGGATTTCCTTAAAATTAAGAACCTCTGTTCTTCAAAAACACCATTAAGAGAATAAAAGGCAGGCTACCAGCTGGGAAAAAAATATTAGCAATTCTTACATCTAACAAAAGATTCATATCCAGAATATACAAAGAAACTTACAATTTAATAACAGAAAAACAAATGTTTTAATTTAAAAAAATGAGCAAATGACTTGAGAAGTCATTTAACAAAGATAAAAGCATAGCCAACAAATACAGGAAAAATGCTCAACATCATTAAAATGAATTAAAACCTCAATAAGATAATGCAATGCTCCCAATAAAATGGTAAAAATTAGTACGACTGGTAATACTAAGTGTTGGCAAGCATAGGGAACAACTGGAACGCTCAGACATTGCTGGGGAAAATGTAAAACGGTACAGCCCCTTGGGAAAACAGTTTGGAGTTAAGCATATAATGCATGTGGCCCAGCTATCACACTTGTAGCTGTTTACCGGAGAGAAATGAAAACATACGTCCACCCGAAAACTTGTACAGAGACGTACATAGCAGCTTTACTCCTGATAGCCAAAAGGTAGAAACAACTACATTGTCCGTCAGCACATGAATAAACCTCGCGCCATATCTACACAGTGGGTGCTATGGAATGACATGTGACACGATATAGGTGCCTTGAAGGCAGTGTGGTGAGCAAAACAAGCCAGATACGAAAGAGTACATGGTGTATGATCCCATTTATGTAAAATTCTAGAAAGGGCAAAACCAAGTAGTAGTTGCTGAAAGTGGATAAATATTACCTAGGACTGAGGAAGCGGGGCGGGGTTGCCGACGGGCAGCAGGTACAGGGCCACCCGTGTGGGGGTGGAAGTGTCCTTTATTGCCACTCTCATAGTGGTCACCTTTACATAAATCTCTTAGCATCGTGCACTTCAAAGCACTCTTTTATGCGATGGAAATAGTGCCTTAACAAAGGTTAATTTTTCACAAAAGAAGCTGGAAACCCAAATTTTAAAAATGTGGCAGCCAATTTAAACTTTTAGAAAAACACTCATAGGAGTCTTAGGTAATAAATGCATCTGTGACCCAGAATTCATCTCTAGAATTTAGTAAGCTCAGACAACTTTGCTACAATCATTGATCTAAACACTATTATTATCTGTTTTACAGATGACAGAATGGAAGTGTCATTATGTAGTTTGTCCAATTTCACGTACTAAAGCTGGGAATCAAACCCAAATCCTGAGTCAACTCCTTTATTCATTCAACTCTGTTATATAGTTACTTGCGGGCTTTTCTAGACGACATATTAATCCTAAATCTCTTGTTCCTTATTGCTCTGAAGAGATTAATGAGACAGTGACCTGAAACAACATTTCTTTTCTTTTTCTTCTTTTGTTCAACAGGAATAATCTTAAAATTGTGCTTGGTGTCATCACACTTCCCTGGAGTTCTTTATATTTACTGACTATGTAATGGTTCCTGGCATTAAGTCTCTCCCTAATCCAACGTTCTTAGGAATTTCTTAGTGATTTCTTAATGACTTCCCTCATTTTATGCTCCCAGGATTCCAGTCTGTTACCCTTTTCTATCACATACTGTTAACAAGTGTAACATAGCAGAAAAATGTTCTAACCTCCATGATCTAAAGAATAAAGGGGCATAAAATGTTATACAATTAATGAATATTTTATCTCCAGAGAAAGCACTGCCTCTCCATACTATATCAATGTATGTGAGTCACTGGAAATAGAGCTACTTATCAAATGGCAAAACAATGCAAAATAATATTCCTTAATAAGATAAATATAACAATGTATCTGTAAATTGTTGTGCTTATAAATATGCATATACATTTGTGCTGCACAGTTACTGTACTCAGAACAAATTTGGAACTTGATAAAGTTTACAATGAAGTTTTGGATACATTTCTAAGTCAGAAGTATTAACCAACCTAGAAGAAAAGAGAGGTTCTCCTGCTACAAAATATAAATGTAATTAACAGAAGTTCCAGTTTCTGGTAAAGGTGGGTTTGCACATGAAAAAATGCTTTTGCAGCAAAGTCGAGTGTACGTATATCTTAGGACCCAACATTCTCATTCCTGGCTATTTACCCAAACAAAATACATACATTTGTGTACCAAATATTGTGCAGAATGTTCACAGATGCATTGTTGATAGCAGCCCCAAACTAAAAACAATCTAAATGTCCATCACCAATGGGATGGAATTTATTTTTCAATGTGAAATATGCATACCATGGAATACGATACAGCAATGACAATGTACCAAATATTGCTTGCTACAGCAACAACACATGAATCTTAAAATATTGAGGGAAATATGCTGTATTTTAAAAAATACACACAGTATAATTGCACTGATATAAACTTAAGAACCAGGAAAAACTTATTTCTGATATTAGTAGTTAGGATAGCGATTACCTTGGGAGAGAGAGGTGGGGGCGATGACGTGGAGGGGGAGGAAAGGACCCCAGGAGTGCCGGTCCTGTTTAATAGGTTGGCTTTGGATACTGACCTACGATTACATGGGTAGATCTGACTTGTCGTAATTTATTGAACAGTGCACTCATAATATGTGCAGTTTTGTGTGTGTGTGTATTGTACTACACGAATAGTTTAATTTTAAAAGTGAAGGTTTTAAAAAGACGTTTCATCCATATAAAAATTGAGCGTGCATTACCAGCAGAGAAGGGCTCACTAAGGAAAATGTTAAGGCAGTTCTACTCAAAGTCAGGTCCATGAACTAACACCCGTCCCTGAGCGCTGACCACCAGTCCAGACCAGAGACGTCCAGAAAGTAGGAGTAAACATTCAGAGAATTCACAGCAATTTGACACAGTGCTTGTGTCTGTTGAATGTAATAAAAAAATGGGGCTTGTATTTCATATGTCTTCGTTTTTTTCATTTTATTTTCCAGTAATTCATTTTATTGTACTTAAAACAATTAGTCTATGGTGATTTAAAGATAAGATGCCCTTTGCTGTGGATAGTTTGGGAAGCACTGGGCTGAAGAATGTGCTTCTAGAAGGAGAGCACTCAAGATGCACAGAGGGACAGAGAGCGTGGAGAATGGTAAATGCCTGGCTAAGTAAAACAGCCACTGATTGTATAAACATTAACAATAATGTCTTGTAGGGATCTTTTAAAAAAGATATTTAATTAAGATGTATGACTACAAAAACATATTAATTTTGTAGCTGTGCAAGAAATCTGGTTCAAGCATTATTTTTGCTTTTATTTATTATTTTGTCTCCCCCATTCACTCCAAGAGGAAGAGTAAAGGTATTGATTCACTTTAGATATTATTTTAATTTTACATGTTGTAATTTCTGAAGTGATTACTAAAATAATAGAGAGTGATTGCCAAATCAATAGAAGACCAAAACAATGATAAACCGTAGTCCGTCAGAAAGAAGGTAAGAAAAGAGGACCCGCTGAAGGAGCTTAGGAAGCTGCAGAAAGTAGGCAGAATGGATAAAAACTGTCAAAAGAGGACAGCAGATTTCTTAAAAACCCAATTTTGCTGATTGTTGTATGAAATAGAAAAGAATTAGGTGCTCCAGTTTGAAGAGAAAATTGTCAGATTTCTTTTTTTAAAATCCATATAAAGCGGAAGTATACAGAAAGGCTTAAAGAAAGATTTAAAGTAAAAGGATGGAAAAAATCATGTAAATACTAACCAAAAGAAAGTTAGTATAGCTTTATATACATGCTGTCCTCTCTCACTAAATAGACATGCGTATATATATATATATATATATATATATATATATATATATATATACACACACACACACACACATATGTATATATAAACTTTAATATGAGACAAAATAGACATTATGGTCAAAAACATTATTAGAGATAAAGAAGGTCTTCATAACAATAAAAGGTTGAATTACTCATGAAGCTATAAGAACTCTAATTTGTATGTTTCTAATAGCATCACCTTAAAATATATTTATCAAATTTTTTAAAACTTCAAGAAAAAAAGTGATCAATCCAGGTTATAATGGGACATTTTAATATATCTCTCTCAGTAATTGAGGAATATGGAGACTAAAGAAATCAGTAAAGATATAAAAGATTTTAATAACATGGTTTTTAAGATTTATGTACATGGATATATATATGTTTATATATATATATACATACATATATATATCACCCAACACCCAACAACTGCAGAATACATTTTTTTAAATCCACATGTGAAACATTTTTGAAAATTGAACAAAAGCTGGGACGCAAAACAAGTCTCAATAAATTTAAAAAGATTGCAATCATTTAACATACACTCCCACATTTGGGGTAAGTAAGAAACATAATTCTAAGCAAAAATCAGAGCCCAAATAAAAATTACTTTGAACTAAAAGATAATGAAAATATGACCTCTCAAACTATAGGAGACATGGATAAATAAATCATTAGAGAAAAAATGTATAGCCTGAAACAGATATTGAAAAAAGAAGAAAGCCTGAAAATGAACCAAGTTATCATCCATCCCGAGAGGTTAGAAAAAAGAAAGCAAAATAAAACCAAGGGAAGGTATAAGACAGAAAAGGAATAAAGGTAGCAGCAACTCATGAGTTATAAAACAAGCGCCAGGTCGTTCCCTCCCCTGGCTGCACTCTCCGTCTTTTCTGAGTTCGATTTTTCCATTTCCACTGCGCTGCGGGCCCCACCGTGGCTCACTGAAGGGACAGCGTGGGGCCTCTTTCTGTGGCCGTTGTTCAGCTGTGAAGCATCGTGTGCATTAGAGACGGGCATCAGGTTAATCATGAGGAAATGGAGAGGAAAAAATCTGAGTAGATCTAAAAAGAAGTTTTGAGTTTGAATATGCTGTGTTGTTGAGATCTGTCTCTCATTGTATTGAAGTCTGCATTAAAGTCCGTATTAAGGGTTGAGCCTCTATTTTGAGGCAAAGAGTGTTTTTTTTTTTCAATGTCAGGACATTAATAATGTAATTGGTAAATGGATTTTAAAAAATACTGTGGGGTCAGGATTTTGAAAGGCCTTCGGATGAGCACAGAAACACAGAAAAATAAAGTGAAGAAAGAAGGTGAGGTCTGAATTTGAAACCTGACCTTTTGGGGAAGAGTTGAGGTTGTTGCTTCCCCTCCATGCAGTCCCTGGGGGGCCAGAGTGGTCTTTGAAGGCATGTCTTAACAATTTTGAAAGCAATTCTGAAATTGCAGTGGAATAAGGGACTTAGTGGGAAGCCAACTTGCCTCTTGTTCTGCTTCCCACACCTGGGGGATATTCATTTAAGCATCATTGGCAATAGGATAATTATTATTTAATTTTTAGTGATCTCCTGACAGTGATTTGGGTTGGTATGTAGCTCATACATGTAAAAAATTATCTCTTCCTCTTTCTAAAGTTATGATATGATTTGAAAATACTTCAGTGGGATTTGGGGCAGTGCTCAAACGCAACCAGATCCCACCGCTGAGTAGATGGGTTGACAAACGAGGACACTGTTACCAGTTTAATCCCCATATGGGCCAATTAGTTTCACGTAGAGAAGAACTCTGTTCCAAAGCCACAGCTTGCACCATTAACCCCAGTCAGCCGTCTCCAAATTGTGTGTCATTGATCACAAGAGGCCCAGGTATGTCGATTGCTCAGAGCAAACCCATCATCACCTCGGAGAGCAGAGCCACTTTGCCACCTCATACATTCTCTGTTGCATAGGTGACCAGAGACATTGCAGGGGGGATGGACACAGTGAAGGCCCCTGTGTCCCCCATTTCCTGCTCCCTGTAATCTTACGATAAACGGTGAAAAATTTCAATTGTGTAGCTTCTATTTTTTTCCCAAGAAACCCGGATGCTTTAGAGGAAAAGCATTACGGATAAGCAATATGAGTGGCAAGCAACACATGACTTACGGACTCACTTCATCAATATTTAATAGTACCTTAGAAACCCAAACACTGACCCAAAACGATGAGAAAAAGCCCAAAGCACACTTTCTAGCTCTTGAAACCTTATTGCTTCTGGTTAGTTTGTGAAGTAATAAAAATGAATATCGGAAGGAGAAGGATGAAACTGTGAAATCCGCAAAATGTGCCACTTCAAACATTCAGTGGGTCTAACGTAAATTTTTCTTAATCTTGTTTAATCTCAAAACAAAAGAAGTCTCACCTAATTTCTTACTGTGGAAAAAGCTTCTGAGCCACCCTTAATTTGGGACTAAGCCTGGAAAATTATCTCGAAGGGTAATTTGAGGTAAAATAAGGTCAAATTCAAGTAATTTAAAAATAAGCATTGATAAAAACAGTGTCGTGCTTACCATCACTCCTGGAAACCTACAATAGATGTTTTGATATGTGGATCCATTTAGCATACTTATCTTTTGGTAATAAAATGTAATTAAGTTAATGGTAAAACTTATTTTAGCAAAAAAGCTGATGCAGTTCTTTGTAACAGAGCCAACACTCTCGGTTCTTTACAAATCTTTTGAATTAAGGCAACAATTTGGAGAATAAAGAACAATGATTTAAATCTAATCGCTGGAAACTTGGGTAAATCCCCTCTGTGACTCACTCCTTCTCTCGGGCAGGAACTTTGCATATAAGACCAGAGCTCGTGAACATTTGCTCGGTATTGGAACCGTTATATTTATCTTATATTTCACGTCATGTTTATTTTTCACATTCCTTGTCACTCTTGCCATTTCTCACCCCCAGAGTCTCCCAAACTCTAAATAGTGTTTCTTTCTCATTCAAGACTGGTATAGGGGGAAAGGTGTCAAGGGAGGAAAATCGCTCCTCTCTCTCCTTCTTGAGAAACGCAGCACGCAGGGCAGACCCTGGAAAGGAAAGCGGCAGCTTTAAGTTGGTGGAAGCTGGGCTGGAGAACGTGCACCTGGGCCCGCAGACCAGGGAGGGGCTAACGCTCCAGCCCAGAACCAGAAAACCACAGGCCACGCCTGCAGAGCAGGCGTCTTTGGCATGGGGGGGGCAGACTTGTCCTCCAAACAGAGGGACCCCAGGATGGGCTAAGTGCCCGGTTACTTCTCCCCAAAGTCCCCAGCAGATGTATCTCTGGGGAGAAGGGAGTGAGGAAGGAGAGCGCTCAGGGCTGTAATAATAGTCCATGTGGAAGCAAAAAAAAACAGGGGAAACGGAGGTTGTTTCCACCACAGAGCTGTTCATTTGGGAAACCCTGATTTTCCCAAGGCATCCTGGCAGGTTTTGTTTCTTTTTTTTTTTAAATTTATTTTTTAATCATTATTCAAGTACAGTTTCTATCCTTTACTCCCATTCCAGCCCACCTACCCATCCCTCCCCTCCTCCCTCCCCTTTCCAACCCCCCTAGTTTTGTCCATATGTCCTTTATATTTGTT
>CM052546.1:80075983-80421738 GCA_028533065.1 Trachops cirrhosus | reverse complement strand
TCTGATAGCTAGTGACACTGAGCATCTTTTCATGTGTCTCTGGATCCTCTGTATGTCCTCCTTGGAGAGGTGTCTATTCAAGTCCTTTACCCATTTTTTAATTGGGTTTCTTATCTTCTTCGAGTGGAGTCCTGTAAGTTCTTTATATATTTTGGAGATTAAACCCTTGTCTGAGGTATCATTGGAAAATATGTTTTCCCATACAGTTGGTTCTCTTTTTATTTTAATACTGTTTTCTTTAGCCATGCAGAAGTTTTTTATTTTGATGAGATCCCATTTGTTTATTCTTTCCTTTATGTCCCTTGCGCTAGGGGACGTGTCAGTAAAAAAGTTTCTGCGTGAAATATCTGAGATTTTCCTGCCTATGTTCTCCTCTAGGACTTTAATGGTGTCACAGTTTATATTTAAGTCTCTTATCCCAGGTTTTGTTTCTGAGATTGGATTCCCAGTGAGAGTGACTCAGAGATGGAGATTGGCTCCATCTTCTTGGGGGGCTCTTTCAGGATAAATGCCTGGCAGGAGGTGAAGGAACAAGACAGGGCAGGGGAAGGAGAGAGAGAGAGAGAGAGAGAGAGAGACGGGGGGAAGGGGGAGAGGGAGAGAGTGTGTGTGTGTGTGTACTGGGGTGAGGGGCTCTGGGAGAGCTGTGGGGGCATGGTGGGTATGGATAAAGATTTGTCTCGAACTGAGACAAAAGGCTGGACCAAGCATCCTGGGACTGAAAGGTCACTGGCAAGGGGATGTGACCTGGGGTCAAGTGGGTCTCTCAGTAGAAGGCAATTCCTAGAAAGGGGACTTAATTAAGAAGGGTCAGTGAGCAACATTCCCAGCAGCCAGAGAAATGTCTGTTTCTGTCCCTAAAGGAAAGGTTGCAGATCTGGGCCTAACAAGGTTGAAGGAACTCAATCAGATATGTGACGCCTGATGTTCAAGGCACTGAACTGCAGGCGTTACGGTTCGGTCTTCATCCTACCTGCATTCTACAGGCATTGCCACTCGGTCCCTCCTTTGTGCCAGGCCGTACTGGCACTGTCTCATTTCTCTCACTGCTCTACAAAACGCTTCGCCCTCTGCAAATCCTTTCCCTGTTCACTCTTATCTTGGGAAAGTACCCACCTTTTTTTCAAGCCCTATCCCTTTATCTTTCTTCTTCCATTGTCCTTTATAATAATTTCCCCATAGATAACCCCCCTTTCCCTTCATATTCAATCTCTTTCCCCCAACTGGCTCTTTCTCCTTTCTCCATTTATATTGTTTAATTTCTCTCATCCTCAAAGAAAAATGAGTGTTCCAACCCAGGTCCCCTTTGGCTCCCACTCCTCTGCCCTGCCAAACTTTTTGACAAAGCAAAGGGGTTTGGCGGAAAGAACACTGCCTACAGTGTCAGACCGACCCTGGTGTGAGCCCCGGCTTTGTCCCTTGCTAGTCTGGGAAAGTTCCTTAATTTCTCTCAGCCTATTTCCTCCTGTATAATGTGGGTGTGGCAATTCCTACTTGATGAAGTTGTAGTGCAGATCAAGTGACCTAAAATAGATATGGTGGGCCTGAGTTTAATTTTCTGAATGCAAGGGTTTAGAAAATGTAACTTTATTTCTAGGACTCAACTTTATTTCCATGTTGAGCCTCCCTTTGGCTGGGTGGTTAGAAACTTCCTTCCTGCTGGGGTCCCGATAATGTCCTAGAGGGAAGGCAGAGGGCAGAATGGCTCCCACGGTATCAGTTCATGGGAGAGAAAGGGCTGCGGGTCTTGGTCTGTGCATACGAGCATCCTGTAAGTGGTCAGTCGTCTCCATTGCCCCGTGGTTGCCGGTCCTTCAGAGTTGCCGGAGCTGTCATTTGCTGATGGGCTGGAACTGCTATGCTGATCCTGCATCACAGTCGAGCATGGGGACTGCAGATGTCTGCCTAAAGCCATGTGCAACCCCAGAAATCCTGGTCACACAGGAATTGTTGTGTAGTTGTCCAAGTCCCCCTGGGCTCCAGGAAGCTCTGTGGGGTCTGAATGCCTTCACTAACCATGGGGACAAGTCAGCCTCTGGCCCTTCCCTCCCTCTAGAGTCTTACAGGGAAAGAAACACAATTTCCCTCTCTCCCTCTCTTTCTCTCTTTTTGAGGGGTGGGGGGCAGGAATCCTAAAGGCTATCAGTTTATTTACTCATTTTCCTACACAGATTGGCCTTATAGGGCAGGACATAGGGCCTGCCTTCTCCAGAAACTCATCCATCTATACCTGTACTCTTCCTCCTGCAGCCGGAAGAACTTTCTTTCGGTGTCCCAGAGTGTGAAGCTTTGTTCTCCGCATCACACGTCCTCCCAAATCTGAGGCTTTAAGCCCTAGAGCCATTTCCATTTCTTCCTGAGGGCTAGGCTTTCAAAAGTAAAAAGCCAAGAAAGGACTCTTTCCTCCCCAATCTGCTCTGTGATCTCTTTCCTGGGGCAATGGCTAGCTCTGTAAGTGAAAGCGAAGAGGTAGGGGACCCAGAAACCAGGAAACAATGGTTAATGTTTCAAAATAGCATCCTGTCCCAGGGAAGCAGCTTAGCTCCTACTAGGTGGTAATGACGATTCTTTTCTACTCCCATCACTCCACACTATCCCCTCTTCCTCAGTCGGCCATTCGTTTTCTCTTTAACTCAGTTCAGTGACGCTTTCCCCTTCCACAATGAAATTACTCCCACGAAAGTAACCGACGGCTCCCCCATTGTACAATTCAGTAGGGACTTAACAGATTTTCTCTTTCGCTTGACTTCCTCTGCCATCTTTCTACCGGCGAATGTACCCCGCCCCCCTTTTCAAAATTCTCCCCTATCTTGGCTTTATAACTTCTTGTTTCTCTTCTTACTCATTTGGCTATTTTTTCTTCATCTCCTTCTGCCCTGCAGTGTTGGCATTTCCCAACCTGCTCTCACCACCCCTCTGCCTACCATCTGATTACTCAGACTGCTGATTCTACATCATGTTCCTCTGGCAGAAGATCTTCCTCCTCTCTCTCCACCGCTCTTGCGTAATTGTAGTCTCTTTTCTTCTTATAATTATTTAAGCCCAGCTCAAATGTCTTCATTTCACTGAGACCTCCCCTGCACCGCACTTCCTCTTCCTTAGCCCCCACTCTTAATTCTCTCCGGCTTCACTTTGCGTTCCTTTCAGTGCCTGGAGTGTCTCCTCCCACCTGATCCACTGCTGACCTTATTTAAAAGCTCATCTGCAGTATCATTAACCTCTCTTTAGGTTGACCCGACTTTGTCCTTTTCATCCCGCTGTTAATTGTTTCCATGGTATGCTCTCTCCTTTTATACACATTTCTGCTATCGCACCTATTTGCATTAGAGTTGCTTATTTATGTCGGTCTCCCAATAGATGGAACATCTTGAAAGTGGGCACTGGGTTGCACTCATACCTGACTCTAGACCTTTCTCTGTATAGAGTCCACAAGTGCTTACAAAAGTAAGTTACAGTGATTGTTAAAATGTGAACGGTGTGATCTGTGGTCTAAAACTTTTTATCAGAGCTGACAGTAGAACTTGGCAAATAGACGAGTAGTTTTATGAAACCATGATTAGTGATTTAATAAAAAGAGGTTATGGTAACCCATCATTAAAGAGAAAGTGCATGAATAGTAAAAAGTTGGGGACTTTGCCTTTTCCCTCACTTTTTATAGGTGACCCCTTATGAGTGATCTAAAGATGTTGTTGCTCAGAAATATGATTTCTAGGTGTCACATAACCTGAGGTTTTTCTCAGACATTTGGAAGAAGACACCCATAAGGAAGTAACTTCTCAGAAAATGAGAGGTGGCAGGCAGGGGGCCTGCTGTCGGCAAGCACTGACGTGTTCAGGGAATTGTCATGCTCTGACTTGTGTACTCAAGGCTCGCAGTAGCCCCTGGAATGGAGCAAGATCAAGTTAAGGAGTTTAAACGAGACAACAAAGTCCAACCATTTTCTGAAATTTGTAAATATTTTGATATACAATAGGACAAAGGAATGCCACTCCTGTTTGGTAATCACAGGCATGAAAGAAAAAATCAAGGCAGTGTCTTACATGTAAAAAAAAAAATCCATCTGATTCGAGATTCATGTCTGCATCTGAGGGATTTCATGGCTCAGTGTTCCATTTGTCCAAGTGAGTGACTGAGTCCACATTGTACTTCCATATTTTTATTTTTGATTTGTGGCACATTTATATAACATATACTCTTTAGAGACAAAATTTAATACTGTTTAATTATATATTTTTTAAAGAACATTTTTGAAAAATGCACCAAAGGAAGAAGTCCAAATATTAATATCATTAATGTAGGTATCAGTGTATAAAAAAGACAATTTGTTGTCGCATATTCGTCAAGCAAAAATGCAAACAAATGTAGAGAAGATATTACTTTAATTAATTTGTGACTTGAAATAGCTGTTAACTTTAATGTATATTTTTGAATAATAGCTCATAATTTTTATGCATGTGAGCATATATCTGCACGAGAAACAAAAAGTACTTATAATACCACAGAGAGAATATGCTTTTTAGTAGGGATTTAAAACTGAAGTTTCAACTGAGATTCCCAAATACAAAAAGTATGAAAGTTCAAGTGAGGTTATTTGAAGATATTATAAAGGAAAGGCCTATTATTCTATGACTCAAAGGCTCTTACACGCTTTAAGAATATAAAATAGTGTGGAACATTTGAGATAGAGGGGATTTGTGAAGGGATTATACTGAGGGAAGTTGAGCTCACCATCTCCAGAGGGGAGAGGGTGGCTTCTTCAGCTCATGCAGGGAAGCTTGGCACGTGTTCCCTACACTGGGGGGATTCTGTGAAAAGTGGGGAACAGGCTGCCCGACAGCATCTGTAGCAGAACCAAGAGGGAGCTAATGGCCTGCAGGGCAAAGCATGTGTGAGTGTTGCCCACGGCCCAGATGGAGTGCCCGGGAGGGAGAGAGCTGGCCCAGAGGCCTTCCTGAGTCCTGCCTGGGAGACTCCTGCAGGAGGGGAGGGGACTCCAGTTGGGCCACGGAGACAGAAGCTGAGGGGCGATCGGGAGCAGCCAGCTGAAGAAAAAGGTGCATCACCCATGTCATGGGGTGTTGACCTTTAACAAATAGCAGATATTTCTCCAGCAAAATGGCTTACTGGGAACAACAAAGAATTGCAATTCAGGGCATGAGGTCTAACGGTGAACCACATGTAAGTCCAGAGAACTAGAGGAGGGGATCGCTCTTTTATGGACTCGGGGGTGGGGGGTGGGGTGCTATGGTAAGGAAGAGATCATTGAAGGAAAGTGGAAGTTCAAGATATAAGGACGTTTCTTTGGCTGAGTTAGGGCAGTCTCTCATTCGCCGACCTGTCACTGGGAAAGGAGGAATCTTTCCTCCTCCTGCTCAGGTTGCGCCACTTCCTGTTGGAGACGCGAGGTACACCGCTTCCCACTGGGGTCTCCACTCCTGAGAGTTCTCTCTTCTACTCCGACTCCATTTTAAATGAGGTTTCTGTTGATTCACTTCCACACGGGGTTGCAGTTGGAGGAGTCCAGAAGCAACTCTGCGAAGAGGCCCTGGCGAGCCAGCCTCAAACATGTGCCAGTAGCTTCAGGGGTGTGCGACCCGTACACCTGTGCATGGGGACCGGCACTTGGTTTAATGCTCTGTGGTGGCCATCCTGAAATTCTTAATTCTTTTTCAATAAGGGGTCCAGCATTTGCATGTTGCTCTGTGCCCTGCAAATCCTGTATCTGGTTCTGTGCATCAGGCTGAGAGTGTGCAAGGCTGGCTTACAATGGTACCAGCGGGATAAGAACTGTTTTGTCCTTCACCCGGAGACTGACTTATGCAGTGGAAGAGGAAAAAAAAAAACCAAGATGGAGAAACAGAGAAGCCGAGCTTGCCTGCTCTCCCACTGCAGGCTTTCAGCCCAAAGAAGCCTTGAATTCTAAACCAGATGCAGTATTTTCAATTAAAATCTAATATCTGAATTGAGAGAGTTTTTGCAACTTCAAATGGCCATCATTCTGTCTAGTAACTAACAGTCAACAGAAAAATTCTGAGACTGAATTTCCCCCTACTATACAAAAGCAAACCAGTCTTATTTAATAAATATTACTAAGTCAGCAATCGAGGGACTTCAGAGTGGGTTTTTAAAATTTATTTTTACCCTCACGCAAGGACATGCTTATTGATTTTAGAGAGAGGGGAAAGGAGGGAGAGAGAGTGAGAGAAACATTAATGCGAGAAAGAGATATCCACTGGTTGCTTCTTGTTCGCGTCCTGACCAGAGACTGAATCAGCAACCTGGCCCTGTGCCCTGACTGGGAATTGAATCTGTGACCGAATCGGTTTATGGAACGATGCTCTGACCAAATGAACTATACCAGCCAGGGCTCATACTGGGTTTTTTTTAAAAAAAAGTCAGGTGTAGATATGAAACTTTCCAGTTGATTCTGAAAGTATTTTCATTAGCAGAAGACACTATGTTTCAAAAGAGATGGGGAAACTTTCTGGAACAGAGCTGTATTTACATGAGATAACCGAGAAAGGAGTTGCGGTAATTACCCAGATGAGCGTTGGAAATTTACTGTCATTATTTCACTGCGAGCTGTTGTATTGAAAAATTCAGTCCCCACACAGAGCAGATTCTGAAAGAGCTAGAAATGCACACCACTTCAGGAAGTTAAAATTATAGCCTGAAATGAGGCTTTGGGATTACAATAGGTATGTATTAGTTTTATTACATACCTTGATTCTTCTGCACAGCCAGGAATAATAATTATGTATGCTTGCCGCTTTGGAATTAGAACATAAGTTCTAGCTCAATGCTTCACAAGCAGTTATTGTGGTCAGTAACTTTCAGTGACCCAAGAGTACTGAAATCCTCAATGCAATGCCCAGGGATTGCTTAATCACTAACAGACTCTGGCAGAGAGGGAGAGAGAGAGAACATGAATGAAAAATTTTCATTCATACTCTAGTAACATAGTGGGGGGAAAAAACCTGACAGTGAAATAAAAGGGAAGTTTCCAGAGGGCTTTAAGGATCCCAGTTTTAGATTTGTGGTATACCTGTTCCTCAGGTATTCTCATGTGTTAATACAATGCTTGACCTGCACCTTAAGACATCTGTGAAAAAGAGAAAAAGACAATTGGTACTGATAGCGATTGCAACAGACCCTTCTGCTACTTATATATAGATTTTGACTACGCACTGTTGGAAATTGCTCTATCATGTAAGATATTCACTAATCACAGCTATCGGCTTCATGTGGTTATTTCGGAAATCAACTGTGCAGAGACGGGCTGGCTATACTTCGAGCCTATTTCTGTTTCTTCTTGGGTGAGACTCCCTTTCATGGCCTGCCTTATAGTTAGGTGGCTTGGGGAGTTCTAGCTGGTCAATGGGAGGGACGTGCATCAAGCCTTCTTCCTTGAATGATTCTCCACGTTTCCCCCACCCCTGCCAGCTCCAGGTTGTGATTTTGTGTTCAGCACATCAGAGCTCTAATGTGGAAGACACTTGGGCCCTATACGAATAAATGCCTCCTTCCAGGAGCCTTGTCTGCTCTTCAGAGCTTCACGTGGGTGAGAAATGCCCTTCTACAGTTAATGTGCCAGGGTAGGTTTTGTATCTGTTTGTTGTGCAGGTAGTGCTATGCTAACGAATATATCCACATTTATGGTAAAGGAATTTTAGCTTGCCGACCGCTCACCATGTTGTCAGATACGACTGAATATTTTATCACATTTAATTCTCTTAATAAGCCGTTGAGGTATAGTTGTAACTGTCATTTCACAAATGAGGAAATTAAGGTCCAGAAAAGTTAGGCAACTTGCCCAAGACATAAATTCTGTTGAGGCGGGATTTGAACTCAGGTCTGCAAGTCTCCACAGTGTGCTCATGATCTTCCCAATAAGCCATCCAAGGGGGAAGTACTATGTAAACTGCACAGAGAGCACAGATAGCTGTATTTCTCCGTTTGTTCATTCACTCATTAATTTACTCAACAAACACTTATTCTGTTTTATATGTCCTAGACACCTAGATAGCCAAGGCACCCTTTTTAATAAGACCGGAGCAGTAACTTAATTTTTGTTCCCCGATGTCCTGAAATTCTAATTGTACCTTCTAGTTTACATTACTCCCAGCAAATGGTGGAAATACTCAGAAATAAGCCCTCAGCATCTACTTTACTCATTTCTAGTCAAGAAGAGTAAATACTTTTTTCAGATGCATAAATTACTGCACTGGCCAAATAGCTTAGTTGGTTGGAGCGTCATCGCATACACCAAAAGGTTGAGGGTTCGCTCCGTGTTCAGGGAGTGGGTTGTAGGTCTGAGCCCCCAATTGGTCTTGGTTACGGTGGGTTGGTTGGGGCGCATGTGGGAGGCAACTGATTGGTGTTCTTTCTCTCTCCTTCCCCTGCTTCCTCTCTGTCTAAAATAAATGAACATATTCTTGGGTGAGAATTTGAAAACAAAAGATGCATACATTACTACCACTGAGAGATGTTAGCCTTAAGAATATCTGAGTTAGGGTAGCTAATAAAAGCTACCAGGCTTTTATTATAGAAATTTACAAAACTCCTACAGTACAAGAGCAAAGTAAAGCAAAAATAAAAGTTTACAATTTTTCAATACTCTACATGAAACCTAGAGCATATAATCCATTGTCGTTTATACAATACTTAATTTTAAGGTTTAGTCCAGCTAAGACTTAATGGACAAGACAAAGTGGTTTGAGGCAGTATGGCTCATGAGACAAATGTGGTTTTAATAAGCACATGGATGTTAAAATTGGAAACAAGTGGAAATTGAAATTGATGAGATATCTAGCACTTCAGAGTACCACAACTCTCAAAGTTCAATGTTTAAAAGAGCTTTCTGGACACTTCTTTTTCTTTCAGCACAGGTGTCATAAGGAACAATTTTCTTTAAAATAAAAAGTAGGTTTGGGTTACTGACCTTTTTTTGTGTGATTTACAGCAAGAAATCTGTGGCCAAATCACGTTGCCAATAGGGACTGTTAGAGGTCTGATAATTATGGGAACAAATTATGCATATTTTATACACAGAAAAACTGAATAAAATTAGGATACAGTCTTTTACTTTTTCAGTTTACATACCAGTTCATGATGTGTTGGGAAATATGGGAAAAGGAAAAAAGCGGCAATTGAGAACTTTTTCTCTTAGGTAAACTGTGTATCTTAAAATGGCAAATTTGCTCTAGAATGGTCAGGGAAACATTACCCTTACAAGTGACTATAAAAACCAAACCAAACCCAATCCCCGTTTATTTCTCATAGGTTTCACAATCCTACCGGCAACCCCAATAGATGTGCATTTCATAAGAGAAAAGATGTGTACATCCATGAGTAACTACAACTCACTCTGTAAAGACCAGAAGTTTAGTATGAAAGAATAAGTACCCATACAATGTTGTCAGGACCTGGAAAAGCAGAGAAGGAAGTGCAACTCAGGAAAGAAAGAAGCCAAAAGCATGAACAAGAATCTTGCATTGGTACACATATAACAGGTAATTCAAAAAGGCTAGAGCCCTGTGGCAGAATACTACCCGCCCCCCCCCCCCAAAGTGTTCTAGAATCGACAAAACATGGTATCAGGGAGAAAAACCCCAAGAAACCTTCTTTTGGAACCATGGAGTGTGATGTATGATAATATATGGCCATTTGGCAAAAATAGGGAATCCATTGTGAATATTCTCAGAAGGCATGAACTTCAAAAGAAAGAAATGGTTCTTTTCTTCGTAGTGCATGCAGAACATCATGGCTTCCCCCAAATCAGTGAAAACTAGTATCCCGAAAAAAGGTGTCATTTTAAGAGTGAATCAGGATCCCATTGCAACCTGTGTCTGTGTGTGCCCTATGTGCTGGCAAGAAGCGCCATGGGTGGCTCTCGGGAGAGGTGTTCGTGGGCTGGACGGTAAGGTTTTCTGAGACAGTGAGAAATGGTTTCAGGTCTTGGGCTGACTCCTGGGGTGCACAGGGGTTGGGTCCCTTCCCACAAGCTCCAGGCTCCCGGGGTTATCCCCGCACAGGACACCGCACTTCCAAGTGTGGGGGGGGGGCCCAGTGCGCCAGCCCGATCACCCCTGGAGCCGCGAGGGGCGGGCGGAGATGCCCTGGGGCGGCCACACTTTACGCAAGCGAGGCAGCGGCCCCTGTCCGGGAAGCGAGCCTCCCCACTGGAGCCCCAGGTGCCCGCCACCGGCCACCGGCCACGAGGGCGCGGGGAAACCCGGTACTTCCCGCCCTAGAACGACGGCCCGGGCTCCCAGCTCCGGCTGGCTGGGGGGGATGTTCTCGCGAGAGGAGAGGGGGCGCGGGGCGCCGCGGGTTTGGGGGGCGCGGGGAAGCCTGAGGACGCGGGCCTGGCGGGGAGGGGAGGGGAGCGGAGGCAGCGGGCCGGCCGGGGACGCGGGGAAGCCGCTCCCGCCAGTCGCCGAGAGCCAGCCCCTGACGTCAGGAGTTTTCCTCAAAGTCAACAACAAGCCCCGCGGCGGCGGCGGCACGGCAGCGAGAACCGAGCGGCGGCCCCAAAAGGGAGGAAGGAGGGGCGGGGAGGCGGCGGCGGGGTCCCACGGGCGAGGCGCCGCCCGGAGAGGAGGCCGCATTCCCCAGGCCAGTGCTGGGGGCGCCCCGGGGCCCTGAGCCGCCGCCCGCTGCCGCCTCGCTGGCGTGGCCCGGCCCCCGCCCGAGCGGTGTTTTCTGGTGATGAATTGAATTTGTAGCCGATATCCGATTCCCATGTAGAGTCTCCGCCTCCTCCTCCCTCCTCCTCCCGCCGCCACCGCCGCCGCTGCCTCCCGCTCCGGCTCCGGCTCCGCGGCCCGGCCCAGCCGGCTCCCTCCCTCCCTCCCTGCAGCCCTTCGCTTGCCCTCCTGCCAGCCGCACCGGGTTCCAAGGGGGCCAGAGGCTCTGCGGGGTGGGGGGAGGACAGGAGGGGAGGAGGAGGGAGGGGGGACCCCCGAGTCACCCCCTCTCCTCCCCCCGCCCCCCCGGCTCCATCCTCCGCCGCCGCCCGAGCAGCTGCGGGCCGCCACGGCCGCCTTTGCAGGTAACAGCCACCGCCCCCCACTTGCGCCCCTTCCCCGATTCGCCGCCAGTCCCTCTGTACCCCCAGTCTGGTCCCCTCTCCAGTCCTCCCTAGGGCGGGGGGCGGCGGTGGGGTGGGGGAGGCGGGGGCGTCTGGGCTGTCACCGTGCCGGGGGCGTGGGCGGGGGCTGGGTCAGTGGAGGCTTTGGGTGTGGGTGGTGAGGCCAGGGGATGCCCGGCCCTGATGTCACGGGCACCCCCTCACTTTCCAGGGGAAGCTGGGGGGCGGCGGTGCGCAGGGGGCGCGGGAGGGTGTCCCCGGCCTAGCGGTACCGTCCGTGTCTGGGTTGCTCCGGCCCTGGCGCCTCCAGTCTCTGCGCAACTCCGCGCCCTTCCCTGGCCCTCCCCACCAGCCGCGGGCGTGGGGAGGGGGCGCCCGCTCGGACCGGGGGTGGCGGCGAGGTTATATAACGCGTGGAGCTCGGTGTCAGTGTGTTTGGGTTGGGGGGAGGGGGTTGTCTGCCGCGCTGCCTGCGCTGGGGCCGCCCGTGCGCGTGGGGTGGGGTGAAGTCGAGGATGCACCGGCGTCCCCCGGGGTCTCCTTCCTCCTCCACCCACCCGGCTGCCGGCGCGCGGAAAAGACGGCGCTGGTGGGGTGGGTGGGGATGTGCGGGGGGGTGGGGGGTGGGTAACGTGCTTGTCTGTGTTTTTAATAGTAGTGGGGTTTTGATCCACTGGGGAGTTGTGTGCTAAGAATAGAAATGTGCGGAAGATGCTGGGTTTGGCTGATCCAGTGATGCTGTCGCTGCTGTCGGCGGCGGCGGCGGCGGCGGCGGCTCGGGCTGCAAGTAAACAAACCAGCCTCTTCCTCGTCCATCGCTGCCTCCTGCGGATCGGTCTGCATCAGCCATGATGCTGGTGGGGCCCTTCAGAGCCCTAAGTTGAAGCCTCGCTGGTCGCTGTGTTCATCCTGACTCCTTGGCGGGGTCACCCTTGTTTGGGATTTCCCAGGCATCTACATTTAGGCCAGATTGAGTCTCTTTAGGGCCAGGTTTTTGATATTGATATTTACTGTTTACCTTTGAAAGCAAAGGAAATGTTTGCATATAGGTCAAAGTTAGGATGCTCATGTTTCTTTCATCAAAATCATGTTATGAAAATGAAGCCAACTCATTCTACCAGTGTGGTGATTGGTTGAAAGCCCAGTGGATTTGTAATTCCTATCGTTTCCAGATAGAAATTTATCATTGAACCCTATGTCTACTGGTTCTTTACTAGAATTAACAAAATGATCACATTTTAAAGCTCACCCTAAAGCTCAAGGGTGTGAAATAATGACTTTTTGCAGTTAGCACGTTGTCAACTGCCTCACATCATCAATGTAGATATATGTTCCATATTTGGAAAAGGGTGGTCATATAAGTTTTAGTACACTGTAAATCATTAGACAAGTGCTGGGTTTTGTTTTTGGTGGAAACTAGTTAAAGTAGATTATACATTGTTAGGAAATAGTTGAAAAACCAAAGGTGGAAGAGTCCAATAAAGATGGTTTAGGACACTTTGTCTTCAGAACTTGTGTCATTGCAAAATATGTATACATGAATATGAATATTCAACAATGTGGTTGTCTAAAACATGAACATATTTATTAACATGTCTATTCATAAGTTCCTAGTGTTCTAAGGTATATGACTGAATGCACAATTGTTTGCTTATAGACAGGGTGGGGCAAAAGGATGCTTACAGTTGTGAGTATGCAAAAGTTTACTATTACTTATTGTATTATTTTCCACACGAGCAACTGTAGACCTCCTTTTGCCCCACCTTGTATACACCAGGACTGAGGGTTTGTTTTTTCTCCTGACGATATGTAATTTTGACTTTGAAAGTTTACCAAGGAGATTGTATTGAAGATCCGCTTTGTGTTTTTCTCACTGGGCTTGACTCCGCTGTTTCTGATGGGCTTGAGCTTCTGGTTTGAAAGTGAGGCAAGTGTGTGTCTTACATGATGAGACAACATTGGAAATGAAGTGAATGTTGCATTTTAGTTTAAGCTGTGTATTAGTATTGAGTATTTGCAGTACCATGTTTGCTTACAGTGTGTAAAAAAGTTCTGATGTAATTCTGCAAGATAATTTATGAAACCATTATTTGTAGTCACTTTGTCTCATGTGCTTAGCCTGTCCATGATTTGGTGAATTATGTTCCAACTTAGGTTTTGGTTTGACATTGACTTAGTTGAAGTTGTGTCTGTCAGAGTACTTAAAGGTTCTGCTTTGGACTTTGTATTGTTCATGTAAATTTATAGCTGTAAAATATTTTAAGTATGTTTTCGTTCATTCAACAAGTATTAGGGTGTGAGCTGTGGGAGAGGGGCTGGTTTGATTGGAAACTTTCCGTATTTACAGATCACTCCTGTGAGAAAGGGAGTTTGTTTTCAGGTCGCTGTCAGTCTAAACATGTTTGGTTAAACACATCACAGGCACATACACCTAGCGTGGAGTCTTGTGCAACATAGAGATCTAAGATTTTATTTAAAATTCTCCCCCCGGGGATTATTTATTAATGTTAGAGAGAGAGGGAGGGGGGTGGAGAGATACAAAACATCAATTGGTTGCCTTCTGACTGGGGGATTGAACCCTCAACTTAGGAATGTGCCCTGACCAGGGACCAAACCTGCAAGCCTTTTGGTGTACAGGACATTGCTGCAACCATCTGAGCCAGCCGCCTGGGGCTAAACTCTAGCTTTTGATGTAAACATGTGAGAGGGTTTTTTTTCTTACATAAATTCAATGGAATTTTCCAACTATTTGGGTTATTTTAAAGAGAGGAACCTGTTTTACAAATTGATTATGTGGAAGTTTAGAGTTTACTTAAACTTTCCATATTTTTGTGAAAGGGTAGCCACACTTTTTTTTTTTTTTTTGCTGTTTCATGTTTTCCTTCAAGAGTTCACCCTTGGGAAGATAAGGCAGTTATTGTGAACAGCATGTTCATTGGATTTTTAGCGTGACTTGATAGGATCTTGTCTTTATAGTGTGCTTAAGTTTCGGGCATTAAAAAACATTTCATTCGAAACCATTTAGAATTGAATAACATGCAAGAAAGAAAAAAGAATCCATTGCATTTTGTTGTGATCAACTCAGTCTTGTAATTTGACTTGCATTTTTATTTTTCTTAATACAAAATCAGTGCACATAGTTAATTTTTGTAGATTTGTATTAGAATATTTAAGTCATTTAAAATTGTTCTGCTTTTAAGTCTAAGTTTCAGAGTTTACATCCTGGTTTCATGCAGCATGCACTGTTCTGTGGTCTCCTGGAGAGATAGTCCCGAGTCATCTGATGTTAATTATTTGATTATGGTCTTTTGTGTACGTTAGAGCTAGATTCAGTGTAGAGTTAATGGCAGCCAGTGCTTGGTAAGCACTTGCCATGTGCCAGGCACTGTTACATGTGCCTAACCTGCACATTCATTTAGAGGTAATGACAGCCTCAGCCGCACTTTCCAGAGTGATTTTAACATGAGAAGCACTTACTCTGGCATTATAAAAATCCACTTCATTTTAACTTGCCGCATTCTGAAACACTTTCTTTTGGTATTTTTACTAGTTTCTAACTATTAAAGTTCACAGCAACAATGCTAAATTTTGATAATACAGTACAGAAGTTTTCCCAGAAGTAAGTTGAAGTAGTAAAGATGGAAGTTTATGGACTGATCCACAGCATCCTTTTTCATTTCAGTGATTTCAAATGCTGAATTACATGCCATAAGTGTTTACGTGTTTTACTGCGGCATCAGCCTTTCAGTGTATTACATGTAAATATAGTTCCTTGCTGGGTGATCTTCAAGTAGTAGTTGATCGAGAAATTAGTGTGTTTCTTGACCCGTGGAGTTGCTTTTTAGTTCTTTTTCTTTTCAGTATTCTTTATATTTATTTATTGCCAACTGAAGGTATTTTGCACATCTAAATAGGTATATTTCCCTAATATTCAAAGGGAAAGTAAAAAGATTTATTAGAAGAAATCACTAGAAGACTTCCAAATGAGAATTTCTCTCCTCTATCTCAGGAAAGCCTCTGACTACGTTTGTGGGGCTGCGGGGTAGGGTAGGAGGGAGAGGAATATGCATTTTGTCAGTTTTGGAGTTTAGTTCCAGTTTTGGTGAGTGGAGTTGGTGTTGGAATGTTGTGTCTTCCCAACTGTGTTAGATTTTTGTGGGCAGGAACGTGTATCGTCGCAACATTGTTGGCAAAGGTGCCATTTATAAATGAACTGGACAGTAGATTTGAAATTGAAGAATCATGAATATTTGCTCCGGAAGAGCTGCGGGGCTATTTGGAGTTCATCTGATGCCATACCATTACTCTATGGCTAACGAAACGGGCACAGAGAATTCAAGGACCTGAGAGAGCATCACTCTGCGTGGGGCAGAGCCGGGAACCGGGGCCCCAGCCCATTGGCGGGTCCCGTGCTCTTCCCAATGTTCCATCGTGATGAACTTTGTTAGAGGGTACCATTCCCGTGTGTTAACTCATTTTAATTGGTGGTAAAAATCTGCCGAGCTGATTCTTGCCATTTCATGGACCATATACCAATTGTATTTTGTGTGTATGTGTGATTTTTTTTAAAAAATTTTATAACCAGGGAGGTCCCTGGAAAGAGTTTAGAAGGATTTTACGTGTATATCGGCAAAAAATGGCTAACTGTGCAACCAGAATTCTTTTAGTCTGCCATTGTTACTGTAGGTACCCCGTTGTTATCGGTACCTTCGCACAGACACTAGCTACACTTCACAAGAGAAATGTAGGGGATGCTTTGTCCACAGCTTGTCCAGTGTTTCAGGAATCAGACGGATCCAATAAATGTTTTCCTGGTCATTCCATGTTAGACTATTAAATGAATCACTCAGCATAAGTTGCTTTTCTGTTCGATTAATGATGGCTGTGTCAGTTGAAATGGCACTTAAATGCCCTAAACAGGTGTAGGAAAGATGGGGAAGTGTCTTATGTTTTAGGACATATATTTGAAAATTTATAAAGTTGAATTTTAAGAATTGGCAATTTTGAAGAAACGATATTTTGTGTGAAAGTCAGAACTTTGCCTATGTTTATTCAGGTGTTTTCCCATAATGTAAAACTCAGCAAAGATATTTACAGAAAGACTTTTAAGAAAGTCCACAAAGGTTATTATTGTACTCTGAAGAGATGAAAGGTATTCGAAATATATAATTTGCGTGGCTCACTTCCCCATATATTATGTTTTTTTTTTTAAAAAAACAGGATAATAACTCTTGAAAGGGGCAGACTGACTTTGAGTTATTTGAAGTGCAGAGCAAGTTACCTTGAATTTCCCTTCCACTTCAGTATTTTCAGTTTTATATAGCCTTACACACTTATGGCATGTGCCGTTTCACCTAGTTCCTGCACTTAGGTGAATACTATGAAATTATATCATGGTTACCCTTGACCATCATTTGTATTTCAAAGTAGCAACATTCTGTGGTATCTGAACATGAGTTACCGTCATTAATTCAGTTGACCAGCATATCTAAAGTATACAAAAAATTGTAGTGTAGAGCAAGTATATTCCACATAATATTAACTATAGCCAAATTTATAGTTTAGAGAAAGTTATATTATAGAATTCTATTATGGCTTTTTACTTAGAAATTAACATAGGAAATTGTTAACCTGTGAATTTTGTTCTTACTCATACAAAAGAGAATTGCTGAGGTGCCTTTAACTTTGTCACCCTACTTTTAGTCTTTTGTTATAGTTTCATTTGTGATGGCACAGTTATGATATTTAATTTTTAATTTATTGGAAAACGTTGTGCTTTAGTAGACTTTTGAAGAATAACTTGATCCAGAAAAAAAATGTTCAGAACTGTTCTCGAATGGGACACGTATGTGTGAGAGTTCCTGTCATGTTATTCTGGTGGAAAGCTGCCAGCCTTGGAAGAAGGTGTGCATTGCGTGTGAGTCACTCTCTGTCACCAGCGCGTTCTGGTAACTGGGAAGTGATGTCATTATTGGTTGGTCATGGTTTTCCTAAGTTCAAAATTGTAGATGCAATAGCTACTACACAGATTGGTTTTCAGAGTCAAATGAGGTAATATACGTGAAAGCATGTTGGTAGCAAATTATTAAAGGTTTGGAAAAGATTTTTAAGCACTTGCTTTTGCTTGCCTCCCTGTGTACTCACGATAGTCCCTGTCACAGGGGAGATGGATACTCAGCACATATTTATTAACTGAATAAATATGTGTATGTTATGTTGTCTTGAGTGAATGATATTTTTAAAAGATGTTTGAAGAAGTTTGATATTTGCTTAAAATTGGATGGTTGGTTGTCAGAAGGAACAAATGTCTTTAAAATGTTCTTATAAATATCATTAAGAAAATATGCCATTCTTTCTTTTTCCTTCTCATAATGGATCATCTTGGGCAGTGTTGATGCTTGGTTTGTTTAGGAATGGAAACTTGAGCATCCCAACAACAACAGCAAAAAGAAGTCAGAAACGTTAAGAACAAAAGGGTAATTTTAATATGTGATAGTCCTTACCATTGATGGAAGTCTATAGGAAATACATTTCAATGAATAGGGAAGAGTATTTATTACAATTTTAATTATTTATATGTAGATGCTTCCATAATGTTCAAATTCAGGTTTGGTTTGAAGATGGCTTAATACCATTCTCTCTGTTGACTCAGAATATTAGTTTGCTTAGTCTGTCCTTTATTAAGGCTGAATCTTGATTCCTTGTTTAATCTGCTGATTTATTCCATGTTTGTTGAGCATTTCTTACGTGTCAGGCATTGTCAACTTGTTTTACTAATAATAATGCTATTGAATCAGGTAAAAGATGGGAAAATGTGTTTTAAATTGTAATATGACATTCAGATGCAATTATTATTATCATCAAATTCTCAAATAATTGTGAACAAAAGCACCTTTATTGTAACTGCTTTGTGTAAATTCTAAATTGTATCTGCCAAGAATTTTGTGTGAAATTTTTTTATAAGAATGGGAGAAAATAGATTACCCAGCAATGGAATGTTTGATGAAACAGGCTTAGAAGAAAAATGAACCAAGTTCTGGATGTTATAGGACAAACTTCTACAGAGGTCAGGACTGTTAGGAGGAGGGGCTGCTCCCTCTGCCTTTGGGAACAGATTACATCCTGGAACCCAGCTGATCATTTTGCAGATCAGTGTTAGTGACAGGCTGAGCCGGACAGAGTAGATGACTGTGGCTTGGGGACAGTGCCACCGCAGGAGAAGTCAAGAAGAGTATAGGTGACTCTTTATTAAGAGTTAATAGCATTGTTTCTGTGCACAAAAGAGCATTTATTTCCAGTGAGTGAGTACAATTCTAGGGTGCTATACCTTTGAATGTCTTCGAAGTTATGGGCAAAGAATGTGTCATTTTAGTCAGTAGAGACTCAGGAGCAATTTTTAAAGCTGAAAATTATGACTGTGGGTAGAACCGGTTCACATTTGCAGATGCAAATGGATAAAGTTCTCTGTAATGTGTGGGGTTCACTGGCCCTGATGAAGATGATAAATTTTGTCCTATTGATTTAACATATATTTTAACAGTTTAATGTAAATAAGCACATTTTCAAATCTCAAATACTAGTGTTTGAAAGTTTCTTTGTAAAGCAGAATTCATTGACTTTGGGCTGATCGGGCTGTCTCAGTGTGTGGTTTTGTGTGAAAAAGGCCCTGCTGGCGGAAAGGACACGTGCCTGGTTCCCGCCTCGGGTCTTGCACAGGTTGCTGTGTGACCTTGGGCAAGTCACTTGCCCGAGAGTTTTCTTGACTCTTTCCTCAACCGTGAACCAAGGTCCGTTCCAGCTTTGAGATTCTTGTAGTGAAATGTCCACTTAAAAAAATAAAATCAATTTTGACAGTAGTTTTGTTTTTCTGGTGTTTTTCTTTAAATAAAGGTATGGTGTAATATAAATTATTTAAATAGGAAAGTGTGCAATTTAAATATGTGTATTGGATATGTGTTATTCTTTGGTTATTACTAAGTGTTGATCCCTGATCTCATCCATTTCTCATCCCAAGGACATTAAGATATAAATTTCCTTTTACCCAGACTATATAGTGTTATAGTCAGAAACCAAGAATTGTTTAAATACACAGGAGGCCCCTTGCTGCAGTGCTGCCAACCAGGAGGTCTAAAGGGCGGCCCCTCTAAAGACCTCATTTTGTACTGGTGTCGCCCGTATTTAACTTCCTCGTGATCGTTTATGTAAAGAGTTCACCCTTTTAATTATTTAGCTCTGTATGTGTTACGTAGTCAGTTGACCACGTTGAGTTCTGTAGGTCTCATAAATCAGATTAAAATGATCTTTGGATTCTGTACTGAAGGATTTTTTGGTTTGTTGCCTGTTTTGAGCGGTGAGATGGGTCTTGTCTTGGATGATGTGGCCACATCCTGTGGCCGTTTCCAAAAGTGTGCTCTGTTCCTGTGGATGTTAATACGTGTCACCGAAGGAGAAAGACAGAGCCCTGTCATTCAAATAAATTCAGGGTTTGCTGAGATGTTTCATATGTTGATAGTACTGTTTCGAGAGAAAGACATGGCGTGTGGAATTTTCCCAACTTATTTGACCAAAGAATTTTTCTTTTTTAACTTTCTTATTTATCCAGAATTTCCTTTCATATTCTGTCAAGCGTATTTGGGGAAGATACACCCAGATCCCGATACCCCTTTGACTGTCCACAGTAGGAAAGCCGACGATTTGGAGGGTGGTCTTGGCCGGCCGGCCCCGGGCCCATGAGGGGGGTGGTCTTCTTTTCAGCCAGACAGACTTTGTCTGATTGTCATCTCGATGCCTGACTGCTGCATGGTTAGACCGTGCACTTAACTGGCCTTGGAGAGAAAACTGTAATTCATTTTAGTGCTAGCTAAGGAGTCCAACCTTTGTATTTGTCAAAACCCAGCTTGAGAAAGTAGCATACGAGCATTGCACAGTCCGTGCGTCATTCTTTCTGCTGTCTAGCGCCTGCGCCTGTGTTCCTGGACCACGCTTTTGGTCCTTTTCCGTGGAAATGCTCTCACTCAGTTTTATCTCGGTATTTCCCTTTTTAGGTTGAGACGGACAATAAGAAATTGCCCTGTAAAACTCATTGCTATTAATGTGTGGGGGTATTTTTGAGGACTTTGTTTTTTACACTATAAGGTGTCTTGTGAAGACCCATGAGAAAAATTTCAGAATTTCAGATTTTTGTCCCAGGAAGAATTAGTCCTTCTGAGCAACTTTTTTTTTTTAACTAAAAAAAAAAATACGGATAATGTACACATTGAAACCATTGTGTTTCTGCATTTGCCTTGCTTCTTGAAAGCTCCTGCTAAATTTGTGGCCCGTCTTTCACAGATACGTAGACTTTTTACTTCTGCTTCTTTTTATTTTTATTTAAGGCAGTCATTTTTAACCTTTTCCATCTTATGTCACGCACAGACTAATTACTAAAATTCTGCAGCCCACCAAGAAATATATTTTTTGCCGCTCTGACAAAAAAAATAGCTATCATTTTTTATAATATTCACACTGGACGGCTATGGTTGTGTTGGCTGTTGTCATTTTTTTATTTGGCCGTCTGAGGAAAAAGAGGTCAGTGCCCCAGACCAAACAGTCAGGTAGTACATGCTTGAAAAATTCTTGCTGCATGACATTTGAAACTCGCTGATTTAAGGTAACGTAGATTTGGAGGTGGGAACGCAGGCTGTGGAGCCCGCAGCCGGAACTCACATCGTGGCATTTTCAAATCGTTCCATTTTCAAATCGGGCAAGCTGCTTAATCTCCGTGGCCGTCCGTCCCCCCGACATTTGTGAAATGGAGTTACGCGAACGCTCGTAAGTTGGTTGTGAAGATTACCTGAGAAGAATAGATTTAAGTGCCTTTACGAGTTCTTGACATATCTTGCATGTTCTATACTGTTTCCCTCTTTCATAGTCCCTTTGTTTCACTTTGTCTACTTTAAAAAATAATTGATTTTGTATCATTTATAATATTTTACTTATTGTAATCAACCTGTAATATTTCTTGGAACAAGGCAAAGTAAGCGTACCTGTTAGTTTCTCAGCACATGTGATTTTACATAAAATGCAACCATTAAAGATATTCCCAATTGCTTTCCCATAACTTTTTAAATTTACAGAGATTTTGAAACTAGACGCAGGTGAAGATTTACTTTTAGGCCACTTTCATTCTCTTCCCTTCCACCTGAAACATAATCACTAAACAAATTTTCCGTATTATTTGTGTAGGTGTGATAGTGGTTTTTTTAGGACTTTTTTTATTGCAACCTCTTAGGTTAAAAGTTTCACTATCATTTGAAATCTGTCACAAGACCAGGGAAGTGCATTCATTATACAACTCTTTAATAAATAAGTTCCCCAGTTTGAAGAGCTCGACTTTTATGTGAGGTCAGGCCAGTTGAAGACATTTACAAAGAATTAGTTGTTTGTTATTGCTATGTGAGTTGCAAGAATGGAAAAAAAAAAAGAAATTCTTTCTTCAATACTTCCTTCCAGGCTGAGTCATCACTAGAGAGTGGGAAGGGCAGCAGCAGCAGAGAATCCAAACCCCAAAGCTGATATCACAGAGCTCCGTTTCTCCAAGTTGGGGGCTGGTGGGGAGCCATCATGAGCGATGTTACCATTGTGAAAGAAGGCTGGGTTCAGAAGAGGGGTAAGTGTTCACCGCGACCGAAATCGTACGGTTGGTAAGTGTGCGAAAGTTAGTGGTGTTCTGGAAGCTGATAGTTTTTCTGATGCTGTTAACAAAGTAAACTGACATGCTATGTCCAGTAAGAGAGAAATGATGTGTTATCTCTGAGAAATTTGCTTGTTATTTAGGGGTTCTTTGTAATTCTTGATTTTGATAATTTATAATCAAGTTTGGCTTTCTGGTCTGTTGTGTGCATGCATATTACAGAAAATTCTTGTGTTTTTCTGTGTTGTCTCCAGACTCTACAATCCAAAGAGAAATCTTTAGAATGCTTTAATACCGAAAAAAGTGTCTTTAACTTATATGCATTTCAAGACATGTAAACATAAATAAAATTATTGAATTATATTAAGCCAGTTTGGGTGGTGGTAGTGGGGAGGGTTCACCCCCAAACTTGCGGATCTTCTGCAGTGTCATGAGTAGGTAAGTAAAGTCCTGGAGTAAAAGCCCAAAGGAGGGAAGGGTTTGTGTGTGTGTGTGTGTGTGTGTGTGTGTGTGTGTTTACTCTTATGTTTTTATTTTTCATGATCTACTTTTAGTATTTCTTGTTCACTCCTACTTTAGGTAAACAATTCAATGCATTATTATACTTCTGTGTTATTGAAGGAAGAACTCTTCAATGTAAAACTTAAGTTTACATCCTCTATGAGATCACCTGCTAATGTGGTCAATGTGTTTATTAGAAATCTAGAGTTTAGATTAGTTGCTAGGCAACTATTGTTTATCCACATGGCCAAGTTGAGTAGCATGAGGGCCATTTTATTCTCAGGACTTGGAAGTACTGTATATCTATTTTCTGGTTAACAGTTGCCTCTTTAATAGTGATTATAATAATCTTTGAAGGTTTGTATTTAATACCTATGTTGAAGAGCTGTTGAGAAGAGTTAAATATGTTTATGTATCACTGAGCCTTTTAAAAATCAACCTTAATGAGTTATTTATTATGCATATAATAAAATTCACTAGTTTTAAGTCTACACTTTGATGAATTTTGCTAAATTTATACAGCAGGGTAACAAACACTATAATCATGACTTAGAACATTTCTATCACCTGAAAAAGTTCCTGCATTTCCCTGGTAACCACTCATCGGCTGCTACTCTGATTTCACTCTGAATCATGCCATATGTAGTCCTTCGTGTCCGATCACTCTCACGTTGCCTAATACTTCTAAGATTCATCTGTGTTGTTGTGTATATCGTAGCTTGTTCCTTTGTATTGTGGAGTAGTGTGTTGCTGTCTGGGCCCACTACATTTGACCCGTTTAACAGTCGATGGACCTTTGGGCTGTTTCTCGTTATTGACTATTATGAATAAAGTTGCTGTGAACATTTGCACGCATGTCTTTGAGTGACGTCTTCATGTTTCTTGGTCAGTAACCTAGGAATGAGATTGCTAGGTCACATGGTAAGTGTATGTTTTACTTTATAAGAACTGCCAAACTGTTTTCCAAAGTGGATGACTATTTGTGTTCTGTTTAATTTTTTATGTTATTTCTCATATTAGAAATTGGGAAAGCACTTTCAGATGTCAGGGCTGTATGAAGGAAGGTAGTTTTTGATTTATTTTCTAACGTCCATTATATTTATATTTTTCTTTTTTTTGGGGGGGTGGCAAGTCATGTGACTCTTTTAGCGTTTTATTTTATTAATCTCTAAAATTGTTCTTAAAAGTTTCTTGTGAGGATTAAATAAGATAATGGATATGGATGTTTGGACAGTTTTAACATAAATGTAAACTATTACTACCAGCACCTTTTATCACGGGTTTAGGGTAGTTGTTGAGCCTGTTTAATTAATTGTGTCTTCTCTGAAGTACCATTATAGAAGGTTGGAGTGTAGTACATGGGATATAGAAAAAGGAAAAAAATCAAGAAGAATTTCCCAGTGTTTTTCCTGCATTGGTTAGGGAGGAGGGATTCTAGTGATGGTGTGCGTTTGCGTGTGAGTACACGTGTGTATTAATTTTAGGAGATAATAGTCTTATAAACATAAGAATTGAAATAATACACAAAGGTATAAAATGAAAAGTGAAAATCTTTCTACCTCTACCTCTTTCAACTAGTTTCTCTCCTCAGAGGTAACCATTGTAGACCTCTTGTATATTTTTAATTCTTCTGCCGATTTTTCCAGTTTTATCTATAATACAATATACGTTACACTTCATTTTTGACTAAGTAATCTAGTATAGCCCCACTATGAAAAATGAATAGTTTCACTTGTGATACTTACTGTTGATTTTTTTGGGCCTTTTATGGTTAAATTTCTAGCTCTTGAATCATTAATTCCATGAATTACTTCGACATATCTTGTCACTTTATAAGTTAAGAAAAATCAGTCCCCGTTACAACCTTTCCCTTGAACTCCACACATTTCTTTCCTAATTTATGGTAGCTGTAGCATTTATTTTATATTATCAGGGTTTAATGGTTATGCTTGTTGATTCCACAAAGCAGTGATCAGTGTTATGCTGTGTAAAGAACACTCACTGCTAAACAAAGGAGTGTGATGAGCGCTGGGATCCACTGAGAACCAATGGGTTTATATACGCCGTCGGTACTCGAGGTCAGGCCGCATTTTAGTGCGGGCTGTAGCTGTTTCTCCTGGATCTTCCGACGGCCACGTTGCCCCCCACCGGTAGAAGAGTGTGTGCCTTCATAACATCACTTGGTTTTCCATCTTTATTTTTTACTTTTTTTATCACCATTTATCCCCCCCGTGCCCTCTTCCACCTCCACCCCCTCCTTCCCCCGCAGTCACCATGCTGCTGTCCAGTTACCCATCTTTGACATGCTGCTTGTTGAAGTTCTGATAGGAATTGCTTTTTTATCTGGGTTTGATGCTCAGCTAATACTATGCTATTTAATTGCATTCTCGGACTAGTCCTGTGCTCTGAGACATATTTTCTCTTTTTGTTTGGGATTTGTTTTGCAGTTTTCTAGGATACGTCCTGCAGTAATTTTTCAGAAAGAGCGTGTGCGGGGGGTGCTTGTCAGGTGAGAAGGGTGCTTGAAAATGTCCTTTGCACCCTCATACCTGGTATGTACCTTGGCTGGGTACAGATGCGGGTTTACATCATTTCCCTCCAGAGTTCTGAAGGTTGCATTCCATTGCTTTTTAGTAGCCAGGGTTACTGATCAGAGGTGTGGTGCTAACACGAAGACTTGTTTGTAAGCAACTTGTTTTGTTCTCTGGAAACTTCTTCTGTTGGTGCCACTTGACCTTTGGCATAACGAAAGTTGAGGAGGATGAGTTATAGTCCTTGTTAATTCATTCTGTAAAGCGTTCGGTGGACTGTTCGAAAATGCAGACTTGTAGCGTTCTTGTTCAGTTCTGGGAAATGTGTATTTCTTTTATTTCTTCCCTTCTATGTTGTCTGTACTTTATGTTTTTTTAAAAAAAATTTCCCCCAGAGCTTACATATCAATGCACTGTTTTCCATTTTCCATGCCTCTGTTTTTTTTTTTTTTTTGCCTTTGTCCTGCGAGATTTCCTTGACTTGTTATTCTAGCCCTTCATTGAATTATTTATTTCAGCTATTACTTTATATTCCTGGGAATTCTTTATAGTTTATGGCCACCTGCTCTTCTTTTACTTATATAACATAATGTTATTTTTAGGACACTAATAGATTTTATTTCTAAGTTTTTTCTTTGCTTTAAGTAATTTCTTTCATTTGTTTATTTTCGTTCTTTTTTGGTGGTAGTAGTCTTCTTCAGGTACCTGGTGATCTCTGTCTGTCTGGCCACATTTGTGAATGAAAGACTGGGATTGCTGGTAGTGTCCTCTAGTTTTACAATTCATGTATTTTTCCCTGTGCTTATAAGAAGTTAGATTCACTGCCAGAGGGTCCGTATGGTAGTTTTTAACTGTACTTGAAAGCATTCGTTGAAATATTCGGGAAACCAAATTGGCCATTTTTTCCCCCACCATTTTTAATTTATTCTTTAGAGATTTTTCAGGACTATTTTCATAATGATTTTGTGTTTTAGTCAAGTAAATTTCACTATATAATCTGTTGGTGTTTGGCTATATTCCGTTCAAAGGATTTCTTCTAAAAGAGCACTGTTGTCTGCTGCCTATTTCGGGCAGCTTGTTTTTACCTGAACTATTTTCACCTGAACTATGGTGTCCTTGTTTAAGAACAAATATGATGATACCTGCCTTTACCTCGCCGTGTGGTTTCAAGCATTAGGAGATAATGTGCACAGGGGAGTGTTTTTAAACTATGAATAAAGGGTGTTGATATAACATAGTTGTAATCATAGCCCTTATGTTGAATGTCAGTCCTTCTTCTCAAACCTGTATTGCTGAGTCAGGTCTTGTTAGCTCCTGGTCAGATATAATCTCATTTTATCTTTACTTTTAATGTGAATAAGTTGTTCTTCAGAAAATATCTTCCAGGAAAAAGAAAAAAAAAGACTTAAAGATAATTACTGATATTGTATAGCATAAATGCGTTCCTAACTTTATTAGTGGCATATAGTAGTGAAGCCTTTTTTTTTCTGTACTTTTCTGGAGCAATTGCAAAATAGTGGATATTAATTGAGATAACACATTAACATAGTATTGTTGTTAGAAATGACAGTAAAAGAAATACCATGTAGCAAGCATGGAGTAAAGTATAATCTGCATTTTCCTTCTTGGTCTGGGCCGCACCTTGGCATAGGAGTCATCTGCATATAAAACACTTGTTACATTATCTCCTTCTAAGACCAGCCTATAAAGTATACTCCAGGTGACTGGGTTTCTCTAAACCTGATGTCAAATTTGCTTTCTTATTTTGTTCCATCAGAGCTAGTGGCAGTATTTACTCTGAAGGAATTTACTGCATTGATGAACTTTGAGATTTTACTTATAGAACTAAGTAGATTGCAATACTATTAATTAAGGGACTATGGCAATTTATGAAATTTTATTTGCTTAATGGCATCATTTCTTAAAAAAAACCTAAGTACGTAGTCTCTTATAAATGTGGACAGCTAGTTCCTTGGTAACAAATTATAATTTGTGATATATTTCTAGTCAACTCATAATCTCACCCTGAAGTTGGTACAAATTGAAGGGTACCATTCATTGAAAACATTTTGATTGATGAAAATGCTGCGTGCATGTGTTAATTTCTTATGTGTTTTCTTGTGTTAATATCTAATGGATTGAACTGTCCTGTTGTGTTCTGTGTATGTTAACCAGTTTGTGTTTTCGAAGGACTTTTTCCCTTAGTTTGCCTTGTTCTTGTAATAGTTTCCAGTGGAGGGATATCTGTAAACTGTCCTTTGGAATTACATCTTACATTCCGTGAGATGGCTTGTTTAGATGTACTACAGTGTTAGTATTTGGTAATTCCAAGCTAAAACTTCATAAATCTATGAGTTGTCATATAAAATAGTTTAATCTCACTATGCAAAATATACTTTAGTAACAAAGATTGTAAGCTGAGTTATGCTTTAGTACGTGGCTGTTGTGACGTAGTCCATTATCAGTTGTAGAAAACAGAACGCACGATTTTGGAGGTGTTCATCCAGGTCCAAGGGCCTTTCCTTCTCCTTCACTTCATACGTACTTGTGTACTTTTAGTTCTTGTTTTATTCACCAAGTGACTTTTGAAACAAATTATGAAGTGATTAAGGAAAAAGAAAGTGGCCATATGGTTTCCTGTTTACCGCTCAGCAGCCAGCGTTTTCCATAGAGAGTAAAGGGCTGCGGCAGCGGCTGTGTGAACCGCAGGATGCACCAGAGCGGCTCTGACTGTTGACACTAGGAGTGGAGGAGACACGGGAGCGCGAAACGGGTCGGCAGTGGCATCACAGCTCTGAGATTCAGGGTGTTTGCCACGCGAAGTTTGTTTTTCTTGTTTCAAACCCAAGGCAGAGAACCATCAGATGACAAACTGGAGTCACAGGGTTATAACATTGCTGTCACACTCACACACACCTCCCTTCCCAGTCAACAGTTGAGTTTTTTGTTTTGACTTTTATCCTGCAGCCTTGTTCAGTTCTTACAATATTAATGTCAGTCACCAGTGCTTGGAAGAGTTTCTGTGTACAGGTCAAGTTGTATGCAGAGAGCCTCAGTTCTGCTCCTTTCTTTCCAATCTTTATGCCTTTAATTAATTTTCTGGTTTTACCTCTCTGGTTAGGACTTAGAGTACAATGTTGAGTAAGACTGTGAGAGTGAACATTCTTGCCTTACTTCTCATCTTATGGGAAAGCATTTATTTTACCGTAAGTATCACATTAGCTGTACCTTTGCTGCCCTTTATCGGGTTGAGAAACTTCCTTTCTATCCCTAGTTTGCTGAGAGTTTTTATCATGAGTGGGTGTTCAGGTTTTTCAAAGGATTTTCCCACATCTATTGGAATGACCGTTGGACTTTTTTCATTCTGTCAATATGGTGTATTACTTTCATGGCTGGAATAATCCCATTTGGTCACGATGTATTACTACCTTTAATATGGTACCAGTCTTGATTTACTAAAATTTTGTTAAGGATACTTTCTTTTGCATTTACCAGAATATTGACCCATAATTTTTATTTCAGGTTTTGTATAATGGTTATACTAGACTCATAACATAGGGTATAATAGGAAGTATTCCTTCCTCCTCTCTTTTTGAAGGAATTTGTGTAACATGGGTTTTATTTCTTCCTTACATCTTAATAAAAGGCATTAGTGAAGCCATCTGGGTTGGAGAATTTTGATGATTAATTCAATTTCTTTACCGGATATAGGGCTATTCAGATTTTCTGTTTCATCTCGTGCTGGTTTGGGCAAATTGAGTTTTCTAAGGAATTTGTCCATTTCAACACAGGTTTTGATTTACTAACCACAAAGTTCTTAAAATCTGCAGGATTATGGTTATTCCCTTATTAAAGTCTAATATTTATATATTGTGTTCTCTTTTTTCTTCGATCAGTCTTTCTAGGTGTTTATACATTTTATTAATCTTTTCAAGGACCTAAATTTTTGCTTTGCTTATTTTGTCATTTGTTTTCTATTTTATTTTAATTTGCTTTAATTTTCTTTATTATTTTAATTTGCTTATCTTTTTTTCTGGCTTCTTAAGGTAAAATATATCATTGATTTTAAACCTTTTCTTTCAAAGAAATATAAGCATTTAAAGCTATGGATTTATCTTATTTTCTGGCTTAACTGTGTCCCGCAAATTTTGATAATACTGTATTTTCATTGTCATTTAGTATAAATGTTTTCTAAGTTCCCTTGTGGTTTCTTTGAACCCTGGGTTATTTAGAAGAGTAGTGTTTAATCTCAGAATATATGGGGTGTTTCTGATATCTTGGTGTTATTGATTTCTATTTTACATTTTGATTGTAAATTTAGGTGATACTATGTAAAATTTCAGTCATCTGAAATTTTTTGTGATATTTTTTAATGGTTCACTGCCATATGGCTCTCCTTGATTTTTTGCTGGTGTGGGTGCAGTGTTTTATAAATGTGTGGCTAAGATGGGTGATAGAGTGAGTCATCTCTTCTGTGTCTTTCCTGATTTTTTTCTTTAGTGCTGTCAGTTACTGACAGGTGAAAAATCTCCAACTATGATTGTGAGTTTATTTCTTTATTCTGCCGTAAAGCAAACTTTATGTATTTTGAAGCTCTGTTATTAGATGCATCCACATTTATGGTCATTATATTGTCTTGATATGTTACATCTTTCATCCTTCTGAAATGCCCATCTTTGTTTTTGGTGATGCCCTTTGTCTTGAAATTCTGTGTGTCTGATACAAATAATAGCTGCTTGAGATTTTTTTATGATTACTGTTTGCATCTTTTGCCTTTTTTAAATGTCGTTTTACACTGAGTTTATGTCTTATATTTAAACTGCTTCTTTTGCAGATAGCATATGTTTGGATCTGATTTTTTAAAAAATGTTATTTGACAGTCTTTTCCTTTTAATTGGGTGTGTTTAGACCATTCATATTTAGTAATGGAATTTTTGACATGGTTGGATTCCTATTTTTGTCATGTGGCCTTTGTTCCTTTTTATGTTCTTGCTTTTGTTTTTGGATTTTTTACTATTCTGTTTTTTTCCCTTCTAGTATTGGCTTGTTGGTTACGTCTCTTAAACATTAAAAAAAAAAATCTGTATTTAATGTTGTTGTTGATGTGGTTGAGTTTAGGTCGAATGTTTTGTTATTTATTTTTTGTCTCATTTAAAAAAATTCCTCTTTACATTTTTTGCCTTTTATTGGGTTAATTGAATTTTTTTAGTATTTCATTTAAATTCTTCTATCAATATACATTCCTTATGGGGGAATATCCCCTCCAAGGAGCAATAATTGTTTCTTGGTGGAATGTGTGAAAAAAACTTATATATTACAATGTTTAACATCTCCAGTCAGGCATATGACATAAATAATATAAAGCATATCTGTGGTATTCAAAATTTATGTGGGAGGCTAGAGTTACTAGGAAAAAAAGTAAAAAAAAAGCTCATCAGGTGAGCCGTAATGGAAGAAACCTTGGGAGACACTGCTCTATCGTCGGGTGCGCTTGCCTCGTGGAGTTCCCGGCGGTTGTGGGCAGCGGTCTCCAGCCGGGGCTGCTTTCCTCCCCAGGGGACACTTGACTGTGCTGGACACATTTTCGGTTTTTGCTACCAGGGGTGCGGGTGCCCCTGGCACTAGTGGGTAGAGGCCAGGGTGCTGCTGAACACCTTCCCACACACAGGACAGCCTCTCCCGGACACGACATTTTCCACCCCAACATTTGAGAGGTTGAGAAACCCTGCTCCTGGGATTATATATGTGCCCCTAATCTGTCACGCTCTGCACGGGGTTAATGTTTTACTGCTTCATGTCAAATATAAGACCCACGTGATACTGTGGTCATATTTACCTGCCCCTGAGTGCCTCGAACCGCTCTTCTATAGATACAAATTTGTAATAAACCCCACGATACAGTTTTTTGCTGTCTGTCTTTTTTTTTTTTTTAAGGATTTTATTTTATTTATCTTTAGAGGGAAAGGGAAGGAGAGAGGGAGAGAAATATCAATGTATGGTTGCTTCCTGTGCATTCCCTACTAGGAACTGGCCTGCAACCCAGGCATGTGCCCTGACTGGGAATCGAACCGTGATCTCTTGGTTCACAGGCCCGTGCTTAATCCACTAAGCTACACCAGCCAGGGCTGCTTTCTGTCTTTTAAAGAGCAGGATAAATAGAGCTTTAATTGATATTTATTTGCTATTTTTTGATTTCGTTGTTATTTCCTATAGATTGGAGTTTCTGTCTAACATTACTTTCCTTCATCCCGACAAGCTTTTATTAGCATTTCTTTTAGAGCTGATGTGTTGGTGACCATATACTCATTTTTTAATCTAAAATGTTATCATTTCTTTACTTTTGAAGGCTTTTTTAAAATTGCATTCAGAATTGTGATTTGATAGTTTTGTTTCTTGCATCGCTTATAGATATAATTTCATTTTTTTCTGGTCCCCATTGTTTCTGATGAGAATCAACTTAATTTGTGTGTTCCCTGTTTATAACAAGTCATTTTTCCCTGGATTCTTTCAAGACTTTTCTGTCTTTTATTTTCAGCAGTTCGCATATGATGTGGCTCGATGTTGGTTTCCTTGTATTTATCCTGTTTTGAATTTTCCGAAATGTTTTTGATATACAAATTTATGTTTTTTCCCAAACTGGGGAAGTTGGTGGTGTTTATTTCTCAAGAACATTTTCTACTCTGTTCTCTGTTCTCTCCTCTGCTTTTGGGACTCTGATTATCAACCATGATAATGCTTCACAGGCAAGTTAAGCACTATTTTCTTTTTTCGATATTTTTTTTCTCTCAGTTCTGTAGACTGGATAATTTCTATTAAGCTATTAAGTACACTGATTCTTCTGCCGTCTCTAGATTGTTAACCCATCAAAGAATATTTCCACTTGGTTCTCTTTAAATTAAGGTTCTGTTTCTCTGTTGAGATTTTCATCTGTGCATTTATTGTGACTATATATTTTTAAGTCCTTGAGTATTTTTATAATAGCTGCATTAAAGTCCCTGTCTAATTCTAGCATTAGTATTTTCTGGGAGTTGGTTTCTGTTGACTGTTTTTTTCTCTGCCTATGATCACAATTTCTTGTTTCTTCATTTGTCTGGTAATTTTCAGCTGTGTGTACGTCATTGTGGCGATAGATTGTGTAGTTTCTGCATCTGTTGCTAACTTCCAAAGGTACTTACCTCGGTGGTTTTATTTAATCTCCATCCTTTATTTCCCGTCTTGGGAAAAGCAGCTATCTCTGCTTTTCTGCTTTCCCCCACCCCCACTTTTTGATTTTTGCTTTTAGGCTCATTTGAGTCTTTCCTATATGTGCACAATCAGGGGTTAGCCAGTATTTGGGCAAAATTATAGGTTTGGGGCTCCCCTCCGTGTTGTCCTCTTTGTGGGATATCCTGCTCACTCTCCAGCCATTTTGGCAGCTCTGAACTCCATCATCTGACTTCTTAAGCCAGCTAGACTATGGTTTTCAGGCTGAGCTTTATCCACTCTAATCTGAAGGCATGGGGGAACCCCTTAGCAAAAAGCCATATACATGCATTATCTCATCCATTGCAGTTCCCTTCTTTCACGGGCCAACTTCCCTCCAGTTTCTGCTTGCTTTCGGTGCTTTCCACTGCCTTCAAATAGCTGTTTTTATATTTTGTACAGAGTTTATAATTTTATGCATGGCAAGGTTAGGCTAGTAAAAATTACCCTTCAACTATTGGAAGTGGAACTCTGATAGGTATTTGTTTTAATGTCTAGATATAAAATTTTGTTTAAGCTTTATAGTCACTTAGTTTTAGTTGTTATCTAATGTAATTGCTCATAACAAGATATGAGGAATAGAAATTTCTTCTATATTTATAGTCGAGAAAATTAAAGGTTTAAACCAGCTAAGCTCCAGTCACCTGGAAATATAGCTGAATGTTTTTTTTTTTTTCCAAGGGAATTTATAGCCTTTTGAACTAGGGGAGACTGGAAGTTATCTAGCCTTTTATCTTACAGATTAGAGAACAGGTCCTGTTTTGAGTTGGGGGCAGAGCCAGGACGAGTAATTGGGATCTCCTTACTGCCAGTTTCATGATATTTTTGGTTTTTTTTCTTGACACATGAATGTATCTAAGTTCTTTTTTGAAAATCATTTATTAGTACTGGGTTAGGGAGGGGCTCGGAACTGTTGAGCAGAAGGGTTTAAAACCTTAGAGAGTAAAAAGGGGGGTCTCTCTTGTCCCGTGCAAGCCTTGCACTGCTTGAGGGGTCCCATTCGCTGCTCTCTGTCCCGGTGGGAATGTGCGAAGCTGCCCCTCTCGACCTGCTGTGTGGCCTGCCCTGGAGAGACCATCTCCACAGTTCCAAACTCTGCACAGTCGCATCATCTTACTGAAGTGACAGTCGCGCACCTACCACTGTGTTTTCTTCCGTGTGTGCTTTTGCTCATGCCAGTTCTGCTTGGCATTTTTTCCTTTGTCGGTGTCAGTGAAAATCTTGTATGTCCTTCAAGGCCAGATTCTCATGTCAGCCTTTGGATCAGAACCTTAAAGTTAGAATGATTTCTGTTGTCTAGAATATAACCTTACTTTGGTGCCTTTGCTTCCTTGTGGCTGTATGTTGACTGGTGATTAAATAAATCCATTATTTCTGCTGCTTCATTGTCAGCTCCCTGAGGGCAAGAATTGTGTTGAATACAACACAACTGTATTTCTTTCCCATATGGAGTCTACCAGTACCTTGAAGATAGTATGCTCCTAATCACCCTTTGATGAATGAATGAGGAGGAGGAAGGAAGTTCTAGAAGTTCAAATAGCAGTATAGCACAGATTTCAGGGCCAGGAACTAGAATGGGGACAGTTGCGACAAGCCAGGGAATGCGTGAGGCATAGGTCACAGTTGTGAGAGCAGCCTGTACCTAGGACAGGGTTAGGGTAGGGGCAGTGCTGGGATTCTGGCCTAGGTTGTATATCCCAGTCTGCAGGTTTTTGTGTATGCGAAAGGGTAGAAATTGGTAGAAGCTAGCTGAATGGTTATTCTTGGTGGAGGTGGCTGGATAGAATGCTGATAGTCCTAGAATGGATTAGTGTACAAGGTATCTAACCTGAGTCAGACCCTGGGACACTGTAGTGATAATATAGTAGAGGTCATGGTTCTAGAAGATCCACCCATATCCAGGGTAAATTTCGCTTTACTCTTAGAACTGCAAAGCACTTCTGTTTTTGTGAAACCTAACTCTTCAAGCCTGTGAGAAGAAACTTTTCTACGGTGTTTCTGAAGGATCGTTCATCTCAGATACTGTGGGTAACTGAAATCTAAAATCTCACTGTGTAAGGTATAACTCCCCCATTATTTAACAGCTCTGAGTGCCAGTGGTCTTTGTTTTGCCCTCCTGAGCAACATAAATGAATATTTTTCCATGTAATAGGCCTTCAGATATTTCAAGATCGCTCTGATGTCTTCCTTAAATCTTTTTAAGCAAAAAAAAAAATGTTTTTTGTTTCGTTGTGTGACATGATTTCCAGCCCTCTTATACATAGTCTTGGTGTCCCACGCATTTCCCTTATGCCGTGGTGCCCAGAAGTGAACAGAACACTGCAGATGCATCCCTGCAGGGACGCGCAGTGACTGTCCTCCCCAGTCTGTCACTGCAGTCTAAGGCGCCATCACTGTTCCAGCTTCGCCTTCTAACCGTGTTGTTCATACAAGTCATTTACAAATAAATACTGATTTGTTGTCCAAGTGACTTTCCTAACACTGGTCTGTAAAAGTTCTGCTTTCTCATACTGTAGCCACCCCTGGGTGTTACTCTCCTCAGTTTTTGCCATTATATTGCTGTTTTATTTTACATGTCTTTGCTGCTGAGGTTTAACTTTGTTTTCATGCTTTTAAGTCATTTTTTAATCAAATGAATTGCTTGCTTTTGTCCTTACTCAATTTTTGTATCTGAGGCCTGTCTTTTGTCAAGTTTATAAATTTTATAGGCTCTTATTTATTTGTAAGAGCTTTTCATATATTTCCAGTACCATTATTTTTTAAATTTGTTATTGCAAATATTCCTTCTGGTTTGAATATACCATTTAACTTTACGGTGTTTTTTGTCATTAAAAGCTTTCCATTGTTACACCATCTAATACATCAAACTTTTCCCTTCCAGCGAGGCCATTGAGGTCGTACTTAGAAACTCTTGCCCTGTTTTCTCTGGGCACCATTAGAATTTAGAAAATTTTGCATTATCTGAGTAATAGATGAATTCCTTTTGTAAAAGATTCAAGCAGTAAATAAATAGAGTATGATAGGATTTCTTTCTTCACTCCATTTTCCTCCTCTGAAATAACCTGTATCAAGTGTGATGTGCCAATATAAAGCCAAAATTTTCCTGAAATATTTGAAACTAGAAAGATAGTTGACAAACTATAAGTAGTATTTGCTCCTTGACAAGAGATTGGGATTCAAGAGATTAGACAGGGGACAGGAGGAGGGCTAATTAAAGAAATGACACTTTTACACTTTGTTCTGTATGAAAATTTGGATATTTTTGTTTTGTTTCCCTTTACATAAATGGCAGCATAAGGACTTACCAGGGTGTGCCGTTGCAATGTGGTAAGTCAAAAGAAAAAGGACTAGTTTTATAAAACTTGCTTTTGGTGCTTCTGTTCTCATCCATCCACTCTTTTTGTATCTTAGGTACTCAGATACCATCAGCGTTGTCCAGTGGTTCAAAGGATAGGACTTAACTTCAAGTCTTAGCTTTGCCATTTATTAGTGACTGTGGGCAAAATACTTAACATGCCTTAAATTTTCTTCTGTGAAATGAAGATGATAATGTCTGTTTTATGTGGTTATGAGACTGGAGGATCAGAATGTTTGATGAACTCTTATCATAGTGCATGGGGCATAATAAATAGTTAATAAACAGCTGCAATTATTTAATAATCTGTTAGAGGATTTTGCTGAATTTAATATCAGGTTTACTAATATTTAACATTTAGGCTCATCCATTGTTTTCTTCTGTAAGCCTTTTTCAGTTGCTTATTAAAAATACCCTTCTGACGCTTAACATTTCACAAAGGTTACGATGCTAACTGGAACTCGCGTGAGGTGGTCTTCTCAGCATCTTTGGCATCACTGTTTTTGCGTTTGATGGTTTCTTTTGAACAGCCCAGTGTAAATAATCATCCTTCCTTTCCTGTCCTGTGGCCTGAGTGTTGTGCTTCATCTTCCACACCTTAAAAGTCATGTTTGCCTGTAACAGTTCATTTCAATTCATGGTAGGCTTTACAAGCTCTGTTGTTTGTTTTCTGTATGTGTTCTTTGTTTTGCTATTTCTCCCATCTTCCACAGTCTTTCTTAATTAAATGAGATGGTGCTGAAGCAACAAGTCCGTCCACTTTTTTTCTTTCTCACTCAGGATTGGGTAAGACCAAATGATAGTCACATTCTAATCCTGTGGTTGAACCGAAAGGTTTGCCATCACACTAATTTCCTTTCAAAAGAGAAAAAGAGAGGAGAACACTAACTCTCTTATCTTGCACAGTTGGAAAACTAAGGCATTCTTATCTAAAATTCATGGGTCAGAAACAGAGGCTTAAGTCTGTTTTGCTAACATTATAATATCAACCACTAGAAAAACTAAAACCGAAAATAAAAGGAATCAAAACTGGGAAGAAGGGCAAGGGGGAACTCAGTCCCTCACCTTCATAGTGAGAAGTCATTTGGTGTGGTCGCAGATGATAAATTAAGAAACAGAGTCACAATGTCAAAAGCACTAAAAGCGGTTATTTTTGAGAAGTGGAATGGAGAGTGAGCTTGTGTGTGTGTGTGAGAGAGAGAGAGTGGATGGCAGAAGAGACACTTTTTATCATCTTCTGTATGCTGCTGAATTATTACTGTGCATATACTAGGTTATAACAATAATAAACTATGTCTTACATGACCCCAGTTTATAAAAATAAAAAAAGCATATTTTTTATATACCAAAATATTTAAAGTGATTATGTCTGGGTAATGAGTTTTTTTCTTCATTATATTTTTCTGTATTTTGTAGTAAAGTGAATATATTACTTTTATCATCAGAAAAATATTATTAAGGGAAAATATCAGGGACCTCCTGGATATAATTTGTCACTCACTTGGCATCAGTATGACTGTTTTTTATTTATACAAGTGCCGTAGAACTTTTTTTCAATTAAAAGAATTCTACATCATATTCTCTACATGTTTGTAAGTGTATTAGTAAGATGGGCATTCTGCTAAAAATAACAAAGTCCAGCCAACATTAACACAACAAAGTCAGTTTTTTGTTTTTTTTCACTTAAGAAGGGTCGAGGTGGGCAGTTGCTGGCCGTTTACTAGATAAGAGTAAAAGCACCAAAGACTCCAGTTCTGTCTGCTTTTCCACTTTTACCTTGTTGGCTTTGCATTCTTACACTCGTCGCCTCAAGCTTTCAGAACAGCCGCACCAACAAGTACTACATCCCTGTGCAAGGCAGACAAGGGGGAGATGGCTAGTGAGCCGCGTGGTCCCGAGCGACAGCTTTCTCACGAGCCCGCTGTCGGACTTCCTTTTCTGTCCTGTTGTGTAGAACGGGGTTCTGTGTCCCCTTAGTGAGAGAGCGGGTGTCTGGCTCTCCGTCCCTGTAGGGGAAGTGCAAGGGCAAAGGGAACTGGGAACTGATATCGTGTTAGTCCGCCAACAGACTCGGCCACAAAAAGTTTTGATATTAATTATAATGTTTGTACTTCGGTTCTCAGTCGGACGTCAGGAGAGACGGCAGCCTTCCTAGGGGTCTGATTGGAAACGTGGCACACAGGCATTGTCTGAAATTCGGCCCCGTGGAGGTTACTCTAAAATGCGGCTGTTTCGTCTGGGCGGAGGAGCACTAAGCTTGTACTCCTTCTGGAGAAAAGATAGCCTGGTATCTGAGCAGAGGGGGAATTAGCAGGTGTGTTTGTGAAATAATCCCCAGTTTGACTTCATTCTCCTCGCAGAACCCAGATCTCAGTTTCCAGCCTGTGATCTGAGGATTTTGAGTTTGTGGTGTATCAGTCTTATAAGGTTTTCATGTTTGTTTTTGTTTTTAAGCCAGAGTATGCAGTGAAACTGGTAGTCGCAGGTTTTATAGTTTGATTCCAACTATACCAACCCAAATAATACTGGGTCAGCCCAAATGCCCAAATTATATTATTCAAACTATTAGGTTTTATCTTTATTTGGATTTTGTATCCACATATTTTAATGGTTATTACCCCTTATTTTCTTATTCCTCTGTCACTGCTTAAAATGACACTTTCAGTTGCAGATCTGTGTAGTTGTCATTGTGATATTTATGGGTTCCAGCTTTAAAATGGTACTGAATGAATATACACCCATCAAATGAGACTTGCTTATAAAATTGTAGGTCTTAATAGTTGTGTTTATCAAGGAATTGATAAGCTTTGATCTTAGGTTAACTTTTTCCAGAGGTATCTACTTAGGTCCAAGCCTATTTTTTCTAGGTCCAGAAGGTCTTATCTGTCACCTTGTGCTTTTGAAGAGTGAATAATTGTCCTTGTGAAGTAAAGGGAATGTTCATTTCTAGTACTCAGATACACTCATTTCTTTATTTAATTATAAGAAATATGTGCCATGGGTTGGGGCGGATATGAGGATGAAGATACAGGTCACCTATCCTCATCAAGTCTGTAGTCCGGTCGGGGGTGAACACTGTTTAAGATGAGTCCGTTTCCTCACCTCTACCATGAAGATGACGAGAGTTTTACCTGCGTCCTGAGGGTTATTGTAAAGATCGAGTTACAGCATGTAAAAGGCTTAGAATTATACCAGGCACATAGTAAGTGTGAGCTTACTATTGTTAGCTGCCATTACTATTATTATTAATAAATACAGGCTTGTGCAAAGTGCTTTGGGAGCGCAGACTATGCTGGCTGGACATCCTGGAAAGTTAGGGGCGTGATAAAATTTTTACCTGCCCTCAGTTCCACTTCATAGTTTTGATGTTCATTTTTGCCACTGTAATGCCTAGTGCTAAGTAAGTCCTCAACAAGTGTTGAATGAATTAATCAGAGAATGTGATAGACTTACGCAACTGGAATTTTCTTAAAACATCTTAAAGTAGATGTCAGTAAAATGGAAAGACTGTAATATTTATAGTCCAATCTTACATGTCTGACTTATTCCTGGCATAGAACTGGGGATATTTTTCCAAGTAAGTAAATAATAGAAGATAATTTAAGAAATTGAAAAGACACTGCTTTCAAACAGGCTTTTAAAGCAAACTGGGTGTTTGAACAGGTTAAGTTAATATTTTCTAGCAAGGGTTTGAGACGCAAGTATTTTGTAACTCATACTACAAGCTGAAAAGATTTTGAGGCATCCGTGAAAGCCCGAGGAGCCTCCAATAGGCTGTTAGTAGAACCTTGATGACCTTTGAGAAGGAGTGAGTAAGATCTTAAAGAAATGTGAGAAAAAAGGTTATTGGAAAATGGAGGAAGGAATCTGCGTTCTTTGGTGGTAGAAAGTTTAGCGGCTCTGTCACTTCTGATCACACGGGAAGTACAAAAATGGACACGATGACCTAGGTGAGGTAGCAGAGATTTCTAAGCAGAGTGTCAGAGATACTCCTGGTTCCTTCTCGCTGCTTATATATAAAGTGAAACAGGAGAGCCAACCACTAAAGGAAGCATTGTTAAGCAAAAAGGAGCAAGGAGCTGTTAAGCTTGAAAATCCTTGCCTCTTCATATGACCAGTGTTGCTAAAATTAAGAAATAGATCCTGGGGAAGATCAAATCAGGACACACTCAGGAAAACATGCTCTGTAGATGAAGCTTTAAAACCCTTGAAGGCCTCAGAAACAGCCCTTGAGAGAGCTCTTTGGTCCAACAGTGGGGGTTCCAAGAACATTCACAGAGTTGCCCCTTGGCAGTCTCAGCAGACCTTCAAGAAACGCAGGGACTTGACTTAGAGAGATTTTTGGGTGTGGCCTTTATTTCATTATGGTGTGAACCATAATAAAATTCACAGGAGACCCATGAAGTTTTTTCTTTTCTTTCCCTTTCTCTCTCGTTTTCTTCTTCCTTCTAAAGAGGATTGAATTGGAAGAAAGACTGTCAGCTGGGACTGAAAGGGACAGAGACAGTACAGAGGAAAAGTGGTCTTTGGATCGCTGAATCCCTACTGGCAGGAAGCATGCTGAGAATACTCCATAGCTTCAAACACGAGCTACCCTTTTTGAAAAAGAGAGGATGCCTCAGAAAGCCTAACCAAGAGCCTAGAGGGCAGGACCAGGCCTGTCGCTGGCGTTGGAGTTGCTTGTATTGTGCGGGATTTCAGAATCGCCATGGGCCAGGGACTGCCACCGCCTCCCGCTGCGACCCCGTCGGAGCACAGCGCTGTGGCAGTTCCCCATGCCCTTCACACTTGGTCGTGAGTTCCTGGCCCACGGGCACCATGAGATACTAAAGGTTGACTGTTACGTTAAAGCACTGAGTTTTGTAGTAATCTATATGCTGAGAAGCATCACTAATGCAGTCACAATTACGCCTGAATTGGAAGGCTGAGAAGAGAGCTCTGCCAGGGTGGCAGGCAGTGGGGCAGGGGGAGAACACTGACGCAGAGGAAAAGTACGGCCTGTGATTTCAAAGGTCGTGGGCTGTTAGAGTCACGGGATGGCTACACGTCGTTGGAAAAAGATGTGAACTCAAGAATATTTACAGATGTGTGCTCCGTTAAACGTTGGAGAAGGGGATGACCTGACCAGTAATTATTCCTAAGAACTACATTTCTATGTGTAAAACGAGGAAGACATTTTCCTACTTTTTTAGTTTATTTAGACTTGTTTCTTAGTAAGTGAAGTTATGTTTACATAGTACGTACTCTCAGAGGTTAACTTATTTTTTAAAAGTATTTAAAATGTTAGATACAGTAGGGGTCTGTACTCAGCTCTTATCAATAAACTTGTCTAAAAAGTGAATAGAAAGAAAATGAAATTACTTGAACTCCTTTTTATTTTGTAAATGTTAAATCCACAGAAAAACTGAAAGTAAATAGGGTTAATGAGCACACAGACATCCTTAAAACGTTGTGACACATTTACCTAACATATACTTTTCCCCCCTAGGTTTATTCAGGTGCACTGGACAAATAAAAGTTGTATATTTTGCTATAATGTTTACATTGCGAAGTGGTTACCACAATCAAGCTAATTACCATATCCATCAACTCACAGTTACAATTTTACTTTATGTATTTTTGGTTGAACCATTTGAAAGGAAGTTGTAGGTATTGCTCCATCCCTAAGTTCTATTCGTCTGAATTTCCAAGGTATGGTATTCATAACTATAACACCATTAACACAACTACATCAATACGTTCCATAATCACATCTGATATGACAGTCCAACAATTTTCTTATAACTTAAAAAAATCCAGGATACATACAGTATGTTTCTTATACAGCATTATTTCATTCTGAAATAATAAAAATCGGGACATTTGATTGCTTTTTATATGAAGGAGGACCCCCTAATAGCCAGAATTATCTTCTGGAGGGCAGGCCCCGTATGGTACAGGCTTACCACACTAGTGAGTGTTCTGGGAACCCATCTGCATCAGTGTACCAGCTGGTGGTGTTGTGAGAGTCTACATTTGGCTTCGGTGAGATTTTTTTGAAGACTCAGTGCATTGGCCTGTTTCACGATGGCTGATTTACAAGGCACACCTGCTCACACCGCGATGTGTGTTCAGCAGTGTTTGACCAAGAACAACATGACCCCTGGGCCTTACCCTCCCTTTTCTCCCGATCTTGCCCTGAGCGATTTTTTTTTTTTTTGTTTTCCTGGCTGAAAAAAGTCCTCAAAGGGAAATGTTTTGCCCACGTGGAAAAGGTGAAACAAAAATGGCAGAAGCACTGAAAGGCAACAAAATCAACGCATTCCAGACTGTTTTGAACAGTGAAAAAAAGTCTCGGTAGGTGTATTGCATTAAATGGAGAGTACTTGGAAGGTAACTCAAGTCTGAACATATAGGAAGAATAGATACATGATTTTTTATGACTTCTGGGTTTTGGGGGGGCGGTTATGTGTTAAGCATTGGGCCTTGTCGAATGTCCCACATTCTGGATTTGTCTGGTTTTTCCTCATGAGACTCAGGTTGAGCCTTTTTGTTGGTGAGAACACTGCACAGATGATGTGTACTTGATCAAGTAGGTGATTTCCGACCCCACTTACAAATCTGTGGGGTCACAGTTTCCAGCAACCTTTCACTTTGGTGTAAGACTTTCATTGATGATACTTGCCTGAATCAATTTTTACATGGTGAATTTTAAGGAAATTGCTTTTTAATGGTCACATGTAGTAGATCATATTTACAAGGAAAGATGTCCTACCGCCATTGGAAGAAGCCCTTGTTGCTTTTGCTTCTGAGGATAAGTATGTATTTTGTATTTGGTCTGTGGTTTTGAAGATAGGTATTTTCTGCATTCCGTGCATGTTTATTTTCTTTAATAATTGTGAAAACTTTGATTTAATTTTAAGTAAAAATGTCAATAAAGTTAAAAGCAAAGTTAATACCAGAACTACCAGATAATTTTTAGAATTCCCGAAAGTCAGGCTCATCGAACGGAGCCTGCAGTATTTAGTGAACAAGGAATCAGTACAAGGCGTCAGGCCCGATAGTTGGATGTACTCAGTGTTACAAATTGTAGCCCTCCATTACCTGGTTGAGAAGATAAGACACATACAACAGAAAGAAGAATATTTATAGCAGGGAACAGGAAATGCCAAATGACGGGTCAGTCAGTAAATGCCTTTGGTGTTCAGAAAGCTATCCGGTTGGACTTGGGCATGTGCAAAGCAGTGTAGGTGTATGAAGTGTCTGAAGCATCACTTACACTCTGAACCTGGGTCTTTCGTGCATACTTCCCAACAAATATCAAGTGTTTACCACAGTACAGCAGCCAAGGAAACACAAAGAATAAAGCACATGTATTGCCCCTGAAAGACAGTTACTGAGTGAGGTATACATTCCTGTGTTTACTACGTAAAATCATGGAAATGCCTTCATGGAAATGCCTTCATGGAAATGCTGTAGGGAAGTTACCTACGTAGTAGCATTGCGGTACAGAAGAGAATACCAGGAATTGGTGTTGCTCAGGAGATGGGCATGTGGCAGGAAATGCTTCACAGGTGGTGGCATTTGAGCCTGATAGGCAGGTTTTAGACTGAGAGTGGAAGAGTACTCTAGCCATTAGAAGGCGGGCCAGAATGCCCAGATATGTGATTGTGTGTGCCCTGGTGTTAAACAGACTAGTGATGCATTTTTAGGAAATTTAGTAGGAGTGGTCCTGATGTGGGAGGGGATGATGGAAATGGTTATTCACCCTTGTGTGTGTGTGTGTGTGTGTGTGAGAGAGAGAGAGAGGTTTTTTTTTTTTATGCAGGAGAATAACACTTGAAATTTTAATGTTAGGTACAGTTTTTCAGAAAAAGTATATGGGAAGATGAGCAGTGGACTAAAAGAATGAACTAGAAAAACACTCTACTAAGAATTGGGGAGTGAGAGGAAAAGAGAGCTCTTTTGGGAAATGCAGCAGAACTTATTTATTAGGCAGGAAGAGAGCTAAAGTAGTGATGTCATTAGAATCAATGGACAAGAGATTTTACAAGAGGATGGCCGATGTCTTACAATAGAGTGTACGAAGAAAATGAAAGCTAAAAAAAGGCCATTGGACTTGACAATGGAAGAATGTCATGAATTCAAGTTCAGTGTTTTGGGGGCAGGGGATAAGAGACATATTTCTGGGGAACAAGGAGAGAGATTGATGCTGAAGTATATTTAAACATTCGTTTGGGAAATTGGGTGGTGAAAAGTAGAGTAGGAATGGAATGAGGATACTTTGGACACGTGAAGGTGATTTTAAAGTTAGAGGAAACCTCGTAGGTACAGTGCATGATGGCGGAGGGGAACATGCCGGTGGGACAGCAGGTACTACAGCTGTCAGAGGAGGAATAATAGAAGGAGTAAAAGGTTGGGAGGAGATGAGAACCCAGGAGAAGGGTCAGTCTTGGGAAGCAGGAGAGGCAAACTTCCACTTAGTCCAGAGGGAAGGAATGAAGCAAGAAAGAAGGGAAGAGAGAAGGAAGGATTATTACGGAAGAGGAAAGAAGGGAGCTCCACATGATGGCTCTTTGGTTCTCCGAATTTGGAGAGAGCAAAGTCAGTGTGGTTTGAGACTTCCTCTTCTATTTATGTATCTCAGGAGCATGAATGGAGGAAGTCCCCACCCACCCAGCGTGACCTGCAGTTGGAGAGGGCATGGCAGAAGGCTGAAGGGAGTAGACACGTGGTCTCTTCTACCATCAGAAAAATTTTAATATAAAGAAAATATTGACCACCAAATACTCTAATATTACTTTAAAATGCAATATTTGTTAATACAGAAACATTTAGACCTGGCCAGTGTGGCTCAGTGGGTTGAGCACTGGCCTGTGAGCTGAAAGGTCGCAAGTTCAGTTCCCAGTCAGGGCACATGCCTGGGTTGTGGGCCAGGTCCCCAGTTAAGGGTGTGGGAGAGGCATCTGATAGATGTTTCTTTCACATATTGCTGTTTCTCTTCCCCACTTTCTCCCTCCCCCTCTCTCTAGAAATGAATACATAAAATGTTTAAAAAAAGATTTATAATCACCTTATTTTGGAGTATTAAATGTATTACTGAGTTTAAATTTTGAAAGTTTTGTTAGTATATGAACTTAAACATTTTATATAAAAAAATAATTGATCTAATTTTTAAATTTTATATATATGTATTTTTTTAACTGAGGGCTTTTCTCTAGGAGGGTAATTAGTTGGGAATCTTAAAAATTTAAGCAATAAGAACGCAACACAAGCTTAAGCACTGAAGGAAAATTAAAAGTAGGGATGGACTTATTATGTAAGTGAAGAACCCCAGATGGACTGGTTTCAGGCATTCTCTCTTCTGCACTCTGCCCTGTGTCCGTCTGCGACGTTCCCACTTTCCAGCAGCTTCTGCTCTGCGGGAGGCACGTGGTTACTGGCCGCCCCAGGGTAGCATCGTGACTCACTCTCCGAAAGGAAGATCGCCTCTTTCCCACCAGCCGTGTAGCAAATACCGGGGTAGATTCTGTTTGTGTCCTGTTCCCGTCCCTCCTTACCCCTCAGCTGGGGGCACAGCATACCCTGAGAATCCAGAGCCTGGGGTATGGGATCATTTCTTAGAGGAGGTCCCCATGGTTGTGAGTCGGAGTGGTTGTCTCTAACGTTTGGGCACATTTCCTTTCACTCTTACGTGTGTGTGTGTGTCTGTCTACGTGTGTGTATTTTGTTCTATAACAAACCGAGTCGTCTAATGAAAGCCTTATGGAAGAATCAGCCTTGTTTGCTTATATAACGAGTCTCAACAGTTTTTTCATTTTATGATTTCACAAAGCTAGTGTAAAAGCCTTTCCTTTTTTATGAGTAAAAATGCCTTTCCATACTATATATCACAATATATTTGGCCTTTATAAAAATGGAGCCGCTGTACCTGAGTTGATTTCAGTAGTAGGGGAAATGCACAGAAACAAAACAACACACACACACACACACACACACACACACACACACACAACTGCCCCCATCCCGGGTATCTGGTTAGCTGGCCGTGGAGTCCAACAGGTCTGGACTTTGAAGATTGTTGGGAAGATTCAAGATAACTAGGTAGAGTGTGTAACATAGGGCTAGGCTCCTAGTCGGTGCTTGAGAAGTGACGGCTATTGTAATTCTGCGTGATGAGCATCGATCCTTGGTGATGTTGAAGAGAACTGGATGTGAATCTGGCTGAAGTCCTGTGTTTTAACCTTGCCTCTTTCAGTAACCACCTGTGTGTAACCAAGACTTGAAACTGTTTGATGTCAGTAGGCCTGTAAAATAGATAGGTGGGCAGGAGATCGTGTCTAGCTCAACAGTTCACTATTTTAAGGGAGTAATTTGGGTTATAGAAATATAAAAAAGCAGTCCTGGTATACTGTTAAGAAAATTAATGATCTTCATTTTGGAGCTAGACAGATTTGGGTTTGAATTCCGATTACTCACCAGCTGTGTGAACTTGGACAAATGGCTGAACCTTGTGCCTTCATGTAAAAAATGGCAATAATAGTAACAATACCTACCATAAAGTTTAAGGATTTATGTTCATAAAATTTTATTTTGGTTAATATTTGTAAAGTCTCTTCCATCTCCAGAATTTGATATTTGGAATTATTTTTGTTACATGATACTTATTTCTTCCATCATTTCTTTTCTGATAAATTCTAGCTGGGGAGATGACTGTACGTTAGAAATGTATAGATATGTGTAACTTTGGTCACAGCCGCACTGTGCCTATGACATGCTTCCCTTTGAGACCATGTGGCGCAGAGAGAGTCATGTGGACCTTTGTGTAACAGGATTTGAGCACTTAGTGGTTAGCTACCTTGCCAGTAGTTAGCTTAGTAGTGGATTTTGTTGGAATATACCTGATAGAGGGTGAGTCATGCCAGGAAAAAGAGATGCACAAACTTACAAAAAGAGTAGATTCCCACCAGGCATTTGGAAATGAACTGTGGACTTGGGATCTACTAAGATTCCTACAGTCAAGCCAGGTGTCACTTAAAATAAAGTTGTTACAAAGATCAAAGGCAACGAGTATGTAAGCCTTTTAGCACTGTGTTTTCCACGTACGCAGAGTGCTCTTGTTGTTTTACCTTCTAGGAGTAATTTTTTTCTTATGATCGCCAAGCCACAGTTCGCCAACAGCAAATCCGATGGAAAAGCCAGTGCAGTTTTAATCCAAGGATTCTACTGGGACCTTATATCAAAAAGATCCCCTGAAAACAACAAAAACTCACCCAAACTGAGGAAGCTCAGTCAAATTCCTGAACTAGAATTTCATTTTCTTGTTCTCGCTTTAATTCTCGAAACCGTTTCTCATGAGAATGTTTTTTAGTATTCATTCACTCATTCACTCGTTCATTCATTCGTTCAGCCATTGAGCAAATACTTATTTAGTGCTCATGGGCTGGGGACTGAGGAAGAGCAGTGAGCACAGATAGGCAGTATACTTTATATTAAAAATAAGCTGATGGCTCATTTTAATTTCCTCTTATAAAAACTTTGTTGTTGCAAAATACTTTATCTGAACCTATAAAGTCACTAAAACACGTTAGTACAGCACTGACTTCTGGGGAGAATAAATGGTAAAGAAACTTGTTTAACTTCGTTTAATTTGGTGTTTCTAAACCTTTTTTGACCTATTCAGCTCTTCTCCCCACTTGACTGCACTTTCGGAAATACTGGTATATAAGTAGGTTTCCTTGGCTGGAAGCGAAGAATATTAAGTTAACTACATTTACAGGGCAGAAATCGACAGTATTTCATGGCTCTTCCTGCACTAATTGGATGACTGTCCTGGTTGGCCTAGGACAGTTCTGGTTTCTGCCTGTTGTTCCAGTGTGATTATTAATAGTCTCCTTTCTAAATCTCAGAAGTGCCCTGGTTTGGATGATGAATTATACGTCCCCCCTGTAGCTAACGTTGTTGGATCTCTTACTGCGCTTCAGGCAGCGTGCTAAGCATTTGATACGTATTAACTGAGTCCTCACAACGATCCCGGAAGGTTCTGTTTTGTCCTTTTATTTTACAAGTGGGTCACCTGAGCACAGAGAGGCTAAGTGTGAAGTTTGCATGCCTGGTAAGTAGTGGGGTCAGAATTCCAACACAGGTACCTCTGGTCCTGAGGGTTTGCTCCCACCAGTGACACAGCTCTGGTGCAGTGAGACTGCTCGGTGAACGGCCTTGAAGAGAGAAGGGCGGGGTTAGGACTTGGAGAATACTGACATTTAAATCAAACAAAGAGAATAGAAACTTGGAAATAAGGCAGAGAGGAGGAGCTATGGAAAAATGAAGTTTAAGTTGTATAAAGTAGAATTTGGTGATTTTGATTTTTTTTCTAATTGGAGGACAGAAATAACAAACAAGTAATGTTTGTTATTTAGACAGGATAATTTCATAGAGCAGTAAGTGTTCCAGAGGAAGTGAACCATGGTATGTACTAGACAGTTGCCCTGGCCAGGGGAGGGGTACGTTTGCATGGGGTGATCTTGGAAGGAGTCTTTGACTGGTGACTTATTTTTTTAAATTTACTGATTATATATAGAGAGAAGGAAGCAGGGAGGGAGGAAAGGAGAGAGAGAGAGACAGAGAAATACCGACTGGTTGTTTCACCCATTTATGCATTTGTTGGTTGATTCTTGTACGTGCCCTGACCCGGGATCGAACCATAACCTTGGCATATAGGGATGATTCTCCAGTTGACTGAGCTACCCGGCCAGGGCGAGGTGACTTATTTTTTACACCTTTGGGAATTTATTTTTTAAAATTGTGGTAACACATACATCACAGAAACTTTACCATTTTAAGCATTTTTAAGTGTCCAGGTTAGTAACAGCAGGTGCTTTTGCTGTGCAGCCATCCCCAGTGTCTGTCTTCAGAACTTTCTTCATCTCGCAGGACTAGAACTCTGAACCCACTAAGCAATAACTCCCTGTCCCCTTCTGAATGCATCACAACAGGAGACAGAAAATGCTGCACTTTTTTGAAATAAGGAAGCAGATGGCAGGCAGTAACTGACATAGTAGAGGAATGGTCCTAATACCTGTGAGAAGGTGTAGTATTGTGTCCCGAAACTCCCCAGTGTTCAGCATTGGGAGGCACCAGACACTCCAGAATGGGAGGGTCACAGTGGAGCTGAAAACTCGGGGTGGAGGGTGGTTGGAGAATCTGTGTGCTTACAGCTTACAGGTGGAATCCTTAGCTCTCCCCCCGAATACCCTGCAGCTAGGAGACCCCCTCCACCACCAGCCTGTGGCCTCAGGAGAACAAGGTTTATTCTTTAGAAAGTTAACAGTGCCAGCCTTCAGAAACCAGGGGCAGTGGGTGGCTGGTCGATTTGAAACGAGAAGGTTAAGGGAAATCTTCATGGGAACTCTGGGACTCCTGGCCTGTTTCCTGTGCTCTCCTTCCGGAACTCCAAGTCAGGCCCGCGCTGCTCGTCTCCTGCAGAACACTCAGGGAGCTTCAGGTGCGGGTGGGCTCCCGCCAGAGCCCCTCCGTGAGTCCTGTCTCAGCCGACAAGCCCTGTTCCCCCCACATCTTTCAGTTGATACTTTCAGAGCCCAATCCTTAAATACAAAGCGACAATCCAACACCAGTGGGCATTTGGGGAAAGCCTCCATAAAAAAAGAGGTCAAAATAAGCAAACAAATAAAGAAATAAAGCTACCTGAAGTATCCAGAGACCACAGACACTGTCGGGATCAAAAGAAATCAACACCCCCCCCAACTCTCTGATAATGGTATCAGAGAAGTCACATGTTTCTCCCCACACTAGAATGGTGGAGAAAGCAACAGCATAAACCCAGGGGGGTGAGAGATGACAGCAGACAGAAGGTACCGACTGAAAGCGAAGCTGGGAACCTCGTGCATGAGTGCAACTGGTTTAGCAGAGCTGAGAAAGCCGGAAAGCTGGTGCTGTAGTAGGGCCAGTTGTGAGATCAAAAATTGGTCTTCGTTTGATTACGGTGTGCTCTGCTTTATTTGGACTCCTGGTTCTCGTTTTTTGAGTAGTAGACTCTCCTCCTGGGCTGTCCACCAACGGGGAAGTTGGCCTTACTGAAATGTAGTTCTTGTTTTCTTAGGTTTCTTCTAAGTGGTCATGCTTTTCCGTCTCCCTTAGTGTTTGTGAGCCAACATGTCACAGGAGTGCGTAGCTAATGCTTTGCTGGGTGGCAGTGACAATGGCGTTACAAAGGATGCTGAAAAGAAAATGACAGTATTCAACCTAAACGTGTGTTCTAAATGTTTGTAAAGCAGCTTTAAACCTGGGGCTAGTGTATGGTGACGGAAGATGACGTGACTTTGGCGGCGAGCACACAAGGCACTTAAAACCGGTATAATCTCATTAACTAGTGTCAACCCCAGTCAATTTAATTAAAACAGATAAAACTTACAGCGTTTTAAATTAAAAAAACTTGGTACGCCTTTTGAAATAGTGTAATTAATGATTATTAGATCCCCAGGCTAAACTTTAGAAGACTTTTCATCAGCAAGTAAACAGGCACTGGTGACTTAACTGCTGTGTGTACTACTTCCCGATGAGTAAATACTTTTTTTGTGATGAAGTGGCTACACAGGTCAGCGTAAGATGGACTTGAATTCAAATGATGGATGCCTCTGCCATTTTTCTGCTATGTAACCATGGGTAAATTATTTAATATTTCTGAGTCTCAGTAAAATGAGATAATAACATCTGACTCAGAGGGCAGTTTTTGAGTAAGTGAAATTGAAATAGATAAAGCACTCAAACCTAGCTCCTTGGACCCTGTAGGGTCAATAAAATGTTAGCTTCCTTCCTCCTCACCTTTCTGTGTGGGGTAAGAGGGAACATTAGCGCAGGTCAACGGAAGATATGTAACGCTTTTGAAATGGAATACCTGTGTTTTTAAATTTTGCCCTATTTATTTGCAGTGCACGTGTTCCTTGTCATTCGATACCTCTGCTGTTGGGAGGCTGTGGGAAGAGCCTAGCAAGGGCACTCAGGAGATTAGCGCCTCTGAGCTTCCTTTTCTACTGCTGACTTGGGGTCTCGTTCCTGAGTTGCAAAGTGAAAGTGTTTTATTACAAGGTGATGGTTTGTTTCTGTGCTAAGGTTATCAGATCCTGTGATCTGGGAAGCTGAAGCTGTCGTTTTGGGACCTGGGCTTTATGGGGTGTGGAGGCTTGGGACGCATTTATTGTTGTAAACTCAGTTTCATGCATTTGGAGGGCTTGAGGTGCTTGGATGTTACTGGAGTCATAGCTGGCTTTTTCATTGGAAAATAGTTCGACTATGAACCTGTTTTTGAGTGGAAATATACCAGGAGTGGCCATTGCTTTTCTTCCTAGAGTGATAACCATTGTTTTCAAAGTCCTATGGATTTTACAAATGTTCTTACAACCCTCTTCCTTCAAAACAGTTGTGGGCGTTCTTATTCCCAGGATGATTTGGGGTGTGTGTGTGTTTTACATCATGTTTAAGGTTTGTTATGCTAATCTCAGCTACCAAAGAAATCCTTCTCTGACTCTGGGCTAGATCAGGTTATTTGTTTACGCGGTAGTTTTCCCTGTTCAGAGTCTGGAATATCTGATTTCATAATATCTTCGCAGCTAGTCTGGAGGGCAGCGATGGAATCTCTCTTGCTGACTTTGATCTATAATGTCTGGCACATAGTTGACATTCAGGACATATTTTTTAAAGTAAATGAATGTTAAAACTGTTTCCCAGCAAATGTTAAATGAGTAGAAATATAATGGTAAATAAAAGCTCACATGCTTACTAGAAATAATGACCTCAGTCTTTGCTGTTACCAAACAGTGAATTTACAAGGGAAGAATAAGCAAGGTGGTTGTATAAATGACTTTTATTATTGTTTGTGCAAGAACAGTGAACATTCCCTAGTACAGGAAGCAACTTTTAAAAATTGCTGGCAGAACGAAGAAGTCAGACTGTCCTTGACCCTTAGATCAAATATTTTAGAACTTGAGTTTCCTTACATCTTCTTCAGTTTGGGATAAACATTCTGACACAATGAAAGATTGATTCTGTGATTTTTGGTCTTTATAAACAAAGAGCTTAATTAATTTGCTAAAACAAAAATGAAAACCTTTCTGATTTTTACTAGGGCCATTTCAAAAAAAAAGTTCGTTTCCTTTCAAGTGCAAAACACTTTAAAATGAGCTCAGCCGTGTTAGATAAACATGTTGATTCATCTGGCCCAAAGCTACTGAATGAAGCTCGGAGGGGCACAGCTTGTTCCCTCTCCCGCCCAGGGGCAGAATGGTTTTCTTCCTCCCCTCCCTGCGGAGGGGCTAGGGACGGGAATCAGGGACTCCCCTTTGTTAGGGTCACCTGAATTGTTTAGGAAGGAAGGGAAAGATGTCTTCACAATTCACTGCTCCTTTTTCTTATTTAATTCTTATCGTTGACAGAAAGCACACACTTCTCACCACAGGCTCGCCCTGTGGAGGGTGTGGTAGTGGTAACTGAGGAACCTATATAACGTCTCCGCCTTTTCAGAGCCATTTGACTTCATGCTCTGTTTTGAGTAATGAATCTCAAGTGAATCTGTTTGGAGTCAGAGGTATCTTCATTCACGTACAGTGAATAGTGACAGATTTTATGAAGTAAATAAAGAAGTTTTATAAGAGGCCTGGGATGGTTGTCGGTATTTTGGAATAGTTTTTAGGAAATGACCAAAATATGGGGCTCTTCCTCTGACACAAGTCATATAAGTGATTGTTCAGCATGCATTGTTTCCCGTGTGCTTCACACCAGGCTGGGCGGCATGAATGTGCCACCCACAAAGGTCAGTGAGAAGTACTCCCTGCCCTCAGGTGGCTTACCGTCTCTGCACCATTTCCCAAAGTGTGCACCGTAGATAGAGGAGGTGTTCCCCTGAGATAGGTTCTCGTCGCTGAGTAAGTTTTGGGAATAATTGGACTGAACAAAATAGAGGGTTTCTTCCATATAAGGTTCTCAAAAAATGCACATTTTAGAATTTTAAAAGGAATTATACTTTGTAAGATTGTCCAAAGTGCCTTGGCAGGAGTTTTTTCTTAGGGAACTTACGAAGTGGGGCCCGAGGGGGGGGCAGGAGGGAGAGAGGGGCGGCGGCAGGTGCAGGGAGAGGACCAGCAGCGCAGCGCGGGAGCTCTGCCTGGGGAGCGCTGGGCTCCGTGATGCGGTTTCTCCAGCTCGTACCCTGCGTACCTCTCAGCAGCCTAGCATTCGCCGCAGAATCTGTTCACGCTTCTTAATCCTGTGTAGGGTGGGATGAGGGGCGTAGCTCTTCTGAATTAGGAAATTGGAAATGGAGATTGCTGACTAATACGGAAAATGGTACCTGTTGGCTCAGATTCAGCCTGTCTCAAAGCAGACTGACCATTCCTTCCGAAGACTGGAGAGTCCGGGGTTACTTAGGGATAAATATATAGTAGATAAGTAGACAGGGTTAACTAGCTAAAAAAGTAAGTGAATGAGAAACCAGACAATTATTCATTCTAAGGAAGACAAAGGTGGTGCAGGAAAAAGGGGGTAATTACTGTTTACTGCTCGTCTCAGCTCTGCGTGTACTATGTAAGTCATAAGGATTTAGGCCTTAACTGTGGACCTAACCAGAGTACTTCGACTTTGGAGGGTGGAAGTGTGGAGGGTGGAAGGACTGGGAAACAGCTAGATCTTCAAGTCTATCAACAGACAATCAGTATTTAGTTCCCCTACCTGACCATGTAAGAAGCAATTAATCCAGACATACGACATCACTTAGAGGTAGGAAGATAAATTTCAAAACAACCAACTAAAGAAAGTTTTTTAGGAAAGGAAATGTTGTTGAGAGGAGGCTGGAGACTGGTTTTCTTGGCAGACATCGTAGATCTAGTTGATCTTAATAAAGAAAAACTCTATGGGTGTGCGACATTTGTTTCTGAAACTCTATATTTAGGAGAACCCATTCACCTTAGCAGATTTTTGTCCAGGTCAGAACTTTTCTGATTTTTTTAGCTTCTCAGTTAAATGTTATCTGAGGCAGCTCAGAGCGTCTGTAGTGTATAATTGGGTTTGAAACAAGTTGTGTTTGTCGTTGTCTTCATTATTTAGCTTCAGAGGCCTGACTTAGGGGTGAGGGGGTGGCCGGCAGTTCCTCCCCATCGACCACGTCTAGGACCAACATTCTCCAGCCTGACCTGATCCTGCAACGCTTTTATTCTGTCTCTCACTTCTAAATCTGTGCATTCTATCTGTAGTAAACTCTTTCGTGTGTGCTGCATTACACTGCGTTCTCAAATCAGGTCTTATACGGACACACCCCCGTTTCCTTCCTTAATTTCCTTTTCTTTGCAGCGTCTATTTCGTTAGCATTTCAGCAGCAGGGATACTTGGCGTGGTGAGAAGCTGCTGGGCTCCTTTTCTGAGACCTCTTCCCAAAGCCCAGAGAGGTAGGTCCCAGGGCAGAACAGGAGACCTGGGAGGAGGGGCGAGGGCTGAGGAATGCAGCCCCCCTCCTGCATTTCTGGTTCCACAGCTTCTAATCACCTTTGTCATCTCTGCTTCCAGTGCTTTTAATAACGTCAGGCTTCATGATTGACTGGTTTACTTCTGCATTAGATTCAGAGTTCGTAATCGGATGTAAAAATTAAGTTACTAGTTAAGGTTTGCTCATTCAAGCAGAAAAGGGATCTGTTGGGGATACTGGTGGTTTCCACAGTGATGCGTGGCCAGGCCGTGAGGACCGGGGCTGTCCAGCTGCGCACAGCACCCCGGCTCCTGAAACAGCCGCCGAAGAACAACTGGCAGCCGAGCCCGTGCTTCTGAAGCTTGTCCTTCTTTACTACATTCATGTAGCTATTGTACTCTTTAATGATAAACTTGTAAGTGAAGAAATTACTACTTTTCTTTTCAAGGTCCAGGCCCTTGTCGGGGAAATGATGGCGTGGCCAGATTTGTATATCCTGGATTTTACATCCAGAGATGGGGAGGAAGAGGACACAGAGATTTCTGGGGGATAAAAGCACAGTCTCGGTCTGCTTTGTGCTCGAATAGCCCTTTCTGAGCAGAGTTAGAGGATGTGCTCAGGTCAGTGCATTTCTCAGTGTGTTCTGGTGAAAATGTAGTTCAGATCCCTTGATTAAAGCCCTCCACTGGTTTCTTGTCTCATGTAGTGACAGCTTGACTTCTTCATTCCCAGCTCGGATATATTTTATTTATTTTTCTTGCCAGATTCCTCTGGCTAGGACTCCTGGTACTAAGTCGAATAAAGGTGGCAAGAGTATTCTTAGAGGAAAAGTTTCAGTTTTCTGCCATTGAGGATGATATTCGCTGAGGGTTTGTCGTCTATGGCCTTTATTATGTTGAGGTGCTTTCCTTCTATACCTGTTGTGTTTAGGAGGAGGTCTTTTTGCATTAATATAGTTAGGTGTTCTGCTAGCGTCCTGTATCCTAAGGTTCAGTTCTTGGGATGTCGTCATGAATGATTTCTTTGAGTAGGCTTTCTCTCCCTGTCTCCCTTTCCGTTTTCCTTAGGCTGCTCTCCCTTAGATAGCCCTAGTACAGCTGTGTGAAAAACAAAAATAAGAACCCAAGCGCGTAGTTCTCCCCATCCCCCCTGAGTCATTGCTGCGGGTCTGTCTGTGAGTGAGCTGGTTCTCTCTTCGATCTGGACCGCCCTGTTTTCAGTGTCTCTGATGCACTCCACATCTCGCTGACTGAGTTCTTCCGCGCCCGAATCTGTTTTCTCTTTCATAGTTTCAGTCAGTCTCTTAGGTAAAGTACTCTTTTTGTTCATTAATTTGATTCCTGAGGTCATCGTATTGCCTTTCTGAGTTCTCGTATTCCTGAGTTCCTGCATAACTGCAGTGTTGAATTCTCTGTCATGGGGCTCAGGCTTCCCTGACTTTCGAGTTTGGTTTCAGGAGACTTTTTATTTTCCTGCTTTGCTTCCAGTTACCTTGGTTGGTCATGATATTTGATGGATTTTTATCTCTGTTCGTGCATTTGAGGTAGTGGTCTCTACTCTCTTTTTTGTCTTGTTTTGCTCTCATTGATTCAGCAGGTTGGTAGGTAGGGTATTCTCTTTTGTTTTCCAGTAGGTGGTGCTATAGTGCAAGTTTCTGTTTTCTCTTACCTGTGCTCTGTACCCCTGTGGGATTCTGGTGGAACATGTGGCTTTAGTTAAGGAAAATGGCAAGTACTCACCGGAATGGTGGTGTCCTCTCTGTCACCAGCTCACTGTGGGTATAGGGCACTACCCCTGTGGTGGGGCAATGTGGTGGGTGATGGAGAACTGGCTAGAGCTGCCCTTTTCCCCCGAGTTATGTGCTTTGGTTTTGGCTTTACCTGGGCTCTCCCAGTGGGGGCAGGTCTCTGGTCTTGTAGCTCCTCCCCCTTCCAGGTAGGCGGTTGGTCCCCCCTCTACCTGGCTACCTCCTGATGGGGTGGGGAGGTAAGGGAGAGACCTTTTCTGAGAGGGACACTGCTTTTGCCCCGACAGGCTCTGGCCTGTAGCATAAGGGCTGTTGCCTGACTTCTCTCCCGGCAGGGTGCTCTCGTCCCCATCTGTCCCCCTCCTGACGGCCCTGCTGTCCAGCGGGCCCTCCTTCCGGGTGTCCCGATGCGGGGATCCCTCAGGCGTGCTTGTGTGTGATGCAGAGGATCTTTTGTTGTTGTAATTGTCTATCTTGTGAATTTGAGGGAGAAGTGGTGGTGGCTTCTCACTCTGCCAGGATGCTGACTGCGACCCCGAGTTTTATGTTTTAGTTAATTGTTTACCTTATTAGATCTCTTCACTGTATGGTTGACACTGGTGAACAGTCTTTCTGGCTTGACTTCCAGAATCCCACAATTCTTTTTTTTAAACTCTTTGACTGTTTATCTCATTTTCTTCTGGACTCTTCCTCCTTGGGTAGGGTTTAAAGGGTAGACTCCCTAGAATTCTGTCCTTGATTCGGAGAACCAGGCGCTGTCACCACTTGGACATTGCAGCTGGGACGGCTGCACTGCTTTCATCCCTCCGGGGGCAACTGAGTAATGTATATTCGTGTCGTAGTTGTATGCTCCCAGCTCCTCGGAGTGTCTCTGAGGTGTACTTACAGTTCGTAATGCACGGTCTGGCACAAATAACGCCCTTCTTACTTCCAAATCATAAGCATGTAATTCCGTAACATAACAATATCACACTCAAGTACACCATGTGACATGTAGGTAGAATGTTCAAATTAAAACTGTAAATTATTATACTCATGTTATTATCCTAACAACCATGCTCAAGCAGGCCTTACTTCTGCTGGACCCTGTATATACAGGGTTATTTATACTAGTATTGTAGGTAATAGCAAAAGGTCTGGAGATTACCCACAATAATCTGAAAAGTTTATTAAGTTTTTGCTCCCTGTTTGTTACTCATATCTACATGAAGCTAGATTTTATTTATATATGTCAACCAAAACAACATGTTGCAACAGAATGGAAAAAGCCCAAACATCCATTAATAAATAGTGACTTGATTAACTAAATTATGATACAGCATTACAATGGAATATTATGCAGTTGAAAAGAAAAGGAAGAATAGTATTTATATGGCAAATCACAGAAAAATCACTGGAGTTATGAAGGAAAAGAGCAAGGTGTAGAGCACATTATACATTACTTTTTCTGTACAGGAGACGAAACAAGATTATATATAGTTGTATGTGCTTACATTGGCATAAGTGAGCTCTGGAAGGAAAAGCAAGAAACTGACACTTTACCCCAGGAAGCAATGCACCGACTGCACAGACAGGCGTGGGTGCGATGAGACTCTTTACTGCATACCTTTTTAGTCTGTTCTCTAAAGATTTTTCTTTTTAAAAATTTGATTCCAGAGAGAGGGAAAGGGAGGGAGACGAAGAGGAAGGGAGACATTGGCATGAGGGGGAAACATTGATTGGCTGCCTCTCACACACTCCGAGACCGGGACTGAAGCTGCAACCCAGGCATGTGCCCTGGCCGGGAAGTGAACCTGTGACCTTTTGGTTTGTAGGATGACGTCCAACCAACTAAGAAACCTCGGCCAGGGCCTTTTTAATCTGTTTGATTTTGGGCATGTGAAAATGCTACCAGTTTAATTCAATTTTTAAAATGTCTTCCACTGTAGCTCACACCTACTTTAGACACAGCCCGGGTTTCTTCTTTGGAGCGCGAAACCACTGGCCACCGCGTGTGCTCGGCGATGCACGCTGTAGGGCCTGCTGTCGCTTGAGTCCGTGCTCGGACACTTCCAGCTCTGTACTTCACATTCTCGGCATTCCTTGCATTTGTGTATGCTAGTTATGTCTTCTTCGTATTTTAAGAACCAGTTTGCCTTCATCTCTGGGAAGCCATTCTGAGCCTCTGCAGGCTGAGTTAGGCGATTCTCTCAAAATACTCGTGTGTTTGTGTATTATTGCTCTTACTGTATTGCGCTGGCCAGCTCCTTCATCGTACCTGCACATGGGCGCTCAGAGGTTGGCTGCCGTTTTCTTCCTTGTTTCCCCCTTACTATCTTAGCCTGCAGGGTCGGGGTCAGCCCTCCGATGGCCTGTCGTCTTTCATGGAGATGGACATGCGGAAGTGTGACTAACGTGAGATGGAGTGTAGTTAAGTGGGAGTCAGGGATTCAAACATACAAGTTCTGGGGGGATGCACATTCAGCCCACAGCACGGTCTTACATCGTCATCATGAGAAGGAACACTGTGCCTCTGACGTAAAAAGCACTGTGTTAGTTAACCTTTCATTGTCATCATTTGGGGTCGGCGCGAACACTTTGCATATGGGCTACAGGAGGAGATTGGAAATGATTCGGTGATTTTGCTCTTCGCTAAGGAAAATAAGTGATAACGTGAGTGAAGAAGGAAGAGCAGGGTTGCAGGTGAGCTAGTGAGAGGCTTTCTTCACTCTGGTAAGAGAAGGAGAAGGTGGGTGCCAATGTTAGGCTTGTAAAGTTAGCAAAACTAAGAGTAGAAGAAAAGGGAACCTTTAATGTTCTTTGTATGTGACCTTAGAATGCAGTTCTTAATTCGTTTTTATTCAAATCTTTGTTTTCTCTTCTCTGATGTCATTCAACAGGTCGACTTTTCTTCTGAGGCTGAGAAAGCAGAAGCGCGATTTAGATCTTTATCTGCAAATCACACTAAATGTATTTTGCTGCATTTCGAAAAGTTCTGTTTCAGACATTTTGAATCTTAGCCTTATTTTGATATTTTAAAATTGGAGTATAATCTCTTTGTACCCTCTGGCTTTTAGATTGAGGCTTTCTTTCTGAGTGAATGAATCAAGGGCCCACTGCTTAGCCTTTCTAGAACTGTTAAGACTCTCCTAACTCTTTTACTTTGGACAAAAGTTATCTCCACACTTACTTCATAGAGTCCTCTTTGGTGGAGCCACAGGCAGAGAGGAAGCATGGGATTCTTAAGATGGTGGGGGGAGGGTCACTGAGAATGGGGGCCGGAGCTTGGGGAAGAAGTAGCTGTGGTTGCTCCTAAGTGATAGGAGTAAGATTTAAGTGTATACATTTGGACATGGCATTGTCTTGGTGAGGTCTGTGCAGACAATGAACTGGTTTGGAGTGTGTTCTATATGTAAATTGTATTAGTTTGTATGGCATAGCTATCATGCCATCTGTTCTATAATTTCATAAAAATTCGCGCAGTGACTCAGCACACGGTTCACAGTTGGGAGTTGGGGGAAACAAAACAAATAGTTTACATCAGCCGACATCTTTGGTGATAGTGGTCAAAGATGCATCATTAAATTGTGGTCGAGGACTTTCATTTTTTGTTTTAGTAACAAAAATTTAATACATATTATTTTACTTGTTAGACAAGCAGGCTTATATGCTCTGGAACCACTGAGGTCAAACTTAAGAGAAAGAAAAGAAGAAAACTTATAGAGAGATAGTCTCTAGTTAATATTAACATAAAACAGTCATCAAGCGACAAACATTTTCATTCCAGAGAAAAATGATCTGTGGCCAAGATCAACTTTGTTATAGTACACATTAGATACACTGAGAGCCGTGATTTTGCCCACCGACACCGGCCTCGCAGCAACAACACAAACGAAGGGAGAAGGTGGTAAGTCAGAGTCGCGAGAGGAGTGCAGCCTGCGGAAGTGGAGCCTGTGAAAAGAGGAAGTCCGTGGGTCTGTATCTACGGCAGGTGTTTCTATTCCTCGTTACAGAAATAACCTTAATTCGGCACACTGGTTTGCTGATGAATTTACCCAGCTTCTGTGACTGTGTGTTGTGGGCTGTGTTGGAAGAGACTAATTGTAAGTAACAGTCTGAAGTAGCAACAGTTCGCCTCCAGGATCCTCGCGTGGCCTGGTGGCTGGCTCCTCGGCCTTCTCACGTGGTCATCGCCCTCCGTGGGCCTTGCCCTGCCTTGTCGCCATCCAAGGACCCCCATGGTTCGGGGCCTGGACAGCTTGTCTTCGAAGGGTGAATAGACACACCAGTGGCAGATGATTTTACATTTAACTGGGGCCTTGGAAGATCCAAACAGAAGTTTCTCAGGGTCAAACTTCAATCATTGAGATCTGTGGGGGAAAGTGTTTTTAGAGAAGAGGTTTTCACTCTGCTCCTTAAATCACAGCTGGGTGCCAGGTCAGGAGGGAATTAACACTGTTTCGGGCCTGCTACGTGCTAGAGTCTGGCTGCGTGTGCTAGGCCCTGGGTCTGTGCAATATCGCTGGATCCTCACGGTGAGCTTCTGAGTCAGCATTGTTGTTCGCATTTCATAGAAGAGGAACTGAGAGATGAGGTGACCTCCCTAAAGAGGTCACAGTGGAGGCACAGCTTCAAACCAGGACTTTCTGGCTCCGAAGCTCTTACCTCCGCCACTAGACCACCGTTTCGCTGTCGTTAGATTCTTTTGTTTTACCCGTATGCCTTTTTGGTGAACAGGCAATACCTTGCCCTCAAGAATTCCATGCTGGTCCATGGAGATGGTGCCCCAGCTCCCTCGCCAGCCCCACCAGGCTTTGCTGCTTGTGGATGATGAGTCTCACTTGATCCTTTGGTTGTATTTTTGTCTAGGAGTCTAGAAATGCGTTGATAGCAGAGATAGATGGGTGACAATTACCGCATGAATTTCTAAATGTACGTGGTAGGTGTTTATTTGCTTTTTAGCAGATTGCTCAACTCTGAAGTTTGTACTTAGAGTGAGGTATTGATGAGTTATGTGTGAACTGTCATGTTCTGGAACAAATACAGCAAGAGTTAAATTTCTTGTTATTGGCACTTTGGAACAGATGCGCTAGGTATTATGAAGCGTTTGAAAGCGTTCATTCAACAAAGAGTTTTAAAGTGCTTAGTACGTGCCTGGGCTGTGCCAGATTCTGTGCCGAGCACAGCACTGAAGACGTGGCCTCTGCCCTCTGTGAGGTGATCGCTGAGAAGGAAGACAGACATGCCGGAAACTGCGAATACACAGGTAACGACAGTGGTGGAAGTGTGCAGGAGGGAGAGTGGGGCACTGCACAAGCAATGCTGCCCTGCGCTTCGGGGACTCTGGGGCAGAGGCAGAGAAGCAGCTGTAGTGTCAGGTGAAGCTTGAGTATATTTGCGACGACAAGAAAATTTACGGTCTGCCGATACGTAGCGCACATGCTGCGCTTGCACAGACGGCACACGCGTGTGCACGTACATGCAGTGTGAAGCTTGAACGCTTTTTTCTTCCCCTTTCTCCTAAATCACACACAATCATGTATACACCGCCCCCCCCCCCCGCAATATATTTTTTAGAACACTTCTCTTGTAGCTGCTGTCCAGCCCTTAAGATTTCCCTGTTTATGGGAAGCAGGCAGACTAATTTCTGGGTGGTTTGGGAAAGTCAAATTCATATTGATTGCTCTATTTCTGCATTCTTTACAACAGGTAGAAGTGAGTGAGGGCTCACAGTGGTGGAGGGGAAATGATGAACAGAGGGGGCAACGGAAGTAGGCACCTGATGGCTTTATCGTTTTTGCTGTCACACAAATGGCTTTCTTCTCTTTAGAATAATGTGGGGACTGAAAGTGTGACTAGCTATGTTCTGGTGCTGAAAATGAAGTTAGAGGACAGGTGTCTGGAGAAAAACATTGTATTCAGTGGTCTATTATTCTCTGGCCCATTTTGGTTGCAAGGCTCTGGGTCCCCTATGATTAAGTATTCACATCCATGCTTATCTCTGCCTCTCACGTGCACGCGGTTTCTCACAGGCCCGTGGGCAGATGTTACGGCAGTTCAGTTGACTTGACAAGCTGCATGGTCCTGCGGAAAGAGCCCTGCGTTAGAAGTTAGGGGGGCTGAGTCCCGGTTCTGCCTCTGCCTCTAATTAATTTGTCGACCTAGTCAGTTCATCTGTTAGGTCTCTGTTTCTTGCATTTTAAATAATGAGATAGGATAGTGTTCTCTAAGGTGTTGCTCAGCTCAAAAACTTCATCATTTTAATGTTGACAGGGGTGGGTATTTGACTGCGAAATCTTTATGGAGCCTTTCTCACGTTTTGGGCCCAGTGCTAGGTGCAGTGAAAAAGAGCCGTTAGGGTAGGCGTAGAGATCAGGGTAGGCGCGGAGATCAGTGGGAGAGAGTGAAGAGCCCAGAACAAACCCACACCTCTCTCGTCAGTTGACTTACAACAAGGTGGCAAGACGATTTAATAGGGGAGAATATCTTTAACAGTGATGCTGGGACAACTGGCTTCCTGTGTGCAAAACAATTAATTTGGACCCCTGCTGCACACTATTTTAAAAAAACCCAGTGAATCAAAGATCTAAGTATAAGAGCTATTGTAAAAGTATAAAACTCTTAAATAAGATGGATAAATCTTCGTGGCCTTGGACTGAATGTTGGTTTTTTTAGATTTGACATCAAAAGCACGAGCAACCAATGAAAAATTGATAAATTGGGCTTTATCAGGATTAAAAAAATCTTTGATGTGTCACAGAATACTCTCAAGAAAATGAAAAGATGATTCACAGAATGGGAGAAAATATTTGCAAATCATATGTCTGATAAAAATCTACTGCTCAGAATGTATTAAGATTTTTTTTTAACTCAGTGATAAAAAGATGGCCTGAATAAAAAATGGGCAAAGGGTCTGAACTGACATTTCTCCAAAGAAATTATGCAAATGGCCAATAATACATGACAAGCTAACCAACATCATCAGTCATCAGAGAAGTGCAAACCCAAATCACGTGAGATTTCCCCTCATACCCGTGGGGATGGCTGTGGTCAGGGAGACAGTGAGAAGTGCTGGGGAGCTGTGAAGTCACTGGAACCCTCAGACACTGCTTGCTGTCGGGATTGGAAAGCGGTGCAGCGGCTTTGGAAGGGAGTCAGCAGTTCCTAAAAAGCTTAGATGTAGCGTTACCACGTGGCCCAACTGTTCCACACCTAGATATATCCCCAAGAGAATTGAAATAGTATATTTATACAAAACTGGTACATGCATGTTTATAGTAGCATCATTTACAATGGCCCCAAAGTTAAAATGACCCAACTGTCCACTGACTGTTAGTGAATAAATAAAATATGGTAAAACCCATGAAATGGAACAGTATTCAGCAAGAGAAGGAGTGAAGTACAGATTCACGCTACAACATGGATGTACCTTGAAAACTTCATGCCAAGTGGAAGAAATCAGACACAAAAGGCCACACAGTGTATGATTTCATTGATCTGCAATGTGCAGAACAGGCAAACCCACAGAGACACAGAGCAGTGCACTGTTTTCCAGGGCTGGAAGGAGTGAGGAGTGGCCACTCGTGGGTGCAGGGTTTCTTTTTGGGGTGGCGAAGAGGGCTGGTCGTCAACGGTGGTGATGGGCGCATGACCTTGACACCATACTGAAAACCACAAATCGCGTACTTGAACACGGTGGTTTGTGCCTAGGACTGCCCTCATGCTGACTAGCTTGAACATTTACTTCACCCTCAGTAGGAGCTTTGGAATTAATATTTAACTCCTTACGAGACAGGGATTATTTTAGATTATCAGTTAGTCAGGATAACCAAAAGGAGGAGTCGGCCGAGTTCCACGCTTTCCGGAAGTCAGTGCCAATTCTTGTTTGTGGTTTGTGTGATTTTGGTTTGGTTAACAATGCAGTTGGGAGACATTAGCACGTAGCACTACTAATATAGTGTATAATTTATGTATTTATTCTGTTTATTTTCTCTTCCCATTAGAACGTGAGCTCTCCGAGTACAGAATCTTCTTGGCGAGTATTTGTTGAATGAACACTTAGGAAGTCATTGGTCAGCAGTGTGGTTTAAGTACAACAGTGAGGACAGAAGCCGGTTTACTGGCTGAGGGTGGCCTGGGCTGGAAATAAAATCAAACAGGAATAGGTCCCCCTTTCCCACTTAAAAAAAATTGGTAAAGAGAATATTTACGAAAATTTTCTTTTTACTCAGTTTTGTTTCTTTTTACTTCTGGTAGCTTGTAAAATTGTCCTGAAATTCATGTTTCCTTTTAGGTTTCTTTTTTGTAGTTCATATATGTTTTGTAATTTGTTTATTTCCGTAAGCCATATGATCACAACTTCTCATGACATTTTCCGATTTTTAGACAAAATGAAAATTTTAGGTATTAGGTATTCCCTTCTTTAACTTAAATGCAGCTGCAAAATGATATTTAGAAATGGTTTTAGACCTTAGATTAATTTGTTTTTTAAAATTAGTAAGCAAATGTGCTCCAAAGTAAATATATGTGTAAATGACTTTCCATTATTCAGAATTCTAGAATTAGACATCTGTCTAATGGTTGCTGTTCTAAATGTTGCTAAATGATTAATAGTAATTAAAAGGTTAAATATAAGCTGAGGAAAGCTTTGAATTTTGAAATGTTTGCAACAGCTAGTAATCTGACTGATGCAGACGTTTTTGTCAAAGTTGAAAAAAGTTAGAGCTAATTAATTTCTTGGGAGACATATGATGAAATCGTAGGTGTGACAACATATTTGAGTAACATATGGTGGTTACGGGGCACCTTCCTAATGGCTGAGCAGCCGTTTAAATGTAGGCTTTTGGGTGTTTTTCTTTCATTACCATTCTTTCTTATTGTGTAATTCAAAACCAGTTTTGTTTTCTGGAGGTCAGTAGTCAAGATTTAATGATTTATATTTAAAACATGAGCATGCACTTGTGATTCTATTCTAAGTGGTGTAAATTGTAGTAAAAAGATTTCTTAGAACTGTACCAGTCATTTTTCCCTTTGCATGTGCCTGCATTATGCTCATATGACTAGGTGAATCCAATGTATGGGAGAGTACACTCTCAGTACCTGTTGTTCAACTCAGTTACCCTTGACTGAGGACCAAAAAAAAAAAAATTGCTGTGAGGTTATCTTTGTTTTACAGCACAGATAGGTACATATTTTTAACATTTATCCATATTTTTCTCTTATAAAGATTCACTATTTGCATTTTGCCTAATTTTCTCCCATTCTTACTTTCTGAATATTGCTTAATTACGACAACAGGTTAAAAAAAGAATTAATCATTTTGTTATTAAAATAGTATCTACCACTTTGGTGGAGGAAATTTTGAGTTAAGAATTTTTCAAATAGAGGCAATTTAAGTAGTGAATTATAGTTTGTTTTCATTTCTAGAAGTTGGATTTTTAGCACAGCTTACATGACCGCAACCTGGTATACAAGTCTCAGGTTTTCTAACTGTCATTCAAAACATCCACCGTGGACTAGAAGCTCAGGATGGAAGTGCCCCTGCCAAGCGCAGGAGCCAGGCCCTGGATGCAGGCACGGTAACTGCCCTCCCTCTCAGCCTAATTCAGCTGGGTAGCGTGGGGAAGTCTGCATGTGGGCGAAGGCTGTGCTTTTCCAAGTCTTCTGAGATTAAAGCAAAACTTTGGGTGTCTGAAACAAAATCAACTGAAGGGAATTATATAACTTTAAACTTTAAAGGAAAGCTGGTGTGTAAGTTCTAGAATTATTAAGGAGGTAACTATCACATTTCTTTGGTTTCTCCTCTGGACACTATTAGGACTATTACTGAATAGACTTACCCCTTTAAAATTTTGCACATGCTAAAGGATCTCACATGTCCAGAAACCTCCCAAATTGATTTAATAAATTTTTTGATATTCCTGTAATTGTTTTCATTTAAATTTGAGTGTCCTATGAGGGATTTTGGTATGGACATCTGTTGTACGAATTCTTCCTTGTTCTAAATCTGTTGCAAAATTTTCCTTGTTAATTGCCATGCTTTTAGCCAATGCTGATAAAGACAAATATCCTTGAGGGAACTGCTGGAATATTTTGTTCCATGTGGGCTTTGAACTGAAGCCATAAGTTAAATAATAAAGGTGAATTCTCAGGTGATTCACAGTAAAGCACTAACTTCTTATTCATTTAATAAAATTTGTAAAATTTGGATTATTACCTAATTATCTGTGAACACTCAATTTTAAAGACAGCAGGATTCCCTGAAATATAGCTTACTGGTTTGAATAAAGAACTTTAGGGACTTATTTTGAGGTTATAATCATAAAATAAGTTAATTGGTTAGATTGTTAATAGTAATTAGAATCTCCAGAAGCAAAATCCTGGTGGATAGGCTATTCACATTTTAAAACATGTGATGTTTCGGTCAAGTAAAATGATGCTTTAGGAATTAATAGATTGGTTTTATTAATGATCAACAATAATAAAATAAACTTTAAGTTGGATAATTTTTCTTTTTTTAAAATATGTTCATTGATTTTTAGAGAGAGAAATAGCTATTGGTTTACCTCCCATACGTGGCTCAACTGGGGATTGAACCCGCAATCTAGGTGCGTGCCTTGGCTGGGAATCAAACCCATGACATTTTGGTGTATGGGACAATATACCAGCCAACTGAGCCACACTGGCCAGGGATGGATCATTTTTCTTTATTAACGTAACAATCCATGCAGTTCTGTATGGCTACTAGGCAGTATTTAATGAAGAACAGAAAGATGATAATTTTTAAATTCAGTAGGAAAATTTGATATTTGATTTGATTTCATAGTTGAGTAATTACATTTAGAAATACCATTTTTGCTTTTATAAGTTGTTAAGATATTGTCCATTCAGATACATCTTAGAGTGTACCATTAACTATTTAAAAGTAAGCGCTAGGTAGCAGGTCTCTAAGTAAACGTTAAAATTCACTATAAAATAGTTGGCCCCAATCCTGAATGCTGTCATTCATTCCAGAGATGTTTCCGGAACAGTGAGCTACTGATTTTGGAAGATTAGAAGATTTACATTTAAATACAGTGTCAACAGTCTTTACCCTGCTGTGGTAACGTGCATTGCCAGAGGTGCTGAGGGCGGGGTTTGAACCATTCATGGATCGTGTTCATTTTTTGTACTTAGTAAGTCTTGACTGGACTTACCTTACAATTGAAAAGAAGGGGTTGAGAGAAAGTGTGTTAATGGTCTTATTCCCAGTATGGAAAACAGTCCATTTTGAGGGGCGTGATGCACTCCATCGCACAGAAATACGTATTTTTGGGTGCTTTCATAGCCATCTGTAGAGAGTGGATCGTTGGTTTATACATAAGTCAGATTACAAAAAGAGGATTTGGACATTATCTTTCTTTCCTGAATACCTTGCTTCTGTAAAATAGTGTGTCGACTTGATCAAATCGTTATAAAGGAGTCTCAAAGTTGGCAATTTAAAAATAATCTTTGGGTACCAGTTACGAGATGCTCCAGGCTCAGCTCATCGTGTCCCTGCCCAGCTCTGGAATTAGCTGTGTTCCAGCGAATCTGGCTCCTTTCGACCTGGGGGGATGATAGTTAGAACTCAAATCTGGACACTGGTTGTGTTCACCATATTGGGTATCACTGTTCCCAGGCCTTTCCAGTAAATAGCTGGAAAATTGTGCGTGTGTGTGTGTACATTTGTATGTATACTGATTTCTGCATTTATATGTTGATAACTCAGTTTATATCGATCTCTCAGTTCCTGTTTCACACCGCAGAGTTCATTCTAGCTTCGCCCTTTCTGTTTTTAACTTCCAGTGAGAAATTTGGTACCATTATCTTCAATATATTATTTGATCAGTCTCTTGCTTGTAACCAGTGTCTCACTGAATCCTCGGGGCCACTTGACTGGAACCCCTCTGCCTCCCCACTGTGGTGCCGCGGATTCCTGAACCCCTTGGCCAAGCCTCATGACCAAAGGAACCGTAAGCTCACCGTCACATTTTAATGCTTGCTTTGGAATTCTGTGGCCTCGTACGAGGATCTTCTATGTGAAACTGCCATAGAATAGGGGGTTCTGTCAGTGTTTAGTATCTATTCAAATTTGCTGATATTTGGGGTGTGGATAAGTCTTGGATTTTTATACTGGTCTCCATGAACATCGTTTGCTCTGTTCTGAACTTATCTAATGGCTTGCTTGAAGCAAAGATAAGAAAATTGTTTGGAGAATCCTGAGAGTCTTCTCTATCATTTAATTTGTAATTCTGGTAACATGGAGAATATCATTAACGTGAAACGCATCGAGTGAATTCGCTCTTTTACCCGCTCATCTCTCAATGTGTTAGTAATTGGAGCATTTCAAAGACTGACTTACACTTTAACCTTTAATTTCCAGCTTTCATGTGGGTTTGGAAAGTGACAAAAGGCAGGCAAGGAGCAAGAAGGAGCCAGTATAAGAAGAATCAGTAAAGGATTTGAGTGATGCATTTATTCATTAATTTGGCAAATATTTATCAACTTTCTCATACCCATCAGTTCTGTTCTGCTGGGAAGACTGTGCCCTCACGGGACAGGGTTTCTCAGCCTTAGCACTCTTGGACCAGGTATTTCTTCTCTGTTGTAGGAGGCTGCCTTCTGCATTGTAAGAGGTTCAGCAGCATGTCAGGCTTCTACCCGCTAGATGACAGCAGGCCCCCTCCCGCTGCCCCACCACCCCCAACAGTCGAGGGAACAAAAAGGTCTCTCAATACTGTGACCAAAAGTCCACTGGGGCCGGGGAGCAGGATCCCCGCTCGTAGTTGAGTGCCACCATTCACAGAGCTTAAAATCAAATGCAGATGCAGATACTAAACAGCTGATGGTTAAAAAATATATGTCTATTATAAACACAAGTATTTACATATTTTCAAGTGTACGTACAAGTATCAACTGTGATGAGTGCTAATTAATAAAGTACAGAGGGCCATGAGATTGTAATCAAGAGAATAGTAACCCCGTACTAAATTTGGAGGTCAAACAGTTCAGAGTTTCTACTGAGTATACATTACATCCTTGATGTGAGCTAAGAAACCGAAGGCATGTCTGCTGCTTTAAGGATGGACGTATATGTAATGCATCGTCCAAACCCGGACCCTTGAGGAGTGAGTGCTGGCACGACAGGCGGAAACGAGGCAGGCGCAACACGCGGACTTCTGTAACCTGCTTCCAAGCTTCCACTCACGGGAAAGACCAGTACCTGAGACACATGGGGAATGATTCAAGGCAACGTATCCATTAAACGCTAAACCGTGTCACGTTAGTGACCTTGATACATCGGTCTCTGTCATCTAATTGTCAGGCCCCATGCTGATTGTTAGCACAAGAGGCGGTTCATTGTTACTTCTCCACCTTGACTCCGTAGAAGGCTTCGTGGAGAAAGACTGCATTCTGATTCTTCAGTTTGGTTTTTGAGGTTCTCTAACATGACCCAGCTGTTCCTGTTAGTCCTTACCTTCTGCGACTTACCCTCCTAAACCGCCGAGGCATTGGAACTTGATGTCACCGACGGTAGAGAGCCACCTGCCAGGCTTCGTGAGGGATTTAACGTGATGACACAGTTGTATCTCCTGGAAGAAATGACTCCTTTCAACCTGGGGTTCCCAAAGAGCAGTATTATGCAACTATCAAGTGTGTATGCTGAAAGAAAAATTCTTTCTTAAACTAAATACCGTAAGTCTCTTATTTCAAAAAACTGATTCCTGAGGATCATTTTAATACTAACTTAACTTTGTATTCCCTGATTTTCATGTTTAAATGATGGTTTTATTTGAACCTCTTATACTACGTAAGGCCCCATACATTATCCATTTAAGTTAGTAGCCATGCCATTTAAAAATCTGAACTCTACCTGTCTAAAGGTTTCGGTATGCCTTGTCACTTATTCCTTTGAATCAGTTTGCATTCTTCCGTTGCCTGCTGAGATCAGCTATTGGTGGAGGGAAGACTGTGAAATTGGAAGTGTGGGCATTAGGAGGAGTTGAGGTAGATCAAGATGGTGAGATGTGATGGAAGAGGCACGAAGACCTGGAAACTGGTAGAAATAATAGCAGGATGTGGGAGAAAAGCATGTCTTGGGAAAGGACGTAAGAAATATGCCAGAGGTATACTTGCCCACTTCAAGTATTTGCTCACATCCAGCTCTGTGCCTGGGAGGAAGGTTAAAACCTTTAATTTCCTTTTCCTTGCCCTTCCATTCCCACGACCTAGATTTAAGGCTGGCCCAGCTGGCACCGATTCCCGGCGTTTAACTGTGTTCGGCAGGCCTTTGTGATGGCACCCTCACGTGAACAGCTGTAGCATCGTTCTCGGGGACACGCCGTTTGAAGTACCTAGAAGCTACCAGTGAACTTAAAAGAGTACAAGCTACTTAGAAACCAGGGGTCTACCTGCAAGTGTTTCTGTTCCTTGAAAGTTTTCAGTTTGAGTTTGAAAAAATAAAAAGTTCAAAACACCAGAGCTAAGACTTGTGAGTAATGGAAACGAGGTTGTTTTAGGAAATTAAATTTGGCAAGTGATTAATCCTTAATAAGGAATAATTGTTTTATCTATTTTCAGGAAAAATTAATTTAACAAACCTATTATTATGTGAAATTTAGGTAATGAACATGGGCAGTACATAACATCCGTAACATTTTTAGCATCGACCACAGAAAAGGCTGAATTGGTGTCATCAGACACAAAGAGTGTTCATTTCGGAATCCAAGCTGTTTGGGAGAGCACGGCTGGCTACTGCAGTTAACTCGGCGTTTCGGGACTCTTCAGAGTGCTGCGTCACACTGCCTTCCAGGTGCTCACGTGCTTGGTTTTGGATAAGAATCGTATTTTCTGTACTTTCCACTATCGAGTAGTTTTTTTTCTTAGTTGAAAATGTTCCGTCATCCAGTGATTTTTGGTTTTGTATCAAAAGTAGAGAAACTTCCAGTTATATTACATAATAAAACGGGGGCCTCCCAGCGAGCACTGTCTTGGACCCTGTACACAGCATTGGCCCTGGCTCAGCCCCTGCCTGTGATTGGCCGGCCAAACTTCTGCGGGCGGGTTCTCCCGCCTTTCCCTGCCACCAGTGGAGTTTTGATTGGGTGGACTGTCAACGTGAATGGCGGATTGGCTAGTCAAAGTAGTCTTAGGCAGTTGTAGGTTCGGAGCTGAAATTCCCGGAGGCCACCCCGCCTCCGGAACCCTCCTTGATAAGGAACTTAGCCCTTAGCCTTGAATACTTACCCAGACTCTGCTTCTCTTTGCCCCCCCCGTCCCACTCCCCTGCGTCTCCGTTCTGTTTCAGTTCTCCCATGTGTCCCTTGGGCCCGTTCCTGTTCCCTTCATCTCCATTTGGCATTTTGAATTGGAGTCCCCCTGTACCTTCCAGAACAAAGCTCCCCTCTCCCTTCAGTGGTGGACGGAACTTGCTTAGGTGAGAACAGGGCCATGCAGCAGAGTACCCTGGCTTTGTCTTCCCTGGAAAACAACAAAGGAGAACAGTTGATCATTGAAAAAGATGAATACAGCATTCCCCCTTCAAAAAAGGAAATTAGAGAATATTATACACATAAAATTTAGATGTAATTGCACTTCTTAGAGTATTACTCATTTAAGCATTCTTGATACGTAAACCTGAATTTAAGCATTTGGGAAGAACGTCCTCTCTATTTATCACTGGCTTGGATACCCTCAAACAGTCCACGGGTCTTTGTTTACGTTGTAACTGGCCTTGTGGCAAATGTCTTCAGACTCGAAGTTGGACAGAGGCCTGAAGTGTGTTGTGTTCTTTGTGATTCTGTCCTCACGATGTTCTTGAAGTGCTCTCCCTTTAGAGGTCTTTTTTGGAAACATTTAAAACATGTATGTCTGGTTTGATGTAAATTAGAGTTGTGACATATTATGGAACAGTTTTCACAAGTAAAATTGGGTTACAAAGCTCAGAATTAGTAATTTTTTTTCTAAAGTGTTATCTCACTTCCTATATGTGTTTATAACCTAACAGTGTGAGTATGAGCAATTGAAGCAAAAAGATTTCAGTTTTTCTTTCGTTTTAAAAAAAATATCATTTGATTCTTTTTTTAGGTGAATTGACTAATTATTCAAGTATCCAACAGCCTTAATCAACATCAACAAAAGTTTAAGAACCTAACATTTAAAGAGTAGTATGTTTAGATTCAGAACATTTTAAAGACATGACCACAGTGTGGGGACAAGGGCATTGAGCTTGATACCCTTGTAAAATACAGTCTGTGTGTGTGTGGTCAAAATGCAGAGGCAAATTCTGGATTCAAGAAAGATATAATCACACTTACATAACCAGATCTTAGCACTAGGTGACAATGAAATGGGACAAGAATAGGGGCCAGTCCTTGAAAAGGAGGAGGTTTGTATATGTTCTCCTTTGAAACAGAGGAGAAGGGTATTCCAAATAGACTTTCAAATGAAGAGGTGGGAGGCTGAGATTATTCACATTCAGTAGTTGCCATGTATTGTAGGGTGAGATGGATGGGGTTGAGGGGAGTAGGGTTTGAATAGGGTAAAGAAGAGGTGGCGAGGTTGCTTTTGGTAAATAAGCATCTATCCATTTGACTTGGTAGGGGATCAAGTCAACTAGAGACAAATTAAAGTAAATCATTTCCCAAGGTCATATGCATGATGGTGGATCTGTCTAGGCTTGGTTTTATGATTTAATGTAGCAATACTCAGAACAATTACACAGAAAATAGATTATATAATATACATGGGGTGGATATTGATAGAATGTGTACTGTGAAAGAAAAAGGAGACAGAAAAAACACAGACTGACCAAGGATTCCATAGATGATGAGACGAGTGAGTGTGGGTAGAAGGGAACTTACAGACTGGGAAAATGGGGAAGAATGAAGGACCAGACATGGTCAATAAAAGGAAGGAGGGACTTCAGGAGGGGGAAATTAGAATACTGGCTTAAAATATTAAAGGTAGAATAGTTTATTTGTGCAATAGCATCTGAGTACCTACCATGGGCTGGGCATTGTTCATTCGTGGTTCTAAGAGATGCGGTGCCCAATGTGTACTGTTCAACAGTTGCCACTAGATGTCACTGCGACTCATATGGCAAGGCTAGCCTTGAGGGATCCTTAAGATAGGGCTTTGAAAGTCACACGTCTATAAACAGACAATCTTTAAGAGTTTATGCAGAGTGATTCTTGATTGTACAGGTATCTTATTTGTACAGCTACATCTTTCGAGAACAGAAGCAAACCCTGGAAGGTTCGTGTGGTGCATACTGCTTTGTGCCCTTGATTTACTTTTGCCATGTTAATCACACTGAATTGTAGTATTCCTCCAGTGAACTTTAACATTTTTGAAATTCTACATCAAACTTTGCAAAGTTAGTTCCTTTCCTTAACACTGTTGTAGTTATTTGTTGGCTAGATTGGTTCTGGTTGCATAGGGACTAGTCATTATAAGCATTCATGAAGCCACTGATTTCTAAGTGGTCAGTACTGCGTGTGTCGGTGCCGTAGCTGTGAATTAGTTTCCCTCTTCAGCTGTAAGGAAGGACACAGCCTCTACCCAACTCTCTTTCATCCCACCCGAGTTCTCTGTTTCACCCGGGTAGGGTCGCCAAGTTTAGTTTTGCTTCCTTAGCTCATATAGGAGTCATGTTTAAAAAGCTCGCCAGACCTCTTGGTTACCCAACGTGGTTCTTTCAAAACCTCTGGACAGTTTCGGACAGTACGCAATACAATTATTAAACAAACACGCAAAAGAGACACGACGGCAAACCGCACTGACTTGCTCAGAAACACCTGTATAGGCAGCGCCTCGGCACACTCTGTGTTTTATAGGACTTGCTTGTGTTTTTATGTTTCACTTGTGATCATTTTTATTTATTTGACGGAGGAGGGATTGCTAGAACCATCATGTCTCAACAGGAAACAATTTGGAAAACATCATAGTGGAAAAAGTGTAGTACCACCGTGTCCGCAGTTGCTCAGCCTGACCACGTGTCTCAGCACCTACACCCCTCGCTTCATTGCTGACCCTTGGCTTGTGAACTGTTATGATCTTCAATCATTTTAGCCATGTTTGCAAAAAAGCCTGTACTGTATCTTAAGTGAATTATCTTAAATTTGTCCCTTTGAATTTTATTGCATTTATGGACAAAGTCAGTTTATATTTTAAGGCAGTTTCTACAATACTTTTCAATGTAATATTAACCCTTTTATTTGGAAAGGTACCTGCTTACAAACATTACTCTAATTTCTGTAAAAACAAATGTTAATCAGGAAAGCCCTCTGCACTGCGTGGCGAGCACAGAGCCTGTGACGCAGACATAGGAAGCCGCAGAGAAGGAAGCCGCAGAGAAGGAGGGGAGACGCTATTTGGAATAACTGGAAACAGGCAGAAGGTGCCTCTGCAGCTTGCTTTGAGAATGTTTTCCCTCGACTGGGGAAAAGCATTTTTTTCATTGGTTTTTAAGACTGGATGTTGTTAAGTAATATTTGAGTCTGTTCATTGAAGATATCTTCCTTTAATCTGCTCATGTGTCTTAGAAAAAATTGTTTGGTTTTTGGACAAGCAAACACGATCGTGTCGCACATGCTGTCCAGGAGAGAACGCCGAGAGGAGGGGGAGGCCTGGACAGACCTCCTGGGTTGGCATCGCACTGCAGCCTTCTTAAAACTGTGTCGAACCAGTCATTCTGGGTGATAGCCTCTGTGTTAAGGGGAAAAAAGCACTGAAATGTGATGCAAAAATGCTCCGCTAATAACATTCTCTGGAAACTATCATTCCTTTTTGACTCTTAAATTCACTTCGCCATGTAATTTTCAAAGTGAAACTTTTTCTGACATTTTTGATGGCACATTGAAAGAGTGTTTATTTCATTCCTTTGTTTGGAGCTCTGCAGTGAAAATATCACATATTCCTCTTTAGGACTGCCTCCTTTGTTGTGCTAGGAACAATTCGTTTACTTAGATAATGGCCATCTACGCTCTGTGTCTCTAATCCCCAAAGGCCTTAACCTCCATTAGGAACAAATGTAGATTTTTGTTTGCTTCGAATAGCTTCCTGGGCGTGTAAAAACTCTTTTGACATCATTATTTAGGGGCGTCCATCCTCCCAATGGAATCACGGCCTGACACAAAAACTTTGCAGCTGGTCAGCTCCCAAAGCCCCTTTTGATGGTGGTTTTGAAGCTCAGCATGGCAGCCTGCAGTTGTTTCTCTTTCCTGTCCTGGCACCCCCCGCCCACCCCCGTGTTCATGTTATTCAAGACAGTAAGGATTCTCCAGAGGTGAAGTCCTCAGCTGAATATTTCTGATGCCGCCTTCATCCTCTCCTTCCTAAGAACCCTTTTCCATTCTGAGCATATTTATGAAGTTTACTGACATTTTGAATGGAAAGATCTTGTTCCCTGTCTTCTCTTTTCTCTCTCTCTCTCTCTCTCTGTCTTCTCTGATGCCTCATTGTGTTTAATAAACTCATGTCTTAAAATTAAAAAAAATATCAACAGCAGCAAATGTCCAGAAGTGATGGGACTCCTCTATAGAGTGTCTGAGACAGACACGGGTCGGCAGTTCAGTATGCAGTTCTAACTGTGGCCTAGTTATCAAACTTGGGAAATATTTTTGTCTCTCACTATGTTCTCTATTTAAAAAATGGAGGAATAAGTAACTCAAGCAATAGGCCATTAATGACTGATTAATGCAGTGCCACACTGATTGATAAGAAATTACCTCTATTATAGTTTTTTGTTTTAAGTTAAACTAGCTTTATCAAACATGGGCTTATATTGGTATTATTTAGAGGAAAAATATACTCAAGATAAATCATGTTCATTGAAATATAAAGTTGAAATACATTTAAATTGAATAATCAAGTAGAATATGATTTGGATATTATGAAAATATATAACATAGCCATAATTGAGAAGCTCTAAAAAGGCAAATGACTAAAAGGCCAAGTTAGAGATAAATGTTAAACTACTGGAGAAAATATACAGAGAAAACATGTTTGAATATAAAGTACTACCTATTTTTGAATTCAGTAAAATAAGTGTTGAACTATGGCTAATTGGAAATAGAAGCAGAGCAAGTAGAAAACTTACTCAGTGAACCTACAATTTTTTTTTATTTTGATTTCACATTGGGAATTTGTGTTTTTGCAGTTTGTTGATATTTGTATTAAAGTTATATTTTGCTAAATTGATTTTTTGAAGGTCTACCAAAATGCATTTTAGAATTGAGATATAATTGACATATAGCATTATATTAGTTTCAGGTGTACAATGTAATGATTCGACACTTGTATATACTGCAAAATGATCATCACAATAAGTCTAATACATTGTTCTTTGAGAGCTATTTTCAAAATGAATACTACCGGTTCTGCAGACACTTTATATGGTGGTTCTCTGTCTTGAGTTCACTAGATCGAACTGCTATAACCTCCATTCCTGCTACCAGTGGTTAGTTAAATGGGCAGAAGACCAGTTTAGGGTAAGACTACTAAACTCCTATTCTGCTGAACTAAGTACTGATAGCATCTATTATCATCCATTTTTGTCATTTTGGACAAATCACTCTACCTGTTATTTGCAAAATAAGAGGAATTGACCTCAGTCATCTCTAAAATCTTTACATGTTTTAGCATGGTGTGTTGTTTTAAATTCATTGGTTTGGGCGTCATTTTATTTTCGTATATAGATATGCCCCATACTTCTACTTTAGAACTGAGATCTTCAACAAGATCCTAACTAGAGATTTAACAGCCTCCCTTACTACTGGCAAGAGAAGTGTCTTTTTGAGAAGTTAATAAAAAATATATAAAGTTAATGGGTAAGCACTAATAAGTGTAGTTATCACAAATGAAAATCCCTCGAGGTGACAAGAACAGCCGTTTCAAAAATTACCATGAGCACAGTGCGGACTGTTGAAAACGTAATCAAGAGTGTGCATTTCTTGTAGGAGTAATAATTTTTTAGGTAAACTTTTTCTTAAAGTATAAGATACATACAGAGAAGTAAAAGAATCATAAGAATACCCCTGGGAGGTTTCACAGAGTGAGCACACCGTGGAGCCAACACCCGTGTCAAAAACACGGCGTTACCGCTGCCCTCACCGCCTTCACCGCCTCCCACCGAGGCTCCCACCGTCCTCCACCAAGCTCTGGGATGACTGCTTTTGAACTTGGAATCATAGGGCTGCTTTTTTCCCCCACAGTTATTTTTGTGACATCATCCACGTTGTTATGTGTAACCGCAGTTTATTCATGCCCTTTCTTAAATTATGTTTCCATCGTTCGGCGATATCACAGTTTATTTATCTGTTCTACTGTCAGGTGTCCGGGCTGTTTTCACTCTTTGGCTAAATATCTTTCGGTGTGCTACATACAGATTTCTGTCGGTTTATACCTGGAATCGGGACTGCCGGACCATAGCAATGAGGACGTTTTGCTCCTGTGGATGTGCTAGATACTCTCCTGAAGTGTCGGTTTTTGACATTCCCCTTGGTGTTCCATTTGTTTTTCATCAACACTCGAGACTGTCTTTTTCATTTTAGTCGTTCTGGTGGTGTGTAGTGCTGTGGCATTGTGGTTTGTTTTGCGTTTTCCTGATGACCACTGGAGTGAGCATTTTTCGTGTATTTTCTATTTATTTGGAGTACTAAAATAATTTTATCACACTGCATTTAAAAGAAATGAAACTTCCTTACATTAAGAAGGGACACTGTAAATTAGATGTTACCAAAAACATTTGGCATCATCACTTCCTCTATCTCAGTATTTGATATATTGTGAAATTCTTTGAAAATCTTTTCGAACTTGATGAAACTTCTCTCTGTATTTCAAAGCATAAAATTAATTTCAAATGCTTATTTTTTGTGTTTTTAAGACTCATTATGGATGCTGTTTTTGAAAAAACTATGAAAATGAAGTAGTTTAAATAAATAGAATAGTTTTTTTCTTCTCTAGGAAAAACTACTAGACATTGTTGAGAATGTAATTGAAAGTTGATCTACGTAACCCATCCTCAGTATCTATTCGCCCAGAGCTGGGGTGACCTGGAGCGATGTTCCAGAGCTGCGTTTCAGAGGTAGAGGCCGGCCTCTCCGTTTGCTCCTGCATTTTCCAGTTCCCTGCGGTTAGGCGGACCCATAGGGCAGGTTTCTGGCCAGTGGGCTGTGAGTGACAATCTTAAGTGTCACTTCTGGGCTGAAACAGTGTACCTCCTCCCTCGATCCGTTCTGGTGACCTTGGACACCACATGCTCCCAAGTGCGTGCAGTAAGCCGCCAACCCTTTTCCGTTGTACCGGTTAGCGCGAAGTGACCTAACACACTTCACAGTAGTAAATGGTCTGTGCATTTTTAAAAGAAAAATACCCTGACGCCCCTGACATGTTTTTATGTCAGTGATTTTTGTGAGCAGAGTGCTGTCCTTTTGAAATACTTCAGAAGTAGGTTTCTGTTAGGCAAATAAAGAAGACCAAGAAGTGTATCTTACTGTGCTACCAAATGAGAAGAAAACATGAAAACAAATGTTTAAGGTGTCCGAGAGTCATATTTATCATTTATATGAAATCCCATTTTTCATATGATTTTAATTGGTTTGCTTTTTAAAAAGATTTTCCACTTAGGAAAGTGACAGCTCTCACGGGAGGCGTATATCACAGAGTGTATCAAAGAGTGATGAAAAACAACGTACGAGAATTTGTTGTATATTGTGAGTACAAAGGGCTTAAATGAGCCTAGGTGAGATGAAAAATATTTAGAAAACTAAGGTCTTTTTCATTTGCATGAAGTGATTTCTTTGAAAAGCTCTAATTGGTTTATTTCCATTCTTGATTTTGTTCTAGAAAGAATTCCCTTCAACCAAAAATAAACCCGGGTTAGTCCTAAGGTAGGAAGTATTTTGTGCACCACATTATGTTTGCGAATCCTCTCATGTCAAATTACTGAGGACACTTTAGTAGGAAGCTTTGGACATGGGACGTGTGTAGCATCAGGAAAATGATCCTAAATAAAAGAAATGAATTGGTTGGGAAGTTGAGATGAATAAAGAGCATGTGATAAAAATGTGCAGTGCTCCCATTGACTTATTTGAATATCTTACATGAGATTCTTGTTTTATAACTTACGATAGTTAGATAGTTATCGTCAAGGTTTGATACTGTTGCGTGTCAGTTTTCACAAGCATGTGTGACAGAATTGTCATTGGCTAAAGGGGTTTAGTTTAAAACAACATCACTGTGAGAAAAAAAAGACAAATGCTCCTTAATAAATTATTGAATAGTTTTCACTAGTGTTACTGAAAATAGGTGGTCCAGTGCCCTTTGTGAGTAACATTGATTTACTTAGAGAGCAAAACACAGAGAGAAACATTTGAGGAAACAAAAATCTATGACGTTCAAGACCAACAAGCTTTTTGGGGAAGATACAGGTATATGTTTTTATAGGACGAAGGTTAACACGACAACTTACGCTGTAAGTCTTTAAATTAGTAGGCTAGAGGTTAGACTGCTAATATTGTTTATTGGTAATATAAGGAATATAAATATAATTACACGTGTGATGAAGTTAACATTAATGATATAAATTTCTTGGACATAGGGCCAACATTCCCTTCAAAATACAGATTTTTGGATGCTTTTAGGTCACACAAGTACTTGACTAAGACCTCTTCCCTCCAATTTCTTACCCTAGAACTTAATAAGTATGCCTGGAAAATTTACACAGATGAAGTGTTGGGGTTTCTAGAGGGCACAGTATAAATAATTACTTTTTCTTATCTGCGTTCCCTACAGAACTAGATACAAAATGAAGAGTAAAGGTGGTGGCCAAAGTGTGCTTCTGATAAAGATGAAATGGGAGGTCTTAGTGCGACAGCCGGATGAGTGCTGACTGAACTGCAGAACTAGGCAGGCCTTCCCAAGTGCATTCCAGGCAGCCCGCGTCCGTCAGTGCCGTAGAGCATGGGCCATTCTGTAAAGGGCCAGAAGTGAATTTCTGCGTAGGCCCTCTGGTCTCTGCCCCAGCTCCCCCTACTCAGCGCTGCAATCCTAGTGCCAGAGAGCAGCTGTGGACAGCTGGTGGGCGTGGCTGTGTTCCAATAAAACTTTATTTAGAAAACAGGCTGCAGGCTTTGTGTAGTTAGTTTGCTGATCTCTTGCAAGTGGGAACAAAGGTAAATTTGCGTTTTCTGCTACAGAATAATTTCGACAGTTAGAAAAAGGGCTGAGCTTAATTCTGCACACCAAGGTTTTTCCTCCAAAATCTATATACCAGATAAATTACCCTGTCTCCCAAGAATTAGAGTGAGGAAAGAGAGAGAGAAAGAAACCTAGAATTATACTAATGAGCTCCCCTTCTAAGGAATGCAGAAATATTTCCCTCTGATCTTAGGTGTATTTTTTCCCAGTGGACCCACACGAGTCAAGGCATAGTGTTACTCCTCACTGAATATTCCCACTTGGCAAGCCTGGTGTTTCGGTGTTAATTTTGGCATATTTTCTCAGGGTCAGCCTGTTTGGGCCAGTGAGAGGGAAACCCTAAGTGAGCTCACAGGAGGACTCATCTTCCTACCACCTATGTGGACTCGAGGACAGTCTTTGGCCCACTCTGACGGCTCAGATTACCCTGTTGATCGGTTCATACTTACCCAGTGCCTTCGCAGCACCAGGCATTTTAATAAACGCTAGGGATACAGCAGGGAACACGAGTGACACGCCCCTGTCCCTGCACGAGCTTGTGTCCTGTGACAGGAAGGGATGCGAGAAGAGGAAGAGATCTCCAGGCTGAAGCATGAAGGAGGAGCGAGATATGGCCAGGTGACAGGGACGAGGAAGAATGGTGTCCAGGAGAAGGGACAGCACAGGCAGAGGGGGCAGAGCTCAGCATGCTCCTCGGAAGCAGCGCGGCTGGGCTGCAGCCGAGTGCGCAGGGGCAGCGGAGTGAGACGGGTCTGGGAACGGAAGGAATGCGCGGTGTAGGGCCGCTGGGCGAGAAGAGCGCTGAGAGGTAGTGCAAGGACTTGGGGCCACGGGAAGGTGTGAAGAACAGCCTGCGTTTCTGAGTCCGTGGAGTCTGCATTGGACGAGGCGCGGAGGGAAGCCCTGCAGCTGTGCCGCCGTCCGTCACAGCAGCCGTGGGCCCCACGTGGAGGGTTTGGAACGTGGCTGGTGTGGCCCAGGCACTGGTTTCTAAATTTTACTTAAAAAAACTGAAGCAATGCAAAATATTTTTCCTTTCACTTTATTTCTTTGGTAGGACTATTCTAACACTTAAGCCGTTGAAAATGTAAAGCCTAAATTGAGATGCTGTAGGTGTAAAATACACACGGGAGTTTGAATTCGGGCTTTGGAAGGGAAAAGAAGAAAACACCTCTGTAATTTTTTTTATTGATTACTTGTTGAAATGATAATATCTTGGGTATATTTGCTAAGTAAAATATATTGTTAAAAATAATTCTACCTGTTTCTTACGACCTTTTTAAATGCGGTTTTGGGAACATGTAAAAGTGCGTACATGGCCTGCATTCTGTGTGTGTTGGACGGCTCAGGCCGAGCTCGGTCAGGAGACCTGCGGGAATCCAGGTGAGACAGCCAGGGTGTGGCAGCAGGGAGGTGGATACCCTGGAGAGCAATGTGGGGGTGGGAGGGAGAGGACTGGGCATTTGATTCAACGGGAGAGATGGCGACTCAGTTACAAGAACTGAAAGGAGCCTCCACGCCCTTAAATAAGGAAATATGTGGTAATGGCTGATAGGCAATCAGTCAGACAGAAACAACGCCTGTTATTTTTCATTGACGACTGAAATGAAACTGTGTAGTTAAAACGGTATTTTTCACTTCAGTTAGCATTTTTAATGTTCGCTATTTAGTAGGGACTACCTAGGAATTGGTTCCTTAGCGTTATTAACTTTGCATTTCTTAGATTGTATCCGAATGCTAAACTTTACAATGAATGGTTTATGGTCTCTATATCCTTGTCATTCATCCCTCTGAATCAGTTACCAAGTGGTTAGCAGGATGCAAGTTTTTATATTTTGATGATATAAATTCTTTAAATATCCTCAGATTTGATATGATAATTGAAACTTATTTACACTTTTTCCTTAAGATGAAACTTACGCCTATTTAAAAGAATAAGCACTTCTGTACATAGGAAGGTTTACTAGACTCCTCCCTAACTCATAAAGTCGAAGCCCTAAGTATCTGCTGAATGTTAAACGTTTCATACTTTCCCCTATTGTCCTCCTAAGAAGTAGGATGCATTTCTCGCTTCATTTTCCAGTCTCTTAAAACGTATGAAAGTAGTCGAGACAGTTTGTTGACCCCAAAGAGACCTTTTAGTCTCTGGCTGGTTAGACAGCAGGGTCTGTCCCCTTCATTGGCATTCAGATCGCAGGCGGCCACTGGGCTCGGGGCTTTGCCCGGCACAGCTTCAGGGTTTGGACAAAGCCACTCTGGCAGAGGAGCCCAGTCGCCAGGGTAGCTGGCGGTATTGTAAAGAACTGTTGCATAATGGGGAGACCGAGGAGAACTATTAGGATGCAAATGTGAAAAAAATGGTGGCGCTAACCTGCAAAAACAAACATTTCTTTTTTTGGTGAAGAGTCTGTTCATTGTACTTTCTTCTATTTAACTTCTCTGGGCCGCAGAGGTGGTTGGTGCAATTTGAGTCTATTAGTTTATGTTAATCTCTGGTTGTAATGCTGCTCTATATAATTTTAAAATGAACAGCTCATTTGTATGAAGAGACCAAAGTACTTGAGTGTTTTGGAATCTTTTCCTAATTTACAAGTGTGTCCTATTTTAGCCTAAATCAGTTTTTATGTGTGATTTTTATTCCCAAATTAGGACAAGGAATCCTTTTGGCCCTTTTTTTCATTTCATCTGATTTATACCAAAAGAGTATTCTCATCATCGACACCCAGGAGCGTCCCCCAGTGGACTTCTGTTGTCTGATTCAGTGGAGAACCTTTGCAGGCTCAGGAGGAAAGTATCGAAATCCTTAACCCAGCAGCCCAGTTGTGTTTTACTGTCTTATTAAGGAGTCTGCCCTTTCCTTGTCTCTTTCACTCCTCATTCCTGTCTCAAGTGCCCACTTTCCTTTTGCTTTCTACTTTCTTCACTTCTATTTCTCTTTTTCTACTTTGCATCTTCCTTAGCAAATGTAACAGAACCCACAGGTTGGTCAATGCTGCCGCAGGAAAAGAGATAATAATAATAAAATAATGTTTTGTAAAAGGGGCTCTTCACCTAGACGTAGGGGTCAGAAATAGCAAAGCTAGCTATGCTTTATTAAGCAGCTACTACTTGCCAAGGAATATTTTAGGTGCTTCCCATGAATTATCTAATTCTCCCAACAGTCTTGGAGGTACGATGATCATCATCCCTGTTTGCAGGTGAGTATACTGAGACACAGAAATAGTGACTTGTCCACGCATGTGCTTGTTGATTGCAGTTAGAGTCAAGAAAGGCTTTCCAGAGGTTGTGAAGGTAAAGCTGAGGCCTCAAGGAGGAGCCAGAGCCACCCGTGTCACTGCGAAGGGAAGCAGGCTCCAGGCAGAGTCACCGGCAAAGAGTGACAGACTTTGGGACCTTCCTGGTGGTGCAGGTAGATGGGCAGGCTGGAGAGGCAGACGGCTCTGTACACAGGTAGGATTTCACACGTGCCATTCAAGTGTGCCTCAGTCCACTGACTCAGCACGCGTTCTCAGTGTCCGCAGAGAGCCAGCTACACGGGCCCTGGCCATCCGACGTGGAAAGAAAATGCCCAGTCCAGCCCCCGACGGAATCGGATGGACTTGAGCGGAGTCTTCGTTCCTCTCTGTTTCGTATTGTGCTGTAACCTGGCCCGTGCCTTGGCTTTCTTATTTTGTGGTCGGGCTTCCTTTTTTTTTTTTTTTTTTAATCTTAGCACTACGGCAGTTGCCAAGGTTCCTAATTTCTTTAAGAGTATCTGTTACTGTATTCTCCACTCCTGTTTTGGTCTGTCTGAAATCTCTCTAAGAACAGAATTGTTCTACAGCTGGTGTTTTCCTGACTTTTAAAGCATTGTCTATAGAACCATTTTCTTCCCAGTCTTGCTATTTGTTTTCTTCTGGGAGTGTGTGTCTTTCAGCTTCCTTTAGTACCTTTTGTTTTTTTGACATTGGGCATCGAGGGCAGCCGTGGAGGCCTTGTGTTTTTTCCTTAAGCTCAGTTTTCTTGAATCTGAATGTTGGTTATTATAGCTGATAATGATCAGTGGTTATACTTTCTCAAACCTGCTGATCACCCCCTACAGCACGTGCCAGGTGCTCTGCTGATTGCTTGGTATATATTATATAATTTAATTCTTACAACAGCTTTATGTGGTGGGCACTATTGTGTTACTGTCTGATTTTGTAGTGAAAGAAATGGCACTGTAGAGGGATCAACTTTATCTAGGTTACACCAAGAGTACGTTGGAGTGCCAGGATTTGAACCCAGGTATCTGACTACAAAGCACATGTGATCATCTGAAGCTTTCTGTCAGATACTTGCATTTTTTAATGTATACAGATTTGTACATTTTAAAATAAATATGTAGTGGATAATTTGGACTAAATATAATCAAAGCTAAATGTGTCCCGCCCTCCACGCCCCAATTACCTATCACTATTTAGTATTTATTTAGGACATGTTTTGTTTTTCCCTAGCAAAAGGAACTAATTTCACTTTTTAACAATAAGTGAATGACTTATTTTCAACGTCACATTCATTCTGCCATCCTCCTTATTTTCCCATGGTACCGCGCTTCACACCTGTCGTCTTCCCCCTCTTTCCCAGGTGCTTCTAAAATGGGACCCTTTCGTTGGGTTCAGATTTTGTTTTCCATGTGACTGTGTAAAACAGGTACAATCGTGAGCTGCTTCTGCAGCTCAGTCTAATCAAGAAGGATAGAACTAGCTGAAAAAACTGGTAAGAATGACGACAGCGATGGTAATGACAGGGACAACGATGGTGATAGGAAGACTTGGCCACTCAGAGAGTGAAGTTCATTGCTCAGTGTGCTCCAGTAGTCTCTAACAATGAAGAGAAACGGTGGGGAATGTATTGAGGAGAAATAGAACAAAATATTTGTCTAGTTGTAAGGTATTACCTGTTATTTTCAGTATGAGTAGCCTGTTGTTAAAGTTGCAAATATCTTAGTAAAACATTTTAACAAGCATTTAAAAATAATAATGTGATTCACTGTTCCTTTTTCTAGCTCACATTTTTAAATACAGTGTTCTGGCATTCCTGTTTGTTTGTGAACTTTATGCGTGCATTGACTCAGGAAATCTTGGTCAAACACTGTTTACTAAAGCGCTAAGCGAGGCACAGGAGATACCCTGACACACGGGGCTGACACAGTCTCCACCGCATGGACTTGACAGTGTGTCTCTGTTGGATTTTAGAAGGATCAGCCCAGCCAAATTTTTCCGACTGAGAAGCCCTGACATAGTTCCCTTTTGGGCTTTGGGGGCTTTGTATTAATACATTTGAAAATCCTGACCTTAGAGTTACGTTTATAGTTACGTAGATATGGATTCAGCTCCTATGTACTTTTCCTGATGGCTGGTTAGCCTTTGGTTCTTGGCATTCTGAAATGTTCTTTTTTGTCCCCCCGCCCCACCTCCTGCTACCTGTAGCTCTACACAGAGTGCTGTAGGTCTCTGTAGGTAGAGCTATAGCTACCAGAAGGCCATGCCTTTTAACTGCTGTGTAGTATTCCATTCAGTAAACAGCATTAGGTTTTACTTACTCTTTAAGTAATGGACTTTTAGAATATTTCCACTTCTATTTAGTTTTTGAGTCTCTTCCGAGTCAAAACTTTAAACAGCTTCCAAACAAAAACCACCCTTTGTCTCATTAACATACATTTTAAAACAAAAATTTTGACTTTTTCCTTTAGTATTTTTGATCGGGCTCTCTTGCAGAAGGTGCTGGTTAAACGAGCTGAATGCCTCTGGCCAGTCCTCTTTCTCTGCCTTCCGATGAAAGCTCGAAAACGGTCATTTTGCTCTGAGTGTGTGAGCTGGCACAGCGCAGTGCTGAACAGGTAAAAGTAAACACAGTGCAGGAAAGCAGCTAATTATAGTCATTGCAGCTGGTTTCAAAGCACTCCTAACAGTTTGCTCGTGATGCTTACTTGAAAGCATCAAATGGGTGAGTTGTGAAACAGAACACCTGTCTGTTGTTGGGCATGTGTTTATGCAGATGCCTGTTGTTGCCAAAGCACCTTGATGTCGAGGAGCCCTGTTTACATTTACATTCTCCCCAAAGGATTAACAGTGTTCTCTCACTGCGTTTGCGGTCTCTTCTCCTCTCAAAGGCTGCTGTTTGGAGCGTGGTGTGAAAGAGGCAACAAGTGCTCGCTAATCACTTGAATATACATAATTAGCTCCAGTCGGGTGCACTGGATTCTTTGTGGAACCATTACAATGCTGATTGGCAAAGCACATGACAATAGGCGTGTTACCCTGTGGGTCCTTGTCCTCTGTTGGTATCGATTCTGTATCTTTCTGAACTTGAGTTAAGTTTTTATTATCAGGACACAGACTCCTTTGTTGTCCTTTTTAGTGAAACAGTGTCGATTATACAACATGCTTTAAAGTCACCCATGAGTAGCAGCGTTGCAGGCTTCTGCATCACCTGGAGTCTGTTATTGTTTTAATACACTTTTGAGATATTTAAGTAATTCCAGAGATTAAGAAACATTCAAGTTTATTGGAAAATTACACTCAGAAAAAAACCACACTAGAGAATTTTTAGAGAAATTTAAAAAATGCAAATTTGAGATGAAGAGATCTTTCCTATAAGCAAAGATATAAAATACATTCTCGTATTTCCCAATGTTCTCGCTTTGTATCACATTATTGAATGGCTCTGTTGTTGGAATATTTAGGTCCCAAACTTTGCATCTTGAAATATGGGTGCAAATGAGGGTCACAGGCATTTCAAATAGCCTTCCATAAAAGCTGGTAGACAGTGGTAATTGTTTTCCTTCCCCACTCCCCACCTCACTCAAATCCACGGAGGCCTGATCTCTCTAAAGTTGTGGACAGATGGTCACTCACGAATTTAGCATTCTAGAGCTCTGAGTGTGGTTGTCCTCCCTCCATGAAATATTCTGGTAGCACTGTCAGACTTCCGAATTCTGACTGAGAAGTGTTAATAAAGAAGACACTTTTCACATAGATTAGGAAGAAGCTTGTTAGCTCAGTCTCCCTGGGAGGCTGTAGTGTTGGCGGAATGTAACTGAGAATCCTACCCGTGGCCACCATTTCCCAAAGTGTGACAATTGAGACTACTTGAGGTGGTACAAGGGAGAACGTTTTAAATTTTATAGTTAGATATTTGTTTTTATATATATTAGAAGAAAATAACTAGCCTAGCAATGCTGTTCTTTCATGGGGTGGGTATCCACACAAACCACCCACAATTCAGAACAGACAGACAACTCATTTGGAGCTTGCTTAGCAAAGGAGCCAGCCACCTCAACTTACATTTGGGCCACCCGTCAGGCAGGCAGAGGAGTGGGAAAGGTTTAGAGCACAGACAAAGGGCCAGCCTCAGTGTGCCGAGAGCAGGTTGGGGTGGGATGCTGGAGGCGGGCATCTTACGTGGTTGTTTTGGGGATTACGGTTAGCGTTCTCCTGGGGGTTCCGGTTGGAAGCAGGGGCGCACCTGTGGGAACCGGTAGTCGTGGACCAAGTCCTGACTGTTCTGGACAGCTTGCTGCAGATCCTGTGGTTTCGGCTTTTGGGGCTGGTTGCCGAGGTCAGAGTTCTCTCGTCGTGGATAGTCTGGCCATCGTGTTTTCATAGCCAGACCTTCGGTAGGTTGTGTTTGAAGGTAAGACTGAATCTATTTAGAAGAAAGAATGTAAACCTATAGAGAAAAATACTGAAAAGGTAATACAGATAACAGGAGAGGTGACAAAAAATTGTGAAGGCGGTAAATGAATGAAGTTAGGGAAGGAAACTAAAAATCGTTAAATTATAATTTTGTATCAAGTTTTTCCCGAGTGTTTTTTATAGTTTACTTCCTTTCATCCTTGTAAGAGCTCTACAGGTAGATATTTAAAGTGCTGAAATTAAAAATGAAGATCATGGGGGTTAGTGAAATGAATGGTCCAAGGTCACACAAGTAGACAGAGGGGCTAGAATTCTAACCCTGAGCCTTCTGATTTGAAAGTCACTAAGAAGAGGCCTGAATTCTTAGTGTACAAATGTGATTGATTAATCCATGAGCTGAGATATTTGGGTATATGAAAATTATCTTTCAATGTTTTACTTTTAGTGCCTTTGTTCTCTTAATCTTCACACACCACTTTTGGTTTTGGATCAAGTGGGGGCTAAAATAATTCCTCTATTGCCTTGGGAATGTCTGTGGCTGCGGGTTTCTCAGCCAATGGCTAAGTAATCCTCGTTTTAAGTTGCCCTCACTCTGTGTGCAGAGGAAACTCGGGCTTATCCTCGTGACTCTTGCTCCACTGAGATCATCCAGTAAGAGGAATCTGGGTTTTGCCTGTGACCTCTTCTTCTTGTCCCCACTGCTTGTCGCCATATCAAGCGAATGTTCTCTGAATTCTCGTGGGTTGTTCTGTGTGGCCTTCCCAGAGGGGAGTTTGTCACGCCATCGGGAAGTGTGCACGAGTGAACTGCTCCATCACGGCAGCGGCCGTTGCGTTCTTGGCTTTTACTTTGGCTTGTGGTGATTTCTCTGAATGTCCCAGATATTTCCATACACATTTTTATTTTATAAACAAAAAGAACCCAAAGATATTTTTGAAACATAAAAGTATGTAATACTCTTAGGCAGGAATAAATAGAGAGGGAAACATTGAAAATATAGGCAAGATGAAAAGAAATTATTTTATTATGGTATTTAAAATGACCCATTCTCACTGGTGGGGGGAGTTAAGATATATATATAAAACGAAGAAAATTGTATTCCTTATTATTTCACTGTCCAGAGGTAAGTTATGAGTATTTTGAGTGTCCTTCTTCTATTGTCTTTGCACATATTCATATATATTTGAAATCCAGCCTTTGGAATTTTATAGTTACTTTTTTTCTCTTACTACTATAAACATTTTTTTGGTGTCCTTAAGGACTTTCCATAAGCATTTTATACAACTATAATTTACCCAACGGTTCTCCTGATCATTCAGGAGAATGAGTGAAAACTCATTTTGGATTTTTTTTAGGTAGAATCACTACAAGTGAAATTCCTGGCTCAAGGCTGTCGTCGTTTACGTGGCTCTGTGCAATCTCTGAAGGGCTCGGTTTTTGTCGGAAGTTGTTCCCACCAGGTCCCACTGTCCAGACTCAGCAGGTGTGCCCTTCCTTCGGCGGTATCTTGGATTGCCTCCCTTTCCGTCTCCCAGAGACATCTCGGTGCAGTTTCCCCGCCCATGTCCCCAGGCTCCCCGTCACTGCCTGGCCACTCACGTCAGCGTGGAGGTGTGCACTTGGGTCTTCTCTCTGAAAGGGGGAGGCCCTCCTCTGAGACGTGGCTTCGCACTCCGGTTTCGGCCTGTGTGTCTGCGCCCCCTTCTCATGGGCATTCCTGCAGGACTTGTCTGCACTGCCGGCTCGGACTCCCTCGCCGGTCTACGTGCGAAGCCGCTTACTCTCCGGTCTCACCGCGCTTCTGAGCGCCTCACTGAGAAAGTGCTTCTCGAAATCATTGGCATCTGTGTTTCCCAGTCCAAGGGGCATTTTTTTCCTGCCCCATCTTTCTTCCATTTCTCAACATCACTCAGCATAATTACCAACTAGTCCTTGAAACATCTACCTGGCTTCTCTTAACTCACTGGTCATTCCTTTTTGATCGTTCATGGCTCCCGAAACTGTATGTGATGGCTAATTATTGGGGGGCCTTTCACTCACCTAGGGCTCTTTTCTCTGGGGAAAAGCTAGGTCCCTCTCAGGAGATTTTGCTTCTCTCCTGGCAAGTCTGGCATTTAACTCCTGCCTTAAAGGCCACAGCTGGGTTTGCAAATTTAAGGACATGTGCTTTAGACCCGAAACTCTTAGAAAGCTTTCAGATTTGTGTGTTTTGAAGTTTTCCCACTACTGGCCATCCTTTGAAACCTTGAAGAAATGCCATTTTTTCTCAAAGAGCTTTGTGATTGCCTGTCTAGCCCTAACTCTTTTCATAAAGTTTCAGGTAAAACAAGTTTTATAATCCAAATTCACAGTTGCTAGTATGATACATTAGCAACCTGAAAGCTCCCAAGAACTCTTTAAATTTTTTCCAGAATTAATTAAACTGTGTAATTGGCATAGTGTCACATGCTGGTTCTTCCAATATTTCCCACGCAGTGCGTTGATAAGGCAGAGCTGAGTTTGTCACTTACTGCAGGGAGGGAGCACAGCACCCGGACAGAGCTCTGGTGATGCCCGGGCTATGTCTTGGAGGGAAGGAGGCAAGGTTGGTGTGTCCTACTGAGGACCAAAGTGTGGTTTGAGGTGGGTCAGTACAGGATCATGATGGAACAGTATGGGATTCAGAGAATCTTAGAGAGCAAATGGTTGACGCTTTCCAATGAGTAGTTGATGGGTGTGTCAGGAAGAGGCTGTACTGACCAACTAGACCATGTGCCTGGGCCAAGGGCTCCAGGAAAGGCAAGGTCCTATTAGTGCGGATCGGAAGTTGTCTAGGGAGTGGCGAGTTCCAGTCTTTAGCGTCCAAGGTGTATGTGGTTGCTGTTGAGCTAGTCACATCATAGGGTACAACGTTTTACTTTAAGCTGTTGGAATGGCAGTTTTTCACGTGTTCTAGAGAGATGTAGCTGAAGGCCGTACAGTTATGTTAATTATAAAGTGTCAGCATTCTCCTACGGGTAACTGTCAAGTTACTATTATAATTCTCTTACTTTTTGTTTTAAACTCAGGTCAGGGTCAGACCTATTAATTTTCAAATTGATGTTTATAAAATATTTATGATGCTTCAGTTTCAAGGTTTTCTTTTTTTGTCTTTTACTAGAAGTACTTTGGCATGTGAGGGTGAAGATCTTTTTCTGTAAATAAGATGATGAGAAATGCGGCTTCATGAGTTCAAATTACCCCTCCAGCATTGTTCAAAGAATAGGGTTTTCAAGTTCGCATGTTTCAGCCCATAAATTTCAGTTAAGAACAGAACTCCTCATAATAATAAACCTTTGGTACTGTAGGTTGAGGTATGAAGATGGACCCTAGGATTGAAGTGTCCGCGTCTCCCCTTTTTCCTGACAGTGGTCTGTATTCTGATCTAGTACGTACAGTAGGTTGGGTTCCCTTTCAATGTTCCTGTGTTCACATTAACTGAAAACCATATACGTGTGTGAATCGCTCTTTTTCTGTCATAACTGGGGTGCGGAAGGAACCCGTTGAAAACTGAGCGGGGCCGGGGACAGGAGGCAGGCTTTCTGCAGCGCTGACACCTTCCTCCTGGCCCCGGGCAGTGAGCCTTGGCGAGGCCGCCTGAGCCGCTGCCGGACGGGCGGGGTGGGGTCGGCAGAACCCGGCAGGGCTGGCTTCGACTTTATGCGGGTGCACTTGCTGGGGGAGGCCAGGGTTTGCACAGAAGGAGTTCCCCTTTGTTCTCCGTCCCTGTCCCTACTAAGTTACCAGGTTTCCCGTGAGATGCTTTGGCCTCTCAGGGCTGTGAGAGCCCATGAAGAAGACAAATTCGGCTCTCAGTTTGGGCACTCTGATGCATTTTGAACTTCACATCTTGCATCTTTGGTTCATTTTTTTTCTGAAATTTTTTGAGAACTTTTTAAAAAAAGATTTTATTTATTTATTTTTAGAGAGAGAGGAAGGGAGGTAGAAAGACAGGGAGAGAAACATCAGTGTGTGGTTGCTTCTCAAGTGCCCCCAACTGGGGACCTGACTCACAACCCAGGCACCTGCCCTGACTGGGAATCGAACTGGCAACCCTTTGGTTCGCAGGCCAGGACTCAGTCCAGTGAGCCACACCAGCCAGAGCCGACTCCTCTTTTATGGTCATGGGACTGTGATGCGGACAGTGGGGTCTGTACGTTGTGGATGCAACAAATTCGCACTGACTACAGAAGTCCTGCGGAGGAAAAGGGATGGCGTGGCCGCTCTCTAAGTGAGATAAGGCCCGACTCTTGCCTGGATAGGCTTTTACTGCTTTTCTGGGAACATTACCTCAAGGAAGGTCTTCATTCATCACTGTCAGGCAGAAATGATCAAACAATAGATAACATTCAAAGAACTATGAGGCCTTTCTGAGTCAGGGTCAGTTTGGGAAACAAACTCATTTCATGCTTAGACCCTTATCATTTCAATTGAGGGTATTAGCAAAGCAGGTTGCACAGGATCTTATGCATTCTTTCTTAGGCCTGATTGCCCTGGGGAACCTGCCCTTTCCAGCGCAGGGCCCACCTACCTCCGGCATTGTTTCAGGCTTAAGTCAGGCAGGGGAAGTGAGGCAGTCAAGAGATTAGGAGACAGACAGAATGAGGACTCAGGCTTTGTCAAAGCCGAGGGGCTAGGGTCCATCACCCCCTTTCTCCATAGCCCCCTAAGTCCTTCCCTGAGGGCCCCTTCAAGACCGGGCCTGTCTTAGGTCGTCCCTCCCTTGAGGAATCTTATGTGTCATTGGCTAACCAGTCATCCGCCCGGGACCAGGCAGGGCAAAGTAAGGGCGGGCAGAGGCAGAGCCCCAGCAGGGAAGATGAGCCTTGTCCCCTCAGTGGCTTATGGTCCCAAAGTCTCTCACTCAGCCTTACCCCTGGGGGGTTACAGCTATTGAAACCAGGCAGGGCGGTTCCCAACAGGACTGAGTGCTTATCCATTGATAAAGAACTTTCTCCTGGGTTGAGAAAGAGAATATTGGTTGAGAAGCTGAGCAACTATCAAGTTTTTAGGGAAAATTATTATCTGTTATTTTGAGAAATTACTCTTGTAAGTTTGTCATAGAAACAGAATTTAGGTATTACTAAAAACCATATTAAATATTTGCTATATTTCTAGATTGTTATCTGCATTAGTTGATTATACTTTAATGTATAAGATATTTTTACATCTAGTAGGTAGGTCAAATGATATACACCCCGCTTTTTTTGGATAGATTACTTAAAAGTGATTCTTCATCCAGGGAATTTTCCCAGATGTTCCGACTGGAATGGATTTGGCCCACATATTGGGGAGTAGGTTTTCCCCATCTGGAACTCCAAATTCATCAGACTTCAGATTTGTCAAGATGCCCAGCATCAGAGCAATCAAAACAGACTTGCACAGACCACTGGCGCCCACCCGCATCACACACAGGTTGCTGGTGGAGCTGCTGGGCTCCAGGTCTGCCCGGAACTAGGCTCCTGTAAGCACTCCCCTTGGGAAAGGGCAGGAGGCTTCCCGACCTTCTGGGCGCTTGAGGAATGGGGGATGCGGGAGTGCACGCAGCCGTGCTTCTGCGTGTACTTGCAGCGACGACTTGGAAAATTGTGATAGCGTGCTGCTTATTCATTTTGAACAGTTGTGACAACTTTTAGCCACATCTGTGTGGCATGCATACTCTTTTCATTAATATACACAAATCTTATAAGCCGATTAGCACTTTCACCAATGTTTCTTGGCAACAATGCTTTAGAAGAGTTACACATGCTTTAACTATATATTGATAAAGCCAAAGTGGCCTAGGGTATCCTAAAAGGAACGTAAAGATTCATGATCTCTTACGTAGATTATTGTAGCTTATTTAGGCTAGTAAGGACCAAATTTCAGTGGTTCATGCCCCCACCCCCCGCCCTTGCAAATGAGTGTGTGCAGCAAGCAAAGTTACTTGCTGGGTGTACTCTTGTCTCTGAAATAGAGACAGAGAAAAGGTCGAGAACTACTGCCCAGTCATCCGCCAGGTCGGGCACCTTCACCCACAGAGTGGCCTGTATTCTCTTTCCCGGCCCCTTGCATATAGCACCTTTTCCTCCGGGAGTTCTTGCTCCGCTTCCGTCAGAGGGCAGAGTCCTACCCATCAGTCTTTTAGGGTGTAGCTCAGGCTCCATCTCTGTTGCCCAGTTTCCATTGTCCCCAGGTGAACACGACTTCGCCCTTTTGGAACTCTGCCAGCACTTTGTCCCAACGTCTATGTACTTACCTTTTTGTTACCTGTGTGCCTGATTCTCCCTTCTGTGCTGTAAGGTGCCTTTTATTCATCTTTTACCCCTCAAACACCTTATACGTTTTTGCTGACCAGCCATGTGCTGAGTGGAGCGTGGATTTTAATTTAAAATTCAAATATGTTCTCCCTGTAGAAATGGAGTACTTGCTATTATTTCTTAAAGGGTGGACTGTGACCCACCTGTATTAGAATCCCTTGGGATGCTCGCTAAAGATGCAGTTTTCTAGAAAGTGGAATTAGAATTTCTACGTTTGGAATCCTGCAAGATGGGTCCGTTTGCATTAAGTACCTTGGTAATTCCTATTTATACTAAAATTTAGGGCTCCTTAAATTTTGTTGGAAATCAATAAGAAAATGTATTTCAGCTTAGAGGTGTTATTTAATAACATAATTTTGTCAAAATATAATTAACTTTAAGTTTGGTAATTTTTATAATGTAGAAAAGCTCCTCATATTTGTATTTGAACATGTCTTTGGAACTAATTTCCTTACTGATCCTCAATTTTTTATTTTGATCACTGATTTGTTCGCATAATAGTTCTCTCATGCAGGGAGGTTCATACAACTGAAAATACAGATTTAACCAACTGATTTGTTACTGCGTAAAGCAGAAAATGTGCACTGCACACTCAGTAAGGAGCAGTCTTACTTTACTCTCAATTTCTCAGGATTTTTTTTTTTTTTTTGTCCTGCCTCATGTGGTCTCTGCCATGTGCTGGCTGCAGGCTCTCCTTCAGGGACCTCAGGGACAGGGGCCCTCCCTGTCTAGCCCCCCCCCCCCATCTCACAAGCTGTTGGCACAATGGCTGAGAGAAGCACTTCCGATTAATGTGAGGATTATTTATATGTTTCTCCTAGGATGGAATTTGTTGGATGTGACATGGGAAAAAAAGGTTGTACATTTTGTAAGAATCAATCTGAAATGAAGTTTCATGATGTAGACAACTTTATTTAACTTGACTTTTGTAGTGTCATCTAAAAAGCCCATGAAAATCCTCCGTCCTTTGCCATGCCGTTTTCCTCAGGGGTCGCTGGCTGGATTGTGCTTTTATCTCTTACCTAGTTGTGAAAGCCGTGGGGAGGCAGGTAAAGCTTCGAGTGTAGGGATCAGGTCCTCGAGTCAGTAACTGTATAGAGTGGGAAGCACTAAGGCGGCCTATTGAATTATCTCAAATCCCAGAGAGCATCTACTTGTGTCCTCAGGTCTGGAGATGGAGGGGCAGTTGAGTTGGAGTCGATGGGGTTCAAAGGGCTCAGTGCTATGGTTACCTCTTCCAGGGCACGTAGAAAAAGAAGATAGCTTTGGAAGGGTGGGTCATTTTTGGTATTTTCTTCCTGTTGTTGTTTTTCTTCTTTTCCCTTTCTTTTCGAGTAGTGACAGGCATCTATGAATAGTGATGAGTTCAGGAAAACTCCGAGGCTCGACGCTGTCGTGACAGCTGGCGGACAGACGCTCCCGATTTGAGTGTGAGACTGAGGTATTCAGAAAGCACTTCAAAACGCCCTCCTGTGCCAGCCGCTTTATTTTCGTTATGTTGAGATGGAATATTTAGCTGCTTTATAATAATGCTTCTTGATAAAGGACCCAGTCAGAACTGGGTCAGATATTTATGGTTTGTCTATTTGAGTATAACAATATCTAGTCATCTCTATAAATTGTCTTTCAGACCTTCTTATTACTTGTAAAGTGATATAGAAGGGGAAAAAACCCACACCGTTTACCTATCAGCAATTTCACTTTGGATGTTTTAAATGGAAACAAGAAATGTTGACTGGGAAGTGGCTTTGACGGTTTTGAAAAAGTGTTCAGATTTGTTTCATCCATTTCTTGAGAAAGATTAATTACTTGCTAGACTAGTGATATGTGTTTATATTATTTGTGTCTAATATCAGATTTGAGGTATGATTTGTCAAGATGCCTCTTTCTCTGAGTTAGTTGGTGTTTTACTGAAGACATGAGTCTTTCATTCACTTTTCTGCATTTGGGAAGAAAGCCTCCCCGTCCGCTGGGGTTTGGGCAGGGGGTTCTCATGTGGGGTCCTCCAGTGTGGAATCTGTTCCTGTCGGTCTGAAAGACTCGGCTGACTCTCTGCAGGTCCTGTCTGGGCCTCTGACTTTAGTTAGAGGCTTTGCCTGAGTGCAATAGCAGGTCCGTGGAGAAGATGAAGTTTTGTCATTGAGGAACACCTTCTGTAAAACAAATTTGGTAGTTACATTTTTTCCCCTCCTTGCCACTTCATTTATATGTCTGAACTCAAAAGCATGAATAGAATATGTTTTAGAAATGGAAGAAAATTGGATGTAACTGCTTTGATGGAATTATGACTTTGTATTATAAAGTGAATGTAGGTTTGTCGCTATTTCAATTTAGGCATCTATTTCTGTAAAGTTTTGTGTTATAGTGTGTTTCTCTTTCATGGTTACAAGTTCAAATGTAAGCATAACATAATAATAAAAACTTAAGCCAGCAGTCTAGTGCTTGCAACATGAATTTAGCAGATGTGTCAAAATGTATGAATTGTTCTTAATGTCAAACATTTTGTTCATGAGAATAACATAACATCTGCTGTGACCTTTTAAGCGATGTAAATTTTAGTGACTGTAAAATTAAAATGTATGCATTTCCGAAATGAGTTATGAAATTATTTGGAAGGTTTTATGCTTGGCTCTTTGAGAGATGTTATTATGTAATACGAAGAGATTCAAATCTGGCCTAAAAACTGAAGTATGTCATAATGCCTACGTTTCTTTTATCTTTTTAAAGAGTCATCTGTAGGGTAATCTCCCTGGTGCACCTTGTCCGGGAGTAATGCAAAGCGTTAACTACACTACTATCTCTTCCTGTTTAACACTGACATTCTTTGATTCTGCTAATCTACTGATACCTTTTTAGAAGATAGATAGGATTACATTGGCATAATACATTTTCCAGGGTTGTTAACTCCCCTCTCTCCCCATTATGTAAAAAGTTAGAGCGCACAAGGATTATAGGGGACTGCTCTTTATTTTTGTGGCCCTGTTTACCAGTGGAATGTGTTACAGCAGGTACTTTAAAAGAATGGTTTATCTTTCATGGTAACAAGTTCAGATGTAAGCGTAACACTATAGTAAAAACTTAAGCCAGCACTCTAGTGCTTGCAACATGAATTTAGCAGATGTGTCGAAATGTATGAATTGTTCAGACATCGTGCTTATTTTTGCTGAGAGATACACTGAGCTAGGAAGATGTAAAAAAAAAAAGGACAAATGGTGATGCATTTTGATTTGCCCTAAATTGCATTAGTCCTTAATGTTTATTGCTGCAGTTTTGAAAGATAATTCATATATGAGGAGAGTACCCCTTTAACTGATGATAAACACTTGAATTAAGACAATATCATGATATTACCAAATCTGTTTTTTTTTTTTTTTTTTTTTTACCTCCTCATGTCTTTTAGACCAGAGCAACCAGGCCAAGTCAGAGACCCACTTAGGAGAAATCATTGAACTTGACGTTAATATGGGAAAGCACATGGAGAGTCTACTCATCTGTTACTTGTATTTGATACTTGCTCATGTTTGATTTAGTCCTTAGATATTGAAATAGGTTTTTGACTATCTGGGGTGCGTGTGTGTCTGTCTGTCTTACCAAAGCAACTTTAAGTTCCTCAGGGGCAGACAGTGCTTTCATTGCTCTCACCTTTTTTATTTAATTGTGATAAATTGTAACATAAAATTGACCATTTTAACTATTTTTAGTTGTATAGTTGCTTTCATTTCTTATGTGTCCCTCATAATACAAGGTAGTTAAGTAAGAATTTATTTAGGCTCTGCATTAGATGTGTAGTGTACCAGAGATTGGCGACCTGTTCACCAGATCCATTCGCTCAGCCCTCTCCGGCCCACCCCCCAACGCGGCACAAAGCCGGATGGTATTTCCCAGATGCTTTGATGTCAGTTGTCCGTTTGAGTAAGTCCCAGCCAATGAGGTGTGAGCGGCACGAAGGTAGGTTACTCCCAGGCGTGGCTCATGAGCATCCCTGTTCAGCCCTCTCTCTCTTATCTCTTCTTGTGGCCATCCTGCAGCCAAGGAGATTAGGGAGCCTCTCCAAGGAAGGAGTCGGGGTCCCCGAGTCACTGCCTGGAGCAGAGCCACCCACGGAGATGGGACATTTTGTTTGACTTTACATCAGCCCAAAATAAGGTTTGGGTTGTGTTGAGACACTGTGATCTCATGGTTTATCCCTTTCAGCAGCTCAGTAATACACTCGGCACTTTTTGCAATGAGTAATTTAGTGTATTCAAAGTTTAAATCTCATTTGTTAGGAATGGGAAGTGGGAGTCCAGAAAACAGAGTGGAAGTGGGAAGTGAGAAATCGAGTGTGACTCTCATGGAAGGGGTCCGGTGGCACTCAGTGAAGGGAGACGAGGAAAGGATAGTGAGACACACCTGGGCTGTTGTGTCAGAGAGCAGAGGCGGAGAACTTAGAGCAGGGAGGTACCGTCTCTGTGAGCATGTTAGGGGCTCAGGCCTTGGGAATGGAGGCGTAGGGGACACTGTGAAAGGAGAAAATCAAGTGGTGGAGAGTTGGATGGGATTTTAAATGGTCTTGGTTTTTAAAAAAGGAATTTTGCCTCATTCCGTATGCAGTTTACAAATGCGGTTCCTGCTTATTGCAGGTTTCGGTAATGAGTGTCCTGACAAAACGTGACATTTAGGAAAAGGTGGCACGTCTACATGGGCAGAGGCGCAAACCTGCATGTCTCACGTGTTGCAGTTTAGATTTATAATTTGAATTATTTTCCGAATGAGTTGTTATCTTATGTATGTGAACAGAATTGAATTATGGCTGTTCTGTGCATGTACGAAATACAGTGTATTACACTCCCAGTTTTACGATGCCTACATGCAGCTGAAACGTATCATGTCTTTTGGAACTTCACCCGGAGCCAGAAGTGTATAAAATATTGAATAGACTATTGAAAAAGGACAACATTCACCACTTCATTTATTGTTCATATTTTAAGTTGGTAACTATTTAAGCTTTTGTGCCTCAAAATTGGATATTTTAAATAAGATTTTATTTACTTCTAGAGAGGGGAAGGGAGGAAGAAAGAGAGGGAGAGAAACATCAGTGTGTGGTTGCCTCTTGTGTGCCCCCTACTGGGGACCTGGCCAGCAAGCCAGGCATGTGTCCTGACTGGGTATCCGACTGGTGACCCTTTGGTTCGCAGGCTGGCGCTCAATCCACTGAGCCACACCAGCCAGGGCTCAAAACTGGATTTTATAAGGCAATAAAAAAAAAGCAGATTGGTAAAATGTGGCTTAGGTAGCTTTTTTTAAAAAAACTTCAAAAATAAAAGTTAGTAATGCTTGTAAGTTAAAAGTTATACTACGTGACCGATCTGATGTATCTGATTTTCATCTCCTACGTAAATGATTGCAAAGAATATATGCAGCCGTTGACAAGAGTACCCACATCCCAGGTCATGTGTACAGTGGCGGGGGCTGTAAGATGCGGGGATTTTCTTACCCCCTGCTCACAGGTGCTTTAGCTGCAGATGAAGTTACCTTCTAAATAACTGGTAAGAGACTGTGTGACCTGCGCCTTGGGCATTGTTGATGTGGAAACAACGGCTACTTCTAATGGAAGGGAAAGGTCTTCTGTCTTCCTGTGCATTAGATCCAGCACAGAAAGAACGTAGCTCTCTCCTTGTGCCCTAAACCTACTTTCATGCATGTAGAAGACCGTAGATGTGTTGTATTATGTGATGTCCTGGATCCAGTGTCCTGGAGTCATTTTAAAATAGAGATGCTATTACAGGTGAGTTGAGTGTCCAGGATTTCTTACAAATATAATATAGAATTTGTGCTTTATGATCTGCGGTCCTCGGGAACTGCGTTGGAATGGAAGTCCAAACAAAGGGTCCATTGGCATGTATACCTTGGATTCCAAATGTATAAAATCATAACCTTCTGGAATTTTAGTGTTAAAAATGAACTAAGGAGCAATTTGCCACAACGGTCCACTCAAATGTCTTTTCTCGTATCTTCGACATGTGGGCGTCCAGCGATAGGAAGCGCAGTGTCTCATTCTTGTGTCTTATCAGGTGCGTAGGGTTTGGAACTCCTGACCAGCACATCTCCCCATTGTCCCTTGTGCGCCATCTGCAGGGCAGGGAACACCGATGGGGTTGTCAACACCCCACCTGCCTCACAGGTTGAGGGGAGAGGTGCATAAGTAATGGGTGTGGAAAAAAGTGACAGATCGTAAAAATGTCAAGCCTTGTAACTACTACGGGGTAGTGTTTTTCCAAGTAATGACTTGTGTAGGAACTAACTACGATTTATATTAGTAAAGTTTTTTCTGTGGTAAACTAAGTTTTGGCCCTCTGATGAATTAAATAGTCATGTGCCACATACTGATTTTTGGGTCAAGGAAGGACCACATGTACAAATTGTGTATTATCAGATTATGATGGAGCTGAAAAATTCCTGTTGCCCCGTGACATATTCGTATCCTCTGAGCACAAGGCATCACTGGCATGTGCGGTGGTGCTGATGTAAGCAGACCTACTGCGTGGCCTGTTGTATGAAGGTGTATGAAGGTGTAGCACAGTCACGTACAGCACATACTTGAGTCATACCGGATCAGTAATACCTGACTGTGTTAGTGGTTTGTGTATTTACAATACTTTTTATCATCATTTTAGAGCACACTCTTTCTACTTTCTGCTTATTAGAAAAATAGTTTGCTGTAAAACAGTAGTTTGTGTTATACGAGCAGCAGCTTCCTACCTCTTGTGTTTACTGTGCCTCTTTAATGTACCATTGTCTCTTGTGCTGACTTTAGTTTCACGTCGCTTTGTTCATCACGGCCCCTAAACGTACAGAATCCACTGCTCACTGTTGCAATGAGAGGCCCATGGACAGGTTGACCCGGAAAGGAAAGGAGAAGTGATTAAGGACCATGAAGGTGGAAACCAGGGGTGGTTAGTGGTCGTCACGCAGGCGCGAATCCTCCTTCCCGCTGCAGCTACGATCTTGGAGAACAAGAGCACCTGCCCCACTGAAGCCTCGAGGCTGACACAGATTTGGGGAGGGCCTGTCTCAGACGGGGAGAGAGTGCTCATGAACACATTGAAGGCCAGACAGAAGTGTGTCCCTCTCAGCACCGTGAAGATCGTGGTCAAAGCATGAAGTTTGCTGGCGATGCTGAGAGAGAAAAGGCTGTCCCCGACGGTGATGCTGACTGTACCACTGGCTCTGGGCGGTGAGAAGGACTTAAGAACCCACGTTCATTCCTAAGGTGAGCTCATTCCTAAGGCAAGCTCATTCCTAAGGCGAGCATGAGTAGTGAGGCTGTGAGCACCAGTGTGAAGGCAGCCGAGGATGTTCAGAAACTCCAGGTGCACTGACTGGGGAGGAACATCACTTGCCAGAGAAAATACTCAATGTGGATGACAGCTCCCTGTTCTGGAAGCAGACTCCTGGAAGGACTCTCATCCATAAGCAGGCCGAGTCAGTGCCAGGTTCCAGGCTTTGAAGAACAGATGACATCCTTGTTTGGGGGCAGTGTTGCAGGCTACAGATTGAAACCGTTTGTGATCGGGCACAGGGAGAACCCAGGGCCCGCAAGGTCATCAGTGAGCTTATGTGGCCAGTGAGTTAAGGGGGCGGGAAGAGGCCGTGGCTGCCCCGCTCCCCCTCCTGTGCGTCCTCCTGCATTGCTAGGGCAGCAAAAGGGAGAATGACTCTTTGGAGAGAACAAGATACCTTTCAGGAATTTGCTTGTGGTTGACTATGCTCCCAGACATCCTCCTTTTAGTAGCGATCTTCATCCCAATGTCAAAGTGCTGCTTCTCTTTCCAAATACCACCTCTTTGACCCAGTCAGTGGATCAGGGAGTTTCAGCAGGTCTTAGGGCCTATAACCTGAGGAGCACCTTTGCCCTGGCTGTCGCTACAACTGAGGAAGACTCCGAGAGGACCCGACTGCAGTTCTGGAAGGGCCGCAGCATCTGTGACTGCATCGGGGACGTTGCTTGGGCTTGGGATGATGTCACCAAGGAGTGTGTGAAATGCATATGGAAGAAGACACTCAAGGGGTTTGTTTATGACGTCAGAGGATTTACCAAGGATGCGAAGGTTGCAAAAACCCACAAGGCTGTGGTGGAGCTGGCAGGCACCTTTCACCTGGGGGTGGTTATGGGTGACACTGAGGAACCCTGGGAGGCAGTTCCTAAGGAGACTGGCCAATGAGGAGCTGTTGGAACTGGAACAGGAATGCATGGCAGAGGAAGAGGCCAGAGAAAAGGAAATTGCAGGAGACATAAAGGAAGAGGAACCCTAAGAAAATTTACAGTGAAGGGTTTGTCAGAAGCTCTTGCAGACCTCAACCAGCTTCTTACAGAGTTTGAAAAGATAGACCCAGCACCAAAAGGCTTTCATTAATGGAGAGGGAACCTTCCTGGGCATTACTTGTTTACAAGCAAATCTGTGTTAAAAAGTAAACCAAGCAGCCCCCCATGGCCGTGCTTCTGAACAGAGGGAGATCTCTTCAGGAAGGGCCCGAGGCAGGTCCTTCGGGACGTGTTCCAGGAGAAGGCATTGTTGTCACAGGAGATGACAGCTCCCTGCGTGTTATGGCCCCTGCAGGCCCTGCGGCTGGACGAGATGCGGAGAAGACAGTGATATCGGTGATCCTGGCCCTGTGTAGGCCAAGGCTGACGTGTGTGTCTTAATTTTTAACAGAAATGTGGAAACAGTAAAAAAGGATGAAGATGTCTAAAAATACAAACTAATTTATACAATGAAGATACAAAAAAGAGAATACTTGTGTACAGCTATAAAATGTGTTTGTGTTTTGAGCTGTTGATACAAGTCAAAAAGTTTTAGAAAATTAAAAATGTTACAAAGTAAAAATGCTAGAGTAAGCTAAGGCTAATACATCACTGAAGACACAATTCTTTAAAATAAATTCAGTGCGACCTAAGTGGACGGTGTGCTAGGCCTTCAGTTACCCACTCCTGACTCACTGGCCCGGAGCACCCTCCGCCTCTGCAAGCTGCATCCGTGGTACGTGCCCTGTACATGTGTACCATTCCTTTAAATCTTCGTATCGTGTTTTTACTGTACTTTTTACGTTTAGATGCGTTTACGTGCGCAGATGTTTCCTGTTACGCTGCAGCTGCTGGCAGCACTGGGTACGGTAACCCATGCCGTGCTGGCCTGCAGTGCAGCCCCACTAGGCTGACCACACGGCCCAGGGCTGTGGTGGGCTGTGCCATCTGGGACGCCAGTGTGGCGCTCTGGGACGTTCGCACGACACAGTGGCCCGGCGACACGTTTCTCAGATCATATCCCCTTCGTTATGCAACATGCATCCACGACCTTCCGAACCCTATCTGTTTGTCAGGTGGAGTCTGCCAGTGCTCGCGGTGTTTGCGATACTCCCTAGTTTCGAGAATCGATCATCTCGACCCACCATTTAAAAACTGTAGACTAAACTCCTCTTGGGAAGACATTTAGATTCCCAGTGCACAGTGGTGGTAACTAAAGGCCTGTGATAGAAATTGGATTTGTATTATAGTCAAACAGGAATCACTTAGACACTTCGCCACAAGATTAGTATTATTATTTTTAAAGACTTATTTATTTTTAGAGGGGAAAGGAGGGAGAAAGAAAGGGAGAGAAACATCAGTGTGTTGCCTCTTGAGCACCCTCTACTGGGGATCTGGCCTGCAACCCAGGCATGTGCCCTGACTGGGACTTGAACCAGTGACCCTTTGGTTCACAGGCCAGCACTCAGTCCACTGAGCCACATCAGCCAGGGCACATTAGTATTATTTTTGAATATATTAAATAAAAACTATTCACTCGTATAAAACATGACCATTTTATAGTAACAGTGAATGACAGACTCAAGTGGCTTTTGCCTGAATGCCTTAATAGTTGTCTTAATAGTTCTGTCTAGTTGTCATATAAAACAGAGGAGTTTTGGGGTAAGTTTTTGCTTTTTAACATATTCAGAGACTTATTCCACACAGCCTTTAATTATTAGTAATTTCTCCAGTTTCTGCTACTAATCCAATAACTAGAAATCTGTTTCCTGAAACACACACATACACAGAGCCAGCATGACTAAGTGTAGCCCTCCCCAAGGGAAGCCTCTCTACCCTCATCTCCTATGGTTCTGGGCAGGCACCCCCGCCCAGGTCAAGCTGATCAGTGGACATGTGACCCATGAGCTCCTCCCAGGAGGCAGAGTGGTGGAAGACAGAAGCAGCTAAGAGATGCAGAGGTGAAGCCACACCACTGTGTTGGGGCTAGAATTGTCATTTTGGCTGACTGTGAGCTGAACTTAGGAAGGAACAAAACTGGTGAGCAGGCCCAGGAGCTAGTGAGTAGAGAGAATGTGGAAAACGCAGCAGACAGGCCGGGAGCTGCAGAGAGGGTGGTAGGGGCCATGGAACAGACGGAGAGAAGAGAGAGATGAGGGACCAGAGACTGAGACCAGACCACGCACCGTCCCTGAATAAGACTTAGGGAAGTGGTGGTGTTTGCCAGATCTAATTTGCTTAAGTCCTACATAGCTCTCTTCCTTGGATAAGTGTTTGTGTTCTTACAATAAACCAACCTTTGCTTGTGTTGGCTTCAGTGGGATTTCGTGCCTTGCGCCAAGTTTAACCTGGGGTCAGGTTGCCATCTTTGTTAAGGCAGCAGCAGACACCAACCACATTGTTTTTCTTAGTGGTGACAGACTTGGACCAAAGATTTGCAAATACATTAAAATTGTGTGTGGTATCTGTTACACCTCTCATGCAGACTTCAGTTACTCTCACTGAAGAAGAAAACATTAACTTTTGGCTTTTCTGGCATACACGAATGAACTCTTAAAAAGACATATTGCAGGTAAATCAATATGAGAATGCTTGCCAGCCATGCTAGGTTCATTCGGTTCTGCAGTTCCTAATTTATGAACATTTTCTGAGCAGCATGGTTCTGTCCTGGTTGCCATGCCCCCTCAGGTAAAGGGTAGTCTGCAGAATTGCGATTGCAGGAGGGAAGCATTCTTCTGAGACTACTCTTTGTGCTCTTGAAAAATGCTTCTTATTAGAAGAGGCTCTTAAGACGGTCCTAATTTATCCCTGTGGACAATTTGATTTTTAAATTATTATCACTGACCTAATGCAGAATGGTTTCAGAGAGTTAAGACATCGTTGCTAGACTTGGGTAAGAAAAAGGGATGACCAAAGGCTGTAGGTAGCAACACTTCTCTGAAGCCAGGCCCGCCATTATTCCATTAAATGTCCAGATCCTCCGTTCCTAGCCAGCACCCTCAGAATGATAACTAAACAGAGCTTTCAGCCCACAAACATTTTCTAAACTTGATTTTCCTAACAAGAAAAATCAAGTTCTTGTTTCACCACAAAGAATAGCTCTTTATGCTTAAGTGATGAAGAGATCACTCGTCGGCGGTCACATCTTTCTACCTGTTTTCCAAACAGTACAGGGGTGGGCACAAGTGGGTTTACAGTTGTGTGTATGGAAAACAATACAAGAAAAATCTCTGTGTTTTGCACACTCACAACCGTAAACCTAGTTTTGCCCACCCCTGTATTTTCCTTTTGCTCATTTAATTAACCAGGATACTTACTATATAACTGTGTGCAGTTTTAGAAAAATGCTTTTTTCTTTTTTTTTTGTGAACTGAACCCTTGTTAAACACCAATGCCACGACCTCGTTGATATATTAGGGTCCACCTGGTTTGAGGGGGTACCTACAGACTCAAACATGCATTGCCTGTCAAATAGTTCTGAAACAAAACATCAGTGTATGTCAAACCAAATTCCTATCTAGCATAAGCTTTTAAGACCCATTTTAATATTTTAAACTTTAAATTAGAATACAAAAGTGAAATTTTATCGGAAGGTAAACTGATCTGGGGCCCAATGCTAGTAACTGGTAGTATAAAGGATAGCCACTCTACTAGTAGTGGGTGATAAATTTTATCTTCGAGACAGAGATTTATCATAGAAAATTACTGGTGGAAGTTGGATGGGAATGTTCCTTCTGAATGTAATTATGCCTACCATCTGTGGTGGGTTACAATCTTTTAGTATATTATTGTGATGTTATTACCGTTGATACTGATATATAATTTTTAAAGACACAGATTACTTCAAGCTTGAGTCGGGACTTGAGTTCTATATTGAGCTAATAACTCCTTAAAATATTTGACTTCATGTTCCAAATATATTGATCCAGAACAGTAATTGTGGATGCATGTAAATTGTAGAAGTTCAGACCTATGATTTCACTCCATTTGGAATTTTAATGATTCATAGGAGTTCTAGTCAGGTATTTTGGAGTGTTTAAAACGTAGTTCACAGAAGGGAGATAAAACACTTTACATTTTTGTCTAAAGGGCATACAGCTGGAATTAAAATAGATTTGCTTACTAGAGAAAAGCTAATATTATAATTATTTACTACACATTTTTGTCAGAAGAATGTCATTTTGATAGGCACTGGACCTTGATAAGCAATGTCCTAGTTTTCAAAGACTTTTCTTTTTAAATAGGAGGCAGATTTTTATAGAATTTTGAAATGCACCAACAAAAATACTAAGTCAGTTTATTGTCTGATTTTATTTTTAAAATGTGAAAACTTTTTGACATTGTATTATTTTCCCTGTGCCTAGAGTGGCATTTGCCATATAATACTTAATAACTGACAGATTTTCTTGAAAAAAATTTTAAGACATCCACAAGGAAATTGTTAGGTCTAGTGTTACTGATCTATACGGAGGCTTGCATCTGCTTCAGTGAAATACAGGATGAACCAGATGGTCCTAATGAAGGTCCTTCTCTTAGTGATTTGGTATCTTTGAAATGGGTCGGTAGAATCTCTCCAACAGCCGTAGCTTATTCTTTTGGAATTTTCAAAATATACCGTACCTTAACTTAGCTACAGTCCAATGAACCTGTATCCGTTCTTTTTTTTTTTAATTGAGTTAAAGAAAAAGCATTTTACAAAGTGGACACATTGTTTAATTTTGTTTTGCATTTACTAGATTGCAGTGCAAGGCCAATAAATTAAACCCAGGCAGTTCTGTTGCTAATTACATACAACTTCTCTTGAGTATCAGATATTCAAATCCGTTTTATGAATATGGTAGAGAGAATAACAACTGTAAAACAAAGCAGTGTGCATGTAAGTGACTGTTAGCGTGCATTTCAGAAAGGATAAATGCTCACCATATGGTACAATTACTGTGTCCAAGTTTTCAAATTAGCTTCTCTCATCCTCCTTATTACTGTCTTTAAAAAGAGAGAAGAAAACCCAACATGATTTATCTACTCTGCAGCAGAACTCTTGACGCAAAACAGCAGCCCAGTTCTGTCCAGTTTTTTTTTTCCCTTAGCATAATAGAGGCTGTCGGACTTTTTTATACTAATTACTGTGTGAGCCTCAGATGAACCCCCTTCAATTCACAGGGCTTTGTTAAGGGAGGAGCTGTCAATGTGTCTGCCCGTTTGCAGCTGTGCTGTGGCTTTAGCTTGCTTAACATTATGCTGCTTTTTAGACTTGACAGAAGGGATTTTTTTTTTTATTAAGGCAAAGCAGCCTTGTAGCGAAATGGTTTAAGCAGCTGCATTGTAGGGAAGCACAAAGAAGTTATTATTGTGTCTGTTGAGGGGGGTAGGACAGAGGGGGAGATACTCGGCTGCTGTTGACGCCGATTGTTGACTTGCCATCTGCCAGATAGGGAGAAGAAAAAAATGACGGCTCCAGCAGGGTGTTCAAGAGGTTGTTTGGAGAGACGCATAAACATGTGCAGATGTCGGACTGAATAATGGCTCGAACTTGAGACGGTTTATGATGCGCTGATGTTTGTGCACATACAGAATGAATGTATGTGTGGGTTTGGTTAACCAAGGGTACATACTAATTATCATTGTTTTCCTGCACGCCCCCACTCCCCTTATTTTGTTAATTAGTTTAGGGGCTTAATACTTCCTCTTCCTCCTCTTATTCACATCTAGTTTTAGAAAGCAGCAACTTCTTCAAATGGCGGTAGAAACTTTTCTGGTTTTCCACACGGCCCAGAGCTAATCTATGCCGATAGTGTTACGTGTGAACTGCTAACTGCTAACAGGAGAGTCTGACTGGGAACCAGGTGAATTGGCACGCGCGCGGTGCACACATTACTGCTTCATACCAGTCAGTGTGGAAACTGCCATCCGGAACGGACCTGGTTTGTTTTACAGCCTGCCACTAGGGGCGAGATAGAGACCTCCAAGTGTGTTTCACTGAGTAATCCCGTTCTGCTTTGAGTTTAGGTGCTCCTAGTTGGGAAACAAAGCGCTGTGGGAACCCAGGCTTCTTGGTTAATACTCCTCTTCTCTTGGTTGTCACTGATTCTGTAAGCGACAGGCTTGCATTCGTATTACGGAGTAATCAACTGGTCGTATGCGTCCTTCTCCCTTCTTGTCACTGGGTATTAGAGATGGCATATATCTGTAATGTTTTAAATGCTCGGATAGCACATATTTAGGGTGGAGTGAATATGTTTATTTAAATATTCATTGTCTTAAATAATTGAGAAGAACTCAGGATTTTCAGTAAATTTCCTCAAAACTTCTTATATTCTAGAACAACTCAAATTTTTGCAAAATTTCAAAACTGATCATAATATGAGTAAAATGACTAGAAAATAAAGAGTCCTGACTTTTCTCTCCCCTCTCTTTTGCGTTTCTTTAACTATTTGAATTTATATCACAAAAGATACCTGTGGGGGAATTAAAGAGTCTGTATTTTGACTTTTGGTAAATTCATGCTTTCCTAAAACATTGGGGGTTTTGTTGCACAATTATTAAGCAAAAATGTTTAGAGTGTGGTTAAAAGGCAAAAAAAAAAAAAAAAAAAAGGGACAGGGATTTGTGTCCAGAGTAACGTCTTTCAGAAAGGGCTGATGGGAGATTATCTGTTGTTTTCTACTCTTCCTAAAAAGGTAGAGCTCAGATCTAATATTTAGAAAAACTTTCTGACTGTCACTTCTTCCTCAAGACGCTCGAATCTGATTTGCTAAAAAGGGCTAGAAAATCATCAGCCACACTGAACTTTTCCTTTGTCTCCTATATTTAGTTTTTTCTTTTATTTATAAGGCCACGAATGTGTTCATGTTTTTGTATGTGGAAGTATATGCAGACATTCAGAGTTTCAGACTCTGTCCTGATACACCCGCTACGTCTGGGAGCAAGCCACATGCCATTTTCCTGCTAGAGGCATTGTTAGAGAGGCCAGGCGGACAGCAGCGGTCAGGATGTCAGTGAGTGGCCGAACAAAAGCTCGCTGCCGCGAAAGCGGACTTGCAGGCCGTCCTGGGCTCTGTGCATTGTATCACAGCAGTTCCCATTTCTGCAGAGCTGTTTGCAAAACCCTGTAGTGCGGGCATGTAGACACACTAAGGGATTGGCATAGTGAAGACAGGGTGTCTTTGAAGTTACCCAGATCAGACTGAATGTCACTTAATTTAGATGAGTGACTTCATGAAAGTCCCGTAACCTATTTAAGTGTCAATTTCTTTAGCTGTGGAAGAAGGAAACAATAGCTGCTATTCAGGGATCTCGGGAGGACTAAATGAGATAATACACTTCGAATGTCTGGAACGGATGCAGCAGTGGCTGTTAGTGGGCTTTCATTTTTGTTGGGTGTGAAGGGTGGGTCTGAAGGTCTGTAGCTATTGTCAGTGGGGGGTGGGGGGTGCTCTTTGGAAAAGTGAGCACACAGAGTTCTAGAGGTCATGTAAGAGACACAGTTGTTGTCTTGGAGCCTTGTGTTTATGTAGTGATGAAGACTGTTTTCAGAAATACGAAGGAGATAAATCATTTGAAGAATGTAACTGTTTCGGGGGATATGGTGTGAGTGTTACTCAGTAGTGATGGTTTCACATCATATCCCATAAAGTCACTTTTCTCCTTAGAAACCCCAGCATAAGATTGCACAAAATTGTACTCATTTTTGTAATTCAGTATTAATCTCATTATTCCGGAGTGACGTTTTCTCTGTTACGGCCAATACCTAAACTGCATTTGGACTATAATTATTTTCAAAGTTACCAGATAAGGATGATAAGGAACAAACACTGAGAGAGATGTGTTAGCTCCTGGTGGCGTTTCAAGGCGTTGTTGGATTGCCGCCGCTCTTTATTTCGCGGTGAAGGAACTGACCAAGCCACATAGGAATGAAAGTGCCCGCACAAGCAGAGGTTTTCTCGAGCAGGAGGTGGCTTCGAGTGACCTGAGGGTATCAGTAAATTCAGGGTAGAGGGGGTAGTGCCCACACGGGTGTAGGTGGTTCTTTAAGATTTTTCTTTGCAAATGGTTTCTGCCAGGCATTCTCTCTCTACTGAATATTAATCCTTTTGGATGCAGAGTCAGGGGACCTCGCACCTGGGAGGGGAGGCTGATGCAGTCTCTCGGAGTGGGGATGGGACTGGACTGGGGAGGACTTCTGCTGGGGTTTTGAAGAACTGGATATACAAAAAAAGAATAAACCTCAATTTGAATGCTATACAATACAATGCTAGCTTTATATAAGGATATTTTAATGTTTAATAGCACATGGTAATGGATGCCAGTGTTTATATACAGATAGTGAAGTGTTATAGTCTAGTTTTTTGTTTTTTTTAAATAATGGTATGTTTACCAAAAATAACTCATATTACCAAAGAAGTAGAAATGTCCCATGGTCTGTGAAAAGTTGTATCACAGAGTAGGATGAAACCATGTAACGATGTCGACATTTTCACATATGAATGAAGCTCTACTTGGTATATTTTCAAGGTACTTCAAAAAAATTTTTAGAAACTTCTAGCTTTAATGGTATATACATGTACTTGAATTGTGCCTCAGAAAAATCCTGCATGAATAGTAATTTTTAAAAATATTGGCCAGTAAGTTGAAAACAGAAGAGTATTTCACTGTCTGACATATTCTTTAAGGCATCTTGCTAAATGTTTTGGCTTAAAATTTTTAATGTGTTGTAGTTTCAAGAAAATCTGATTAAAGATGTTGGTAAACTTGGTAGCACTTTTTAGAACAGAAGATGATTAAGATACAAAGGCAGAAAGGCACAAACCGTGAAGTTCGAGTATTTTCTTGGCGAGGGAGCCACTTATTTGTTTGAGACTGCAACGCAGCCTCAGAGTTCATGATTTCATACTTCTGAGTGGGAGCCCACAGAACAGCAGCTGTTGCCGCCTGGCACGTTTCTGGAGAGAGAGTCAGACTCAAGTGCACGTATTTGTTAGAGGAGAAGGTTCAGGAAATGACCTCCTTGGCATCTCCATGACGTTTAACCAGCTCCGTTAAGATAGGTCTTTGTGTGTGTGTGTGTGTGTGTGTGTGTGTGTGTGTGTGTGTGTGTATTTTTTTTTTTTGTAAAATAGGAGTTAGAGTTTAATCAACATTTTTTCTTTGACCTTAAAATTCTCTATGGTATGATATTACTTAGAAAGAACAAAACTGCTTAATTCCAGGGGCACATATTAAAACCCTCATTTATTCATCCTTATTCTGCCAGGAATGGAATAGTTCCTGAGTGGACCGTTTACACCTGAAGTCATAGAAACAAGAACTTTTTAAAAAAGTTAATACAAATTCTAAAGAAAAGCATAATTCTGCTAAATGAAAACCATGTCTCAGGAGATCTTCCTGTGTAAAAGTAAATTTGCTTATTTACCTGCCGGTAATAATTTTGATCCACCTCGAGTAGAGCTCTGCGTTATTCAGCCTGGGTTTATCTGCAGGGGGTGCTGGTTTGTAGCTTAGACTTGCATAGTCACTAATGAACTTATACAGAAGACTCTGACAGGAGATTAGCACTTCCTCTATTCTTAGATGTCTTTCGTGCTACTGGATTATGGAGGGTTAGTTATTCAGTGTTTTTGTGCATACTAAGAAAATCTTTGACAAGTGAACGAATGCCAGAAAACTTTTTCCTACTTTTGTGAAATAGGTACTTTCTGGGGAAATGGAGTAAAACTCATTGAATATTCCGTTAGGGCCTAGAAAGTAAATTGATCATGCTTATGCCTTATAAAGGTTTTTACAGTTTCAAAATCAACCTGAAAAGTAAGTGGGTGCTTTGATCCTCCGTCGCCAATTTGTCATTCATGTTATATTTTATTAATAAATGAATGACTTGTAACAAATGAGTCTGTTGGCTGGGGGAAGAAGAAACCCCGATCACCTATATATAGTCTGGGTAGAATGTTAATCACTTTGAATTACTTATTCTTTCCCAAAAGGTTTGTATGTGCTGATGTTCTGCAGTTTTTAAAGAAATTATTCTACAGAGACTGTTATAATAGGAGCTTAATGAAATATTTACACAGCGCAGAATCACTTACATGATTTCTTTTTATTTCATTGTGTTTTGAGTGTCTTCCACGATATTGAGGCTTCCAGTCATTTTCTTCCATGATGCCTTGGTTTTAAGAGAATCTTCCCTTTCAAACTTAGTAACTGTTGAAAACAAGCATCATTATCTTGTAGAAGTGTGGACAATGGCAGGAGGAGACACACTCATGCATAATCGGCAGATACACCCCTTTCAGGTTTTTAAAAATATGCATTTGGATTCGGATGGTAGGTAAAGATCAGTTTCTGAAATTTCTCTCTGTGTGTTAGGTAATACTGCCCTCAGAGGGCCAAGGTAAGGAAATTCATTTTTAGCTTTGAGAAGCAGCTTTGCTGCTGCTCATCGGATCTGTACGTCTGTTTTGGGAGGGAGAAACGGACTTCTTTAAGGAATCGAATAGGGCTTCATTCATAGTTCTATTTTACTTTTGACCTGTTCTCTGAAAGATGTTAGGTGTATCTGTGCACTTCAGCTTGACAACAGCGTTTAAGCACATTTAGTTCTTTTCTAAGAAAATGGTAACAGATGCCAAACTAGATCAGTTTACAAAAAGGATAAGAAAACTACCTGGGAAAGTTAAGGTGATTTTACTTGGGCGTATTTTACTTTATATCCCTTTGATAACAGGTAATGCTGGCATTCAGAATCATTTGAACCGTACTTTTGAAAATACAGCAGCATTCACTGAAACAGGCATTACATTCCCTTCAGTTTTATGAACTTAAACATAATCACATGTTTAAAATACACTATAAATCAAGAGTAATTTACTTCACAGGATATATAATTTTTAAATATAAGTATACCAGAAGTTGCAATGTACCATTATTCCCAAGCATTTATAAAAGCCTAACAGTTATGTGTGGTTTAACATCTCTGAAGTCAGAGTATTTGCGATTAAATGATAATTAACTTCTGCAATAAAAGCTGAAAAGTCAGAAAGACCTGATGTCACAATACTGAGTGGTACACTTTTGCTTTTCGTATGTAGCAACTTTCTTCTGAGATACTTTGAAAGGAGCATTGAGATATTTAATAGTCATATCCAGTGAGGTGCTGGATTTTTCACTCTAGATTTACTTGATACTGAATTAAGAAAGACTGTTTATTTCTGGGACAGCATTATCAGTTTTTAACAAAAGATTTCAATTGGTTGCACATAAATGATATGTAATTCATTATCAGTAATTATGGAGGATGGAAAGAGGACATTAGCAAAATGAACTAACAAAACTTGGAATTTTACCCACCAAAAAAAAATAGCATCTCCTTTGCTCAATAAATGCAAAACTTATTGTTTGGACAAATGAAATTAATAAATTTTATTTTATTTCATGTACTTGATTTATTTTTATGTAGTTTATTATGTTACATGTATTAGACACTCACTAAATCTTTTTTGATTGGCCATATTTTAAGACATTTATTCATTTAACAGATGGTTGCGTAAGCTTACTGTGAGCCAGATGTTGCTCTGTGTGCTTTACAAATATTAATTTATGTCTTCTCCACTGTTATTGCCCCCATTTTCCAGAAGAGGAAGCTGAGGCAGAGAGATTGAGTGGCATGCCCAAAGGCACATAACTAGTAAGGGGCAGTGTCGGCATTTGAACTCTGACCTCAGAGTTGTGTTCCCGACCTCTATAATGTCCGGTCTGTCCGGAAAAATCCAGCCATTGTTAATACAATGAGAATGGTTTGGGTGACATCGATGTAACCCGGCACCTAAGGGGAGTGGATTGGAATGCACGTGCGTGAACAATGATGACTTCACTGTACTGGTCAGTGGGGGCAGTGGATGCTATTGAGTGAGCATGTGCACTGTGTGGCCATCACATTCAAAATGACTGAGCGAGTAGAGCAGCAAATCTGCACCAAATTTTGCGTTAAGCTTGAACATTCCTCTGGGGAAAATATGTGGATGATTCAGAAGGCTGCAGCTACGGGCAGCTGGTGATGGGCAGCTTCATCACGACAATGTGCCTGCTCATGTGTCACTTCTTGTGCACAGTTTTTGGTGAAACATCAAATCACCCAGCTGCCCCCCTTAAAGCCCAGATTTGACACCCTGCGACTTCTGGCTTTTCCCAAAACTAAACTCATCTTTGAGAGAGGAGAGATTTCAGAACGTCAGCAAGATTCAGGACAATATGACAGGCAGCTGATGGTGACCGGGAGAACTGTGTGAGGTCCTAAGGTGCCTCTGTTGAAGGGGACTGAGGCGTCATTGTCCTGTGTGCAATGTTTCTTGTATCTTCTTCAGTAAATATCTCTATTTTTCATAGTGTGTGGCTGGATACTTTCTGGACCGACCTCATACGTGCTACTTCGTTCTGAAAGCTTGAGCATTGTGGCAGGGTAGGATTTTGTTGATTTCATCAACCTTCTTTTCAGACCTCAACCTCATCCTGCACTTGTTCCCGTGTCCCGCACCTCAGTGTGGCAGTCTGCCCAAAGCGAGGGCACTAGCCCCAGCCTCCGCCTATGCTGGGAGGGTCTCTCGGGGAGTGGGGGAGTCTGGCTCAGTCCATTCAAGGGTCCTCTCTCCACACTCACTCCTTCTTTTCTCCACGTGCACACTGGGCTGTGTCTCTGCAAGTGTGTCGCCTGGGAAACACACAGGAGAGAGTGCCACAGATTCACCTTCGGGATAACTGAGGGTCTGTGGTTTGATGTGGTGTCATTTTTGGGTCCCGTGCGGCGGAAAATTCATCTAGGAGGCAGTCCACTGGTGACAGTCTGTTCTTTCTCATTGAGTTTTATTCTGTGGAGCCTCGATTTTAATAGAGGGGTGGGAGGGTTACGTCACCTGAGGGTTTTTCCAAGTGGCACAGGTCTCCTCCTGATGTGCCAGCCCGCCAGCCTCTTCCAAATCCCGTCGCAGCCCTAGGGAGACGCTAGTATTGGACGTCCTGTCCAGCAGGCGCGTCATAGCACCTGCCACTCTGCTGTTGGTGCGAGATGTGTGGCGAGGAGGTTTTTGTTACAGACTCGCTGCTCCTATGTTTGGTATTTGTTCAGGCATTTTACTACAGTGTATGTATAACACAGGATGCTAATGACACTGCTTTATATATTTAGAGCCTGTGGTGTGGTGGGATGGAAAGTGTTTATATAAGGAAGTTGTAAATGTTCTAATGCAATTATCTTGTAAAATCGGTTCAGTTCTTTGAAAAAGTCTAAAAATCTATGGCTACTAGGTTAAAATAGTGCAGGAATGGCTATGTGTTTAATGCAGTGTGTAGAGTGGAGACTTTCCTATAATGCATGAAGCAAATTCAAGAGAAAGCTCTGCTTTCACCATCTACAAAGGCGTAAATGTAAGCAAAATAATTTAGCTCACATTTAACCCAGCAGGAAGCTGAGTACAGATTGGGCAATTCTCCACAACATATCTACAGTTATGTAAACTAATCTCACGGTTTATCTTCATTAAATTGCCAAGATGCAATTTTTCTGTTGGCTAGTTTGTATGGGTTCATTGTCTCTGTCTCTCTGTCTCTCTCTCTCTCCCTCTCTCTCCCTCTCCTCTCTCCCACCATTGCTTTTCTCTCACAGTTAAACTTAATACTGCAAGTCTATTAAGATGTTCTATGTTTAAAAATAATAAGTAACATATTTTTGGTTTAAAGTGCAGTGTTTCCTAAAATCAAAGGGAACCAGGATTTGATTGACTAATTTACAGAGTACCGAGAAACAAACCCCAGAGTGCCTAAAGGTTGATGGTAATTGTGCCGTTTTCCGGGTAACAGCAGAAAGTTATAAAGGAGAGGAAGTCCCGCTGCACCAGCCATCCTGAGGTCCTGGAGGAGCCGGCGTTCCAGCGTCTCGTGTTCAGAGTGCAGGCCCTTTTCTCATCATGGCTTCGGCTTCAAAGCAAACCATGGAGCCCAGCCTTCCTGAGGAAGTAGATATGAAAACTATTCTTAATATAAAAATGACAAGTTCATGCATTATGCAGTGGAAGCAAAATGTCTTGACTATAATATACTGTTCAAAATAATCATGATGGAGCATATGTGATAACGCATAGGAATGTGGGTACATCTGGAAAGCTTTTAAGGCATCTTGGAAGCACAACTCGAAATCACCAAAATTGTAAACACCTTCCATCTGGCCAGTTGCAGTGGTAACATTGACCAGTACAGAGCAGACAGATCTCTCAGGGGCCTTATGCGATAGACAACCTGGAGGAAATCATGAAGATTTGAGCGTTTTGCTGTATGACCTTTTTAATCAATACTGTGTAGAAAATCACAAGAGAGACAGACGAGTGCGGGCAGCATCTTGCAACTTGAAAGGCTAGGTGTGTTGTGTGTTACGCTAGATGAAAGCAGCATGATAAACTGTGTTGCCACGTATTGTCTGAGGCTTCAAAGAGGAGCGTGTGCAGTGCCTCATCTTTCATGAAATATTGAAGGATCATATGCCGATATCCCTCCTAGTCCCTTCGCCCCTGCACTGCATCAAATAGCCAGTACGTTGCTCACCCTTTCTCAAGGCACGTGGATGCTATTTGGAAATGCCAAGGCATGGGAGATTTTGCCATCCCTCGGTATGGCCCCCTGCGTCACTAAGGGCGACTAAGAAAGAGGGAGAAATGTTCATTTTGAATTGAAATCGCTCAGATCACCCCCTTCTCTCCAGTGCTCTCTGCGCACAGCTGCCTGCCACACTTCAAGCTCCGTGCGGGCAGGTCCGATGCCTGCATGGTTCGCGGCTGCATCCTCAGTGCCTGCACTTATTTTGACACTATTTTTGAATGAATGATCCATTAGAAGCCTGTCTCTCCCCACTCTCAGATGTAAGTGTCTGCAGAGCCTGATTTTTGCATCCGTGATTGCCATGGAGCAGCACCTTGACAGAAGAGCGGGGGCGCATTTGGCGGCCATCATCCGCTTTGCAGAGTCAGCACGTGTCCAAGGCTGGGGATGAGGTTGGGCAGAGAGGTGACATCAATGGTGCCGTCAAGCTTAACGCTTTCGGGTTGCCCAAGGGCAAGGAAAGGACCTAGTTGAAAGGTCTTAATAAAAGGGGGATGATCACCTAAAAATTGAGGTTGGCAGGAGCTGGAACACCCAATCAACATATATTTACTAAGCACCAACAATATGCAAAAGCATTTTCCTGTTTTTTTAAAGTTACAGTTCAGATTGTCCCTGTGCAATTGAGAAATGATGATGCTATCTCATTGCAGGGTAGGTAATAGAAAAAATTTTTTAGCATTATTTCCAAGACACATGTAAATGAGGATGATGGCAATTCAGTGAGAAACACATTTTTCCTGCTCCCTGAGAGACGTTAATAGGGCTTTTACTTAGGACTAATTGGAATACGGTATTGTGATCCACTATGTAAAAATGTAACAGGCAGTTTCAGAGATTGCAAATGTTTTATTATGTTTTTCATGTATTTCTTGAGTAACTATATTTTGCTTCAGGATATTTAATATATAATACACTATTATGATTTATATATTCAATATTTATTTGTTTATGGCGCTACTACTTATTTTATGAAAATCCACTAGTGGATAAATATTCTGCTATCTTTCTGTAGGTAGTTCATCTATGTACATTTAGTTGGCATCTGTCAACAAGCAGCTACATATTTACTACATTGTGAACCATGAAAGTGAACAGATTTTATACTGAAATTAGCAATAAACCCTTTTTTTGGTCTTAGGTAAAAATTGACCGATGAAAACATGTACTTAAGACTAACGATTTCTTAAAGTCATATACATTAATTTTTACTAAAAGCTGCCATTTTTTTTGGTTTAAAGTTCTTTGGAAATTCTTAAAATACTTGAATTTTCATGGTATTATACCCAGTTTATGTAGAGACCTAAGACTTTTGCTCTGATATCCTACTTCTATCTTAAAAAGAAGTAAAAGTAAGAAATCAGAAAAGAGTGTTTTGATATGGGGTGGCCTTTTCATTTCTTTAGATAGGATTCAAGTCTTGTGTATCTGACACTAACTAATGAGACTTTTTAAATTTTTGCTGATGGAGTAAATTTATTGCTGATTCTTGCTTGTTGCCTCATTTATGCAAATACTCCTGAGTAATGTGAGCTTGGAGCTGGATTATAAATGATATTACCTCGAGTGATAATGGCCCCCCTTAAACATAACATTATCTAGTACTTGCTGTGTGCCAGTTCTAAGTGTTTTTTACCTTACGTCCCTATAAATACCCTACAGGCAGGTGCTATTACAGTCCTCATCTTTCAGAGGAGAAAGCTGAGGAGTGGAGAGGTCAAGTTCCTGCAGCTAATAAGTGGAAGAAGAGTCAGAGTTCAAACCCAGGCTGTGCACCTCCAGAATCCTGGCTCTTGATGAAGCACAGGCCGCATTTCACCTGGGGGATTCTAATGATGCAGGGGAGGAGAGGAGCTGGGGCCTCCTTGGAGAGGAGTATCGGCCCTATATTCACCGCAGCAATTTGCTGTAATTTCTTTCACACACCCTATCGTTTGTTTTCGATAAAGTTTCTTTTGTTTTGAAAATATAAATACCAATGGCTCTCTCTCTGTAAATAATGTTCTATTTAGAGTGTTTTCTAAATACAAAACACGTGCGCAAAGCTGCCTTCACCGTCTTCCTAGGGAGCGCTTGTGTTTTGGAGCCTATATTACAGCAAGTGTGAGCGGCCTTTGGTAATTCAAAAAGCTGTGTTGCCTGTGTTTATTACTGAAATGAGAATTTTAGTTTGCAGTATAACCATCGGTAACCAGCGTCTTTTCTTTATAATTTATCCCAGGAAAGGAGTACATTTTTAAAAGACTCTTTCTTGTGTTGTGTCCAGTTGAGTTCTGAATGACCATGGTTTTCTGGGTTTTGTGAACATGGTGCTGTGTTGTACAGATGTCTTTTCAGTTGGATTCGGTCGGTATTGACTTCAGCAGCTCGGTCCCTCCACCTCCGTGTGTGTTTAGCATAGCCCGTGAGACTGGGCCTCCGGCAGATGAAGGAGTAATTCTCTCTGTTTCCAGCCTGTTCAGACCTCTCTGCGCATCTAACCTTTACCTCTCATGATGTCACAGTTAGGACCAGGTTCCGGAAACCACCTGGCCTGAGAGTGGAGTCAGTACCCGTTGACGTAATTCCTTTGTGAGGACACTGGCTGGGTTTATTCTAAGGATCTTTCCCCCATTTGTATGTCTGGACAAATGTAGACATTTCCTACTTATTCTAGGTGTAAGACCTTTTAAACATTCGAATTGGCCCATTTTTAGTCCTTAGACATTGTTGCTATCGCTCCTGCTTTGGCAACTTCTGATGACTTCAGCATCTGAAAATTCCAGATGTAGTCACTCTATTTTTAATTTTTTGAGGAGGCTCCATGCTGTTTTCCACAGTGGCTGTACCAGTTTACATCCCCGCCAGCAGTGCATGAGGGTCCCTTATTCTCCACAACCTCTCCAGCACTTACTACTTGTCTTACTGAAAGCTGTTCTAACAGGTGTGAGGTGGTGTCTCGTAGTTTCAACTGCATTTTCCTAATTGCTAATACATCATAGAATTGTATGCTTGGAACCTATATAATTTTATTAACCAATGTCGCACCAGTAAATTTCATTTAAAAAGTACAAATGTGATTCTTAGTAAAGTGGTAATGAAATAAGGTCTGTAGTACATGAGGATTAATTTAGATTGAACATTATTAAATAAAAATGCAACTTGAAATTAGGAAGTGAGCACTGGCAATGTTGTTGGGTAACCCACAGTTGAATGTATATCCTCCCTAATAAAAATGATCTGTTTGAATATTCTATTGAAATTTTAAGGTGGAAAATGAATATGAAGTTAAACTCATGTCATCTCCCATCTCAGGCTGTTACTAAAGATTAAGCCTGAGAGCCAAAATTTTTACTTCGTTGAGGAAATCAAGAATGTCTTCAATGGCCAACATATTTACTCAAAAACAAAACCACTGAGATTTTTATTGTCTTGGTATTTTTTTGGTATAATGTATGCCAGAGATGCATAATAAATTCGTGTTCAAGAACATTTCACAACCAGAAGTCCTACTGTAGACCACATGAAATATATTAAATTTCCAAAGATTGGTTTAATAAAAAAAATAAAAGTTTTATGTGGTGATGTTTTGTGTCTTTCATTTGAGCATGTAACTATTCAATGGCTGACAGGAAATTATTCTTAGAAATGAACCCTTCTAAACTTATTTTATAGATTTTACATTTCTTGAATAAGAGTATTTTATACTTTTATAAAATAAGAAATTGCGTTATCCCATTTTTTTCAATTTTTTTAAATGACTTGGTTTTAATTTTTACCTTCGGTATAATTTTAACTATTATTATTTAGCTTAACAGACTTATAGCATCTTCTTCCAATATGAATCTGTTACTGTTTTATAATCGTATTTAAAACCTAAATATTTTATCACTAATTAGAGAATTAAGATCTAAACTTGATGTAGGAGTACAGAAAAACAGAAAAATAATAAGTACATGAGAATTGTGAGTTTAACATTCTGGTTTATGAATCTGACATGTGTTTCTTAATATGGGAGCCATATTTTTTCGGTAAAACAAAGTGAGGCAGGACATCATGTTTTCCCTTGTTTTTCCCTGCAAGTTTCTTCCACGTGCTCGTACGCTCATGGGGATGATATTTATGCACATAGCCCCCTTTATTCATTCATTTAGTAAGTTATTGAGCATCCGTCAGGTGGCCGGCTCTAGGCTGGGCACTTGGAGAACATCACAGCAAGGAGAAGAACTGACTGTATGTACTGCCAATGGTGAAGGTCAAGTTTCCAGGCAAAACTGCGAACTTTGGAGAACGTATCTGCCAATGTGAGCCTTACCGCTTCCAGGGCGTACTTCTCTGATGAGATGTGCCGTGATAATGAATGTGATTATACAATGAAACGTGTCAATATTTGGAGGGTCACTGGACCAGTGTTTTCTGAAAGGCCAGTGCGTCTCGTTACAAAGTCATGCACAGTGTAAACGGTTCATTCAGTGCTCCCCCAGACCAGTGGCGTTTCACATTGGTGATGGGCTCTGGTTGCACACTGCAGTTAATCTTTCTGAAACTACCACTCGTCAAATGCTGGTGTAGTATCAAAGAGAGAGACCCATAGTCATCTGAATACTCTCCCCTTTTCCAGCTACACATCTGTCAGAGCCAGATTTTCTCCCTATATTTCAATGAAAATAGCATACTGCAACAGATTGAATGCGGAAGCAGAGAAGAAAATCTGGCCATTTTCTTTTAAGCCAAACCTTAAAGAGATTTGCAAAAATGCAAAGCCGTTCTACTCTTCTCACTAATTTTTCTGTTTTAGAAAATATAATTTTCTTTATAAAAATATTTGTGACATGTAATGAACTTGTTATTTTTAAAAGAAGGAATAAAAGAATTTTTTCAATTTCTAACACAATAAACATTATAAATGTCCTCTGCATAAACAAAACTTTTGGGGGGTTCTCAGTAATATTTATGGATGTAAAGAGACCTGAGATCACAAGTCTGAGAATTTCTGATTCAGAGGAAGGCTTCTACATTGAAAGATATTGATATCGTTGCGGGAGGTTACAGAGGAGCTTGCATTTTATGGACTTGGACTTCTCAATAAAGAGTAAGGAGTCAGAATGTTTGAGCAGAAAAGTGACGTGAGTGCTGTGGAGGTGACAGCTGCATTGGGATAGGAGCCAGGGGCAAGTGAAGGGACAGGAGTCACAGCGCATTAGCAGAAGGGCCGAGGGGAAGGTGTTAGGTTTGGTTGAGGCTGGGCTCCATCGGAGAGACTTCCGGTGGCAGTGCTGGCCGAGCCACTGATCTGCTAAGTTAAGGGAGCCGTCAGGTGTCATGTCCGAGCTTAGCTAATGGGGGTCAAGAGAAGCTGATTCGCAGGGAGCGTTGAACTGCTTCCCAATTTTTGTATACTGGGATCAAGGCTTTGAGGTTGCATAGCCAGGTAGAACTATCCAGTAAAGAACTGAGAATCGAGACCAGGTGGCCTTCCAGGTCTTGTGGCATCATCGAGCACCTCTGTCGCTTAACATTATGAAGAGTTCTTTTTGACACAAGACCATGGGGATCCGGTTGCTAAAATGTTATGTGTTGGTAGCTGGAAGATAGTTTATATCAAAATCTGCTGAATTTGTTGGCTATTATGTGCTTGGCACTGTGCTGTGTGCTCCTGTAGTTACCGTATTCGTGTGCGTGTGAGTGTGCATGTGGTTTTTAAGCTCTGTTAGCCTCGGTTCTATCATTTCCTTGACTTACTGACAGCATTGCACAGCGAGTTATTTTCCTATGTAGAACAATAAAATGTTGTTTAAACAAGTTATGATCAAGATTGAACAATGAAAATAGACTCTTCCCTTTCTTTTCAAAAAAGTGGCACAATCAGTCAGTGGTGCACGGGAGAGAAACGTCTATTTCATATCGCCTCTTACGATAAGTGCCTTCCATAGAAATTCCTCAATACTGTGTGGATGATTTACCAAGGCTTTTTAAAACGGCTGAAAACATGCTCTCAACAACCATCTGATAAAATGAAAAACTGAACAAAATGTGTACTCAGATGAATGATTCTCTGAAGAAATAATGGTGCAAATGAATTATCAAAGTGTGAAATCATTAAAAACAAAACATGTTTGGGTTTTTATTGAATCTTAATTGCAGGCTTATGTATTTCCTTTTGTAAGCTAAGTTAAAAGAGAATTGCCTAACTTAATTTTGGGAGGCCAGTGTTGTAGGACATATATAGCACTGTAATTTATTTTTCACATAAAAGCTGCTGTTCACTTTTTGTCTCTAGCATTAATGTGCATGCTTTCCTCGTGCAGGAGAATATATAAAAAACTGGAGGCCAAGATACTTCCTTTTGAAGACAGATGGCTCATTCATAGGATATAAAGAGAAGCCTCAAGACGTGGATTTACCTTATCCCCTCAACAACTTTTCAGTGGCAAGTAAGTTCATTGTAACTGTTGATTCACCTTGTGTTTATTTATTCCCATGACTTTATGTGGCAGATACCTTAGGATATATGAGAAACTTTGAAGAAGTTTAGGTTTGTATTTAATAGCAGAGAAATGTTCAGCTGTGATAGACTTTCAATTCTGTAGCACAGGGATGATCAGTAATATGTGGTCTTATATAACGAATTATTTAATACTTTTTATAGTTAGCACTTGAACGTGTTCATTGTAATCCCCCAAATATGTACTTCATGTGTTCCCTTACAAAGTGTAGACAAAGCCCTTTGAACTTGGTTGCTGCGGTGAGCAGTTTTGAAGATGATGCAATACTTAGTGCATTGCTAGTCAGTTTCCTAGCATAACCTTGGGTAGCTCTTCTGATTGAGTGTATGATGAGAAATAAGTGATTTTCCTTAGAAATCACTTTCAGGGGAAATTTTGTAGTTAAATCTTTCTTCCTTACAAATATCTAACAAAATGTTTGTAATTTATACTTAACTGAGAAATTATGAATTTGCTTGAACTTAGCACAGAGTAAACGGAAAGACGACGATGGTGGTAATGACAATGGTCATTATTGTTTTACTGTGACCAGGCACTTCGGACTGCACATTATCGATCGTCAGTGGAAGGGTTTTCTGTGCTCAATTCAAAGTGAAGCATTTTAAAGTTGCGTTAAGTTAAAATAAACCTGCCTAACAGCTAAAGTCTTTACCATTGAGACAAAAATCTTGAACTGAACACAGTTCTTAATTTTGGTTTTAATTGTAGGTTGTTGTCTATTAGCTGCATTTGGAAAAGATACAAGGGAAGATTAAAGCAGGAAAAAAATAATAAAAAATACAGTAAAATAGTAACAATGAGAAATCCAAGATAGCGGAATTCCTTGAATGTAAAAAAGGTCATTTTACCATTATATAGAGTTCCAGGCTTTTTTATGGATACTATCTGTTAATGTTTTTGGAGAATAAGATAAAATATAAACCAAAGGGTTTGTGAAATTGTTTGAATGATAAAGATATAACTTCAAAAAAAAGTGAGAACACTTACATACATAGATTATTTAAGGAAATTATTTTTCCCACCCAAAGGCTCATTAGGTAGTTGTAGCTTTCTTCAGTAGAAAGTTATTTTTTAAATCTCATTGTCAATTGAAAATACCTTGTATATTGTGTAGATTTAACACGTTTTCCTTTTAAAGATCCTCTGGGCGAGCATTTGCTTTAGAGGGATAGGAACTGGCTTTAAAACATTAGTGGCACAGATTATCAGGTCCTTCCTGCAGCCACTAGGGTTTCTTGGTTTCTCTGTTTTACTAGCGATTGCTATTGGTTTGCCTGACATCATTTATAAAAGTATAGAACTCCTGTATCTGCTGATCAAAATGCAGCATTTTTTGACCTTATGAAATTTCACACCCCAACAAATTTTAAAGACATGCTGTATGCCACAATCTGCCAACATCTGCTCCCACACTTGCACTGGCAGAGGCTGGAATAAATGCCGCACTCTCGGCGGGAGAGCCGTTCAGTGGCTGACAGTCAGCTCATCCTGGGAATGAGTATTAGCCGACATCTGCACCCTCTCCTCGTGTCCGCGAGGAGCTGTAGGCAGTGGACTCGAACCCGCAAGTGAGGTTGCAGGCCAGCCCCTCAGTCTTCAGAAGTGTGTTCGCATGGATCTTGCACTAGATACACTATTTTAAATGAACTGCTCTTAAAGCTTGATTTATTGTGATCTTAAATCTTTTAAATGACAGTTAGCTGGGGAAATAGTGTGGTAAAATGGGCACTGGTTGAGGTTCAAATGCCAGCTTCGCCAGAAGCCATGAGTGTGGCCTTGGGCACGTCTGTTCTCTGAAACTCTGATCTTTAATCCCTTCATCAGAATAGTGAAGGCGCTTGGGTTGGATGAACTTGTAAGGCCCTGTGTGTCTCCAGCATTCTGGGATTCTGGGAGCGGGGAATTGAGCAGGTCCTTGAAGTGTGAATGGGAGTTCAATTAAAATAGAAGAGAAGGATATTCTAGGTGGGGGGGGTGACAAAAAGGTTTTTGTGAGACATTATAAGAAAGAACAATTGGGACAGGAGAGGATTACTTCACCAATGGTTTCCCTACTTCTCAGTCCCTGTTAGTATATGAAAAAAGGGACTAGTTTACAAAGCATGTCTAAGGTATATTGGGAAATTGTGTGTGTGTATGTGTATTCCATATATTCCATTGATAGCTGCAGTATGAGTCTCTTGTTTTTCCTGATAATTAAAAATGTTACTTAAATTTAATCTATGTGGGTTTTAATGGAATATTATGAAAATAGGCTTTTTAGCCATAAGAAAAAATAAAGTGAGAACTGGTAGGGACTTAGAATTAGTCTTTTTAATCCTCATTCAATTTCACATTCCTTTCTTTCTGAAGACACTTTTATTTAATAAGCTCTTCAGTGGCCACTTAATTTCTAAGACTAGCGGATATTGTTCAGTTGTTCTTTCCATTGATTTACATCAGGGCTGCATTTAATACTGGTGACCACCAGCTCCTTCCTGGGATGATCTCCCTCATCCCTGTCTCCTCCTTCGGGAATGCCTCTTTCTCCTGGTTTTCTGCCTTTGCCCACTGCATGCGTCTTGGGGTCTAACTATTCTGGCCAAGGATTCTTCTCTCCTTGCCTTGGGTAGGCACATTCACTTTTAAGGTTTTAGTTACCGCCTATCTGCAGCTTACTCCCACACTTAAATACCTTAAATACCTTAAATACCTTAAATACCTTAAACACACTTAAATACCTTCAGGGCAAGCCTTTCTCCTGACCAGTGGGTTACTCTATTCACCTGATTTCTGGGCTTAACTAGTAGATATTTTGGGGGCTCAACATGTACTAAGTTGAACTCAAGGTGATTTTATCAATTTTCCCCCTACGTTCAGTATCTCTTTTTTGTCTTGAGCAGAAACCTGAATCCATTCCATGCCTTTTCCCCCTCACATCTTCACCCCACTTCCAATTTATTTCTAGTCCTGATTTTGCTTCTTATTTCTCAAACTTATGTCCTTTCTTGTGATTACCCTCAAACAAGGCCTCATCATCTCGGCTATAGGTTCTTAACTAGATGCTTTGCCTCTAGTTTTGACCACTTGTAATACTCCCTTCACGTGACCATCAGAGCGATCTTTCTAAAATCAAATCCTAAGGGTGCCAATGCCCCGGGCATGCCCCGCCCTGGGTCCTCATTGTCGGGTGCGTAACATCCAGCCCTCTTAATGGATCACACAAGGACTCCTCAGCCTGGCCTCTGCTCTCAGCTCCCGCTCTGCCTCCCTTCTGTGCGCTTGTGCTCCGGCCGCACTGGACTGCTCATCATGGTTGACGCTGCAGACTCTGCTGCTTTTCGACCCGGAGCCTGCGTTCACGCTGTTCTCTCTGATCGCAGCGTCCGCTTCTCCATTTGCCTGGGTCTTTTTTTCTTTTCATTCCTTAGGGCTTTATTCAGATTTAAATTCCCAGCCTACTTCCTTGCTAAAGGTCTCCTGTCTGCGCTACCCAAAGCTTGTTACCTTTTGTTGTTATCGCAGCTTTTCTCGGTTATCTGTTCAAGTGCGCGTCTCACCTGCTCACTGGGGAGTTATTTGAAGGGAAAGAGCCTGGTGTTACTTATATTCTGTCTTCTAGTGCCCACATGCTAGGGCTTAACAACCGTTTTTAAGTGAATGTCTGAAAACATCTGGTCTATATTTTTCACTTTTTAGATGAGAAAAATGAAGCCTTTAGAAAGTCAATGATCTTTTTTAAGATTATTTTACTAGATGGTAGTAGTAAAGTATCAAATCTCTCTACTGTCATTTAAAAATGTGATTCCTTTCCCCGACCAGATTCTGTGACATTTTACCTTGATGAAGAGCCTTGAGATTTGATTTTGGGTGGGAGTTCCAGCACTTAAACGGTTAGATATTCTCTGTCATACAGAATTTTCCAAGCGCTATAAAATGTGGATCATAACATTTGACCTTCATCCTTTGGGTAGATCAAATGTGAACTATATGGAAAGGTGCCCTCTAAAAGTAGTGTGTAGAAATGTAAATAAAAATATTTTTTTAAAACAAGGTACATTTTTAATGGGAATTGTAGTTGGATAAGTTGCTAATTATAGATTGAGATTAGCTTTGCACAGGAAATAGTGCATTTTGACTGAAAAATAATGTAGGACTCACACCCGCATTGTCGCAAAGCTGTGTTCAAAGTTACTTTGAGCGCAGTAGTCTGTCTACCCAGTAGTCATGGTTTTTAACATTTTGACAGTTATCAGTCCAACTCAAAAGTAGAAACAGTTCCTTCGTGGAGAACTGGAACATTTGTCCATATGTCTTAGGACTCAGTCTTGCTGGCAGCGGGGACCGGGGACAAGTGCCTGGCTGTGTCCAAAGAAGGACCGCCTAGAATCCTGCCTCACTCTGGGTTGCAAATACTGGCTCACTCTGACGGTATCACTTTCCTCCCTGAAACCTCTCAGCAATCCCTTTTTTAAGAAATAGGTCGGTCTGCATTTCTTAGGCCAATTTTAAAAGTGAAATAGAATGTTTACTCATTAACCTGTTTTTCTTCTTCCGTTTGAAAGAAAGAAGGAAATTATGGGCCTTAAACCTACCAAAAAATCCTTACCTCTGAATAAATATTAGACTCGGAGATTATAAATGTGAAATCAAACAAATATGTTGATTCCTACTAATGCTTCCACTGTGGCTGTTTACGGGGAGAGAACAGCATAACACATGGTGCGATCCGGAATGGCAACCCTATAATCTAGAATAACCCGACACTATGTAAATATATAAGGATTATGAGAGAATAGAATAACTCAGTTTCAGGGTTTATTGGTCACTAGAATCACACTAGATTCTAATGTCTGGAGGACATCCACTTAGAACACGGAGCAGTGGGAGGGAAAATCAGATTATTGCCAACACGAACCGTGTAGAGAATAAAGGCTGCAGGAGCTGAGAGAATAGGCAAAGATAAGCCGGGGTGCTTAGCCAAGAACGTGTCCGTGAGCTGAGGTTAGCACGGGCCTGGAAGGACAGCTGCTGTAGGTTTCTGGAAGGAGGGCATTCATTCCCTGTGAGGTTAAGAACACGGGCAAACATGTAAAGTCTGGAATTAAGGAGTAGCTTGTCTTGTGAGCAGCATAGGCAGCTTCCTAGATGAACGGAGAATTTGCTGTAGAAAAGTATGTTAAGATGAGATCAATTTTAATCAGACAGTGAAAGGACTTGAATACTTGTTGGATGTTTTTAACGGCAACCTGTTGGAAGTCAGTGGAGGCCTTGAGCACTAGGTGTCCAAGTGAGTATTTGATAAAATAAATGACAATGACCCGTGTGGTTTATTGTGCAGTACAAGGGTACATGCCTACACAGGTAGTTCTCTTTCCCTCCTGAGTCAGTCAGCCAACAAGGTCCTGTCTCGTTTTCCTTCTTGCCTGTCTCACTGCTTCCACGCTGGGTGGGCTCTGCGCCAGTCCCCCTGGATTATTCTGATGGTCTCCTAATGATCTCTTGCCTTCAGGTGCTCTCTCCGGAACGTTTGGAAGCAATGCACAGATTCATTTAGATTCATCTTCCAAAGGAAGTTCCTTTGCAATTATCATCTCCTTGCTCAGAAAAATCTCAAATTTTCTCCATTTGTTATAAGAGGAAGATGAATTATTTTTTGATGTATTGTACATCAATAATTGAACACCTGCCAAAATCAGAACTACTTTTATACTCTGTATATTGTCCGCATTCCTTTTTTTCCTTCTATTACTCCTTAATGTCCCACGTGTTTTCTTTCTGATATGCATTGCTGTGTTCTCTGAGGCCCAGTTGTACACAAAACTCCTAACCCTGTTTTTATTTAAGTGCTTTTTAGACCATTTTATATACTTAATCATTTAAAGATTTGGTGCTTCCTCCTTCCCTATCCCCCCAATTATGATCAGATTTTAGACAAACAGAAAGTTATGTCTGGTAAACTGCATATCCCTGTAAGAAATAGATGCCTTAAAATCTCATCATAAAGTGAATTACCCTACATTTAATTTAATTTACCTCCTACCCTTTATTTTTATAGGTGGTATTTTATGTATTTATTTGCAAAATTTAACCCATAAACCAAGTTTAGAATGGGGAGTGGAGAAAACCTTTTCAAAAATCACTTTAAAAGGAGGTGGTTCTTGGCAAATTACAGGGAGGAGTACTGCCACGTGGAGTCACGTCCTTTCTCCCGCTCCTTCATACCGCAGTCCAGTGTGACAGTTCCTACCCAGCAAAGGTGCAGGACAGGAGACGCGCAATCCCGCGTTGATGGGTGTTACCATGGCAGTCCGGGCTTCAAATCGAGCGTCTGGGTGTGGGAGCCACCCTCAGCATCTCCGAAAGGTTCCGTCCGTTCTGCGTCATTTATAAATCTAAATTTAGAGATAAGCTGGTTATTTTACTGCTTCCCTCGCTACAGCACTCTAGGTGGGCTGCTCACATGGCCGGCGCGGCCCGCATCTCCCCTAGTCCCTTCCTGATGGCGCCCCCTCTTTCCTGAGGAACGCCGGAGCTCATCTGCCTAGGGGCCCTTCTTTCCCTCTTGGCTCCATTCATCGGAAGATACATTGTTACGGGGCTTACGTAGAATCGTGGGCAATGATGGACAGCGATTTGAACAGCTCACCTAAAATGCCCTGTGGTGTGCTTGAGTGTAATATTGTTACGTTACAGAATCACATGCTTAGGATTGTGTAATAAAACTTTTTGTAATAAAAATCAGGGGTGGTATTTGTGCCAGACCCTGTATTTAGCAGAATGCCACGCTCATTTCAGACACTGTTTCCCCACGGTCAGAGTTAGGCACTCAGTGCCCCTGTTAGCTCACCTGGTACTTTATGTGCAGTTTTTATAATGACGTCTGCTGTTCATCTTCCTTCCTAATAGAGTATCAAACACATTTACTCATGAAAACACATACTCCATTTTAAAATCCCATCTTAAAGATGATATTATTTTCTTTAGCTATAAAGGCTTTTTAAAAAGAATACAGCACCTCCTTATCTGTTGACTAAAAGCAAATCCGATGACCTTTACGTAGGAGAGGCGAGGTGGGGGGAGTGGGGTTGAGGTGTGGGGGGACCGCTCGCCACCTGTGTGCAGTGAACAGTGGTGGTGGGTTTGTCGCATAACTTTCCACATTAATGACTAGCAGGTCAATGTATGTTGGCTTTTTAGGCCCAAATTTACCGACTGTAAAACACTACCCAACAGCAGCCAGCCTTTGATGCTGAGGAGCCTTGCAAGTGCCAAGGAGCCTCTTGTTGTATGTTACTGTGATTCCCAGCCTATTCGTTTGTGACACCCTTCCATATCTGAAGGGTGAAAATAATTCTGCCTACACACCTTTCTGACTACGCTATGATTGGCAGTTCATTTCTATTAAGTTAAATGCAGATACACACCTGCTTTATTTGTCTACTATTTATTTTTTGACTTACATTTTTATTTTCTAGAAGGTGGAAGTTGGTGTAATTTTTAAAACTGTAAATTAAAAATGAGCATATGCCCATCATATTTGGTGCTTTAATCCCGTTCTTCCTTCTAATTAATACATACAAAATTAAGAGTGACTTAAGGAAGGAAGGAAAAAAATTGACATTTTTAAGAATCTACTTTGTATGAGGTGCTTTATTTATATGATTACATTTTTTGGTGACAAGAATTAACATGAAATAAATATGATCTTAAAAACACAAACTAGGTAATGAAACTAAGATCTAGAGAGAGAGATTAAGTAACACATGGCTTGGATGGACTTAGTCCCATAAAGGGTGCAGCGGTGACAACTGTCTTCAAATGATGTTTAGTCAGCACCCACAAAAATGTGGTGTGCCAAGTGTCACACGCAGCAGGTTGAGAGCAGACTCTCGCTGCTCGCGAGGGGGCTGTTGAAGTAACAGTGACACGCGACAGCAGAGGGGAAGCGTGCAGGTGGGAGCCAGGTGGCTGATCATCTGATAGGACTGCCTTGTGTAATGCTGGGTCAGTCACTTAGCCGCCCTGGGGCTCTGGAGTTATGTCATCTGTGACGTGAGGGCGTTAGAAGGAGGGATCTCTAAAGTTCTGTCTTCTAAAAGTCAATGATTTGCCTAATACCAGTAGATGATTTCTTGAAACGTGAAGTCTCTTGGGAATTAATAATAATAAATTACCACTTGTGGAGCACTTGTGTGCTGCTCACTTTCCATCCATATGGTTACTCCTCTAATGCTTTTGCAGGGCTTGTTGTATCTCTGTTACAGCTGGGGAAGCGAGGCTCACGGGATTTGCCAGTGGTCACGTTACCGAGTAAGCGATGAAACCCATAGCTTTCCGGCTTTGGGGCCAGTGCTTTTCCCACACCGCTGCTCAGCTAAAGCATCTCGGGCTGCCTTCGTCAGGGTCCAGAGGCAGAGGTTTTGTGGGGTTCAGAGGTGTGGCCTTTCCCCGCCTCTGGATCTGTTTATGTCCGTGTCCTGGACCCGTCTCGCCATTCTCAGCTGGAACATGAATAGGTTTCAGAGCTTCTTTGTCAACTGAAGCTCGAGGCAGAGGGTTCGCTAGTATGTGCAGATCTCAGCCTTGTTCTTCTAGTTCTATCACACAAGTCATAGGAGAAACCCTCATTTTTAGAGGCAGAAGCATCGGGATATTCAGTATGAATTCTGTGGCCATTGCATTGTTAACAACCTGCACTTGAGGATCACATGTTTTGTTGATCTCTGCGCAGTTCCACGCCAAATCACTGCCTTTCTATTTTTCCCTATGTCTTTATGCTAATCTAAAAGCATTTGTTATATTTTGAGTAGTTAAATGAGGCCCAAGGCCACGTCTGGGGGAAGGACCTCGAAGCCTTGGACCTTAGGAAAGATGTAGAGGCATTCTTCTGGGCTGGGAATAATACATAATCGAGCATATGCTAATGAAAAAATGAACGCGGGGACAGAGAAAAGAGAGTAGGGCGCCTCTTTCAAAGTTCTGTGGAGGAGAGTACATTGCCCCTTGATTACGATAATGTTTCTGCTCTATAATAAGGTCTTTCACTGCAAGTGCAGCTTTTTCATTCATTTGTTTTGTGCTCTGCTTCCTGTCACTAATTGTCCGCACAATAGTCTTCCAACTATGAAGTCTCAGTGTCCTTTCGGACCAATTTGTCATTGTCTTTCTCCCTCACCCCCCAACCCATGCACTCAGAATCTATTACTCTGGTTGCATTTTTAGACATTTTCTATGTTTTAAAATGGCAGTGCTTTTGAAATATGCTGGAATAGTTCATGATAATTGGACCATCCAACCAGCAACAGTTTTTGCTTCCAAAAGCACACGAAGAAGGCTTCTCTCTCTGGAGGGTGCTCTTAGAACGGAATGAAAAGTAAACATACAATACTCTCTTAATAGAATTATTTTGTATGTGCTGTTTCATTTGAGAGTTTCACCGTCGGCCTATGGAAGAAAGTTAAAATATTTTTGTTAGCCTGTATTATTTACACATTGACTGTTCACCTCATAAAGTCTTGGGAAATCCGTGCCTTTGGGAAGTTACATTTTTCCTACAAATGGCTATTGTTACAGTTTTACCACAACTGGAGACCCAACGTGCTCTCTTGGATTGACAGACCTAAGCAGGCTCTTACATCAGCCTTCAGGCAGCTGGCGTCACGTGTTCATTCATGTTAGGTTTCTCACATGTTGGCCAATAAATACTCACATGGGCTTTCAACCTTGTAGCCAGGATCTCATATTGACAGAAAGATATTTTTCTAATGGAACTCCTAGAAATAAATCCTGAAACAGTATCATTCCTTAATAGCCTATCTATCACCTAGCACTCCCCCTATCTTATAATGGTATGCTCAAAGTGTGTTTTTATTTTATTTTATTTTATTTTATTTTATTTTATTTTATTTTATTTTATTTTATTTTATTTTATTTTATTTTATTTTTCTTGGAATTTTTGCTAGACTTTTTTATTTTTATTTTTGGCAATTTTGTTTATTTTTTATTGTTGTTCAAGTACAATTGTCTCCATTTCCCCCTCACTGATCCCCCAACCCCAGCCACTACCACGTCCCACCCCTGATCCCACCCCCTTTTGGTTTTGTCCATGTGTCCTTTATAGATATTGTTGTTTTTAAATGTAACATTCCCAAATTAGGTGGCATTTACTTCTAGTGCATGAATACTAAACAAGAAGTTTAGTCACTTTTCTTTGGGGGAAGACTATTCTGATACTCTCTCTGTCACCTGTTTCTATCAATTTAATTGCAAAAACCTAGAAAGGGAAGTATATAAAGCTTATTATAAAGAAATAAACCCTTATCTCCTCTCTTGTAAGCAGCTACCACTCCTAAAACAGCATGTGACATACTAAGAAGAGACAAGAATTTAGAGCTAGAAAACCTGGATTACAGGTCTTCAGCTTTATAACTTCAATGACTTGATGATTTTGAATAAGTGACTTAAAAATCAGACAGCTTCCATTTGCTTATTTGTGAAATAGAAATGATAAAAAACACGGCAGAACTTTATTGGGAGGATTAGTGAGAAATAATGCACATAAAATCTTAATGTTCTGGAGGAGCAACTGATAATATGCTAAAACAATGACTTAGTTGTAATTATTTCAGAAGAATACATTTTGGAAAAAAAATAATGGAAAGGAAATTTTCTCTACTGACCTAAATTGGCAAAGATTTCAGATTTTTTTCTATTGTACTGAGGATGAATGGGCTGATTATTCCAAAGTATGTTCTTTATTTAGCTTGCAATGCATCAGTTAAACCAGATTTTAAAATGAAGTGTTTTATGCTAAAGACCCACAGACCTCTTGACAGCTGTGGCTGAAACCTTTTAAATTAGGAAAACTTATTTGGAGTCAGAATTCCTAAATGGAAAGAGAGACATCTATGTCCTCTTAAAGTTTTAAGACATGAGGGAGTGTTTTCTAGATTCCAATGATAACTCTGGTTGTCTTTATATACGGGGTCCGGCACAAATAACGCCCCCATTTATTACACAACCTTCTATTACAAAATCATAAGCATGTACTTCTGTAACAAAGCAATAGCACATGCAGGCACCCCGTAGGACACATTAGGTGAAATGTTCAAATTAAAGCTATAAATTATTACGCCCACATTACTACCCCACCAACCACTCTCAAACAGGTGTTACTTCTGCTGGACCCTGTACATTTTTAATGAAATTACTAGGATTATTTGTTTACAGTCTTCTAAAACTCAGGGTTTTTTTTGTCGTCATCATCATTGTTGTTGTTTTTACAATTATGTGCTTTGCTTTGAATGGATGGGCCTACCTTTTTATTTTTCTCCGAGCGAAAATATCCTGTAACTCTTCTGTGGATCTAATTCTACCAGTTTTCCAAAGGAAAGAAAGATACCTGTGACATTAGAGCTATAACCATGTCCATTGAGAATTTGATTAGGCCTCTAATGTTTTTCAAGTTAATGTTGTTAGGATTTAGTTATACATCAATATCTGTATCTGTATATGCTTAATTGCATGTGTTTCTCATACAGTATTTAACACTCGTGTTCTCAGAGGTAGTTTAACTGGACAATTTAGATTTTGAAGAAATAAGTATTTCAGGTTTTCGGGGGCAGATCATAAGGTAAATTTTGTTTCCAAAGGAGTGTGGATTTTTAAACACTGAGATTGTTTTACAAGGAGAAGAGAATTAGCTGTGATGCTTTCTTTGTATTTATGGTAAGGAATAATGTCTGAAAAAGATTCAGAGTTGCTAATGAGTAGCTTCGAAAGTCAGCCTAAGAAATTGGGACTTCGTCCTGGAGAGAGGGGAGTGTTTCTGAGTGGGGCGGACCAGGCTGGCAGCGGGCGTGGCACCTGGGCGGGTCAGAGCGCGGGCCGCCCTGAGTGGAGAATCCCAGAACGCTGTGAGGTCCCCGTGGCTTAGTTCGGAAGAGAGCTCTGTAGTTCTCAACTGTTTATTTCTTGGTTTAAATGTAAGTATATTCAAAGAGACATTTTATTTTATTTTATTTTATTACTAGAATGCCAGTTAATGAAAACAGAACGACCAAAGCCAAACACATTTATCATCAGATGCCTCCAGTGGACCACTGTTATAGAGAGAACATTTCATGTAGACACGCCAGAGGAAAGGTAAGAAAGCCATTTTTTTTCTTCTGTTTTGTGAAAAAGCAACAATCTAAAAGAATCTATGTGCATCTTACCTCACCATTTGTAAAAATATGTATACATATTTGTAAAATGCTATAGTCCCTTAAGTATTATTATTCTGATATAACAAATGAATAACTTGCAAAATACTAAATCAGAACTTTCGAAGTTCTATAAGATATACTTAAGAGAAAACCACATTAGAAGTTAAACTATAAATGAAAGAAGACATTTTTATAACTACTTCTTTTTAAAAAATGGTGGCATCATTGTGTTTGCATTTGGAACTCCGAGGCTAGAGGAGGAAGCACAGGGTTTCAGGCGGCGTGCACTGTGCAGGTGGCTGCCCGGGGCCTTGTTGAGAAGGATGCTGAGGCGGGGTCAGGGAGGAAAAAACATGCCAGCATCGAATGCCATTGGCTGTCCTCATCGTTGAAGGCGGGAGTGGCCACACATTTCTAACCAGCTCCCCAGCCTTCGTTAGGGCCGCATTTTCATCTTCCTGATCTACTGTTAATTCCTGGAATTCTCCCCCACTACCGCCGCCATTCTGTTTAATACCCTTTTATCTGGTTGCTCTGATACTGAGTTAGGCCCAACGGTCACCACCACAAATTCATTTTCCTACACATATGTTATCATACTTGACTAAAAAAAATAGCTCTGGGAAGTTAAATGTTTTTAGCCTATTTTTCAAGTGAGTAAATTAGTTCTTAAAAAATTTGTGTGTGTCCAAAGAAAAACTTCCCCCCCAAACCTAGTAAATAGGAAAGTATTATTGTAATAATACTTTTTTGGTCAATAAACAATAAATGGTAATATATGATTACTTCAGAAAACATAGGAAAGAACTAGAAATTACTCATAATTCTGATTCTGTAACCAAAGTTGAAGGCGGACAGTTTTTTTACACACTCTGGTCTCATTCTGGGAGATGGATTTAGGTCTTCAGCACGCATTCACTTTTATGTGCCCCCTCAACACCCACCCCCTCTTCCCCGGCACTTCCGTGTGCTGAGTCCTCAGCCTGCTTATACCTTAACCCATAGCTGTGGTTGGGCCAATGCCTGTGTATATGTCAGATCTGAGCTTACAATGTCACATGTCGTACGAAACCTCTGGCTCTCACAAACCATATACTTACCTATCTCCCTGAAGCTTTTGTATCAGGCATATCGTTACTATAATCTTTGTTTGCTTTTTAAGATTCTTGACTGGCAAGGATGTTGTCTTCCTTGCTCATTATTTTATTTTTAGCACTCAGTCCAGGGTCTGACATAGCATTCGTTGACTTGTTGAATGAATGGGACTCTTCCCATGGCATCATCTAGTCTGTGAATATGTTAGCCTTCATGGATTTATAACATCCCCTGTTACACGATTCATCTTGCCTTCGTGTTTGCAGTGCTGGACTTAAGCCATAGCTTAAGACTTTGAGATAGTTTGCTGTTCCTGCGGTACCACACTGCTTTTCCGGATAGTCAGTTTTCATTTGCATTTGTGACTAGAAGGAAGCAGTTTTAGTGAAAATGAAAAACAGCATATTTATATTTATGTTAGAGTTTGTTTTTCTAAATTCACCCACAATTTGGTGTTTCGATGTTGTATATGACTTCAGTGTTAATGAAGACTTAGAAGTATTGAGAACAACTCTTTATCTTCTATATTCTTTCTTCCAGTCAAAAATCCTGACCTGTTGTGAATTAAATGCATATTCTAATCTGGCTTTAAAAATCTTGTATTTACTTCTTTATATAAGTTTAGAATCTATTTTTTCCAAAAGATGAGCCTGTCCTCACCTCCATTTATTGAATAATCCATTCTTTTCTGACTGATTATGCCTGTCACATATGCGTGTACATAAATACTTGTATTTTTAGATCTTTTCTTCTTTCCCTCAATTATTTTTGTCATTCTAGCACTAGGACCACATGGTTTTAATTAAAGAAGTCTAATAAAACTTATAGCTTTTAATAAGGCAAGCCTTCCATTATTGCTATTTTTTCCAAATGTTCTTAGCTTTTCTAGACCATTTTTCCACATTGTGATTAAAAACACAAAACATGACATCTACCAAGATTTTAAGAGCACAGTACAGTGCTGTTAACTCTGTCTGCAATACTGTATCTCGAATAGCTCTCGGGAACTTTTCCGTCTTGCCTGACTGACACTCCGTACCCTTTGAAGGGCAGCTCCTCATTCCCCTCTCTCCCCGGCCCCGGGCAGCCGTCATTCTACGTTCTGCCTCCATGAGTTTGACTGCTCGCGATATCTCGTAGAAGTGAAAATGTGCAATATTCGTTCTTCCGTGGCTGGTGGATTTCACTGAGAATAATGTCCTCACGGTTCATCCACGTTGCAGCACGTAACATGATTTCCTTCTTTTTTTAAGACCTAATATTACTCCACCCTGTTCACCCCATGTCTTCTTTACCCTCCATCTGCCAGTAGACATGTAAGTTTTTTCCATCTCTTGGCTATTTGAATAATGCCGTAGTGAATAGGAGTGCAAATATCTTTTCGAGATCCTGATTTCATTTTATTTTGGCTAAATACCCAGAAGTGGGGTTGTTGGATCTTATGGTAGTTCTGATATTTTTGAAAAACTTCCATAGTGTTTTCCATAGTAAATTAAACCCAAGACAAACAGAAAGAAGGAAACAATAAAGACCAGAAATCAATGAACTTGAAAACAGAAAAATAATAGGGAACAATCAATAAAACAAAGCTAGTCCTTTGAAACAAAATTGATAGAATAGAAAGATTTTGGAAGTACGTTAAAGAAAATAAAAAAGAAGATGCAGTCACCGATAGTGACCCAAGAAAAGAATATAAAACTTAATCTAATATCAGTGAACACAATTAAATTAGTAACTAAAGTATTTTTTTTCAAAGAAAACTCCCAAGTCCAGATGGCTTCATTCTGGTGTATTCTGTTAAACACCAGTCCTGCAGGATCTGTGTCAGAAAATAATAAGAGAACGCTTCCTAACGCATTTTATAAGGCCACTGTCAGCCTTTTTCCAAAAACCAGGCACTATTGCAAGAAGAGAGAACTGTAGCCCAACGTACTTGTGAGCATAGGTGCCAAATTTCTTCACAAAGTTTTCACAAACAGAATCGCAAATACGTAAAAAGGCTAACACACTGTGACCCAATGCAGTTAATCTCAAGAATTTTGTTTCATTAACATCCAAAAATCATTCCAGTAAATTCACTATATTAATAGGATAAAGGAGAAAGACTGCATGATCATTTTGACAGATGCAGAAAAAATATTTGACAAAATTCAACACCTTTTTATAACAAAAACTCTGTTGAAGAGCAAGAAAAGGGAACTTACTCAACTTAAGGGCAGTTACAAAAAAGGTCCTACAGCGTAAGCAGTGCTCAAGGTCAAGGATCAGTACTTCCCCAGAGAACAAGGTGAGAATGTCTGCTCCCACCACGTTTATTTAACATCGTCCGATGGTCTGTCTGATCTAGACTACTACAAGGCAAGCAAAAGAAATAAAAGGCAAACATACTAGAAAGGAAGTAGTAAAACGTGCCTTTCCTTGTAGACAGCATGGCTGCATGTGTCAAAAATACAGAAAAATAAAAGCTTCTGGAACTAAGCAGTGAATTTAGTAAGTCTGCAGGATAAAAGGTCAACACACAAGAACAACTATATTTCCAAATACTAGCTAGAAAAGTTAAAAATTAAATTTTAAAAACCCTCCATAATAAAAATATACTTAGAAATAAATTGAATTAAAGATGTACAAGAGCTCCGACTGGTGTAGCTCAGTGGATTGAGCGCGGACCTGCGAATCTAAGGGTTGCCAGTTCAATTCCCAGTCAGGGCACATGCCTGGGTTGTGGGCCAGGTCCCCATTAGGGGATGCTCAAGAGGCAACCGCACATTGATGTTTCTCTCCCTCTCCTTCCCTTTCCCTCTCTCTAAAAATAAATAAATAAAATCTTTAAAAAAAGATACACAAGACCCTTTCACAGAACATTACAAAACATTCCTCTGAGAAGTTAAAGACCAACATCAGTGCAGAGCTATACCATGTTCATGGATTGAAAGGCAATTTATTAATATGGTAATTCCTTCTGAATTGATCTATAGACTTAATGCAATTCCATTGAAAATGCTAATGGACTTGAAGGAAAACAAGCTAATTTTAAAATTTATATGAAAATAAATGATGCTGGATGTGATGAGACAACTATTAGAAAATAGAAGCTTTATACTGCTGCTCAAGATACTATTTAAGCTACAATTTATGTCTATCATTTAAAAAAGCTACAATAAAGATTAAATAAAAAAATAAAACTCTAAGAGAAAAACATGTTGGAAATCATGAAAAAAATGTATTCAATTTTTTCCTCAAATGTAATTCTTTCCAGTTTGAAATATTAAACATTATTTTCTAGAAAAAAAAAGGAAAGTTACCTATGATCTGGGAACAGTGACAGGCTTTGGCTTTGAACACTTTCCTTAGGACTTTTGTTGGGCTACAGTGAAGGTCTTGGTGTGTCATTGATGGACTTAACAATAGCTGAACAAAACATTCAAAAACACAGCAAACTTTTAAGGATCAATTTACTTTATAAGTAAGATGTACACAATTAACATGTTATTGCCATTCTAAAGGATTTTAACTGAATTTTCATGTAATCTTTTTCTTCTTTTTCTCGTTTAACATACCTCCAAATAAATGGTACAATAGACTTTAGGCTGTGATGTAAAATGCCTTGGGGTTAATTCCACCTTGGAGTAAGGGGGGGGGGAGAGAGAGAGAGAGAGAGAGAGAGAGAGAGAGTGTGTGTGTGTGTGTGTGTGTGTGTTATGCTGGAGTAGACTTTGTGTCCATTTCATATGTTATGAAAAGGAAGCTTGAGTTGTTTGCCATTCTCTCTTAATGAGAAGTTCTACTTGTCTTTATAGGGAAGAATGGACAGAAGCTATTCAGGCTGTGGCAGACAGACTTCAGAGGCAAGAAGAGGAGAGAATGAATTGCAGTCCAACTTCACAAATTGATAACATCGGGGAGGAAGAGATGGATGCGTCTACAACCCATCATAAAAGAAAGGTAAAAAATAGTAACGTATCCCCCTACTTAGCCCATTTATGTGGATGGAAGGAATATGCTAAAAACTGCAATTTCCAAAAAAAAAAAAAGTCAGCCTGTTTTCTGGGTGTAGTTGGTTTTTATTCAGGTGAATCTTCATACCTGTCGTTGTTTAAACCCAAACAATTAAAGCAGCGTTTCCGCGGTTCGGCACTCGGCACTGAGTGTGGATAGGGCTGTCAGGGGCCGGTGACTGATGTGCCGTCACGCCACTTTCTGACCCACATCTTCCCTTATCGTTTCAAACGCCACTTTAGAACTTGGAGCTGGACCGTTGTCCCTAACGATTTGGTCCCTTTCCATCTGGCACTCTGCGTGCTCCTGAACGCAGAGGCAGGAAAGACTCCGCCACGCCTCCCGCGAGGCCCAGCCTCGCTCCTGTCAGCAGGAAAGTGAACAGTCTTGGAAATAATCGTTTTTTTTAATTTTAATGGAATCTCATGAGCCAGTGAGGGAAACAGACTTTTCCTCCCCTCAGTGCTCGGAATAATAAATGCCAATTTATATATTCGTTGTGAATTGTTTTTCATTGCTGTAGAAAATTGAAAAGCAACTTCTTTGTGAAAAAAAAAAGATATTTTAAGATTAATCTGAAGATATAGGTGTTCAAAATAGATGAACATGCCTTTTACCATGTTAGGATATATTTGTTATAATAGATGATAAATTAATCTTCAGGAAGGAAAACACCAATTTTGAAGGTGATTATTCCTGTACTTTCTTGTAAGCACAGTGATTCAGAACTCTTTGGAACTGGACTGCCTGGGTTCAAATCCTCCTTCTTCTGCCTGCCAGACATGTAAAATAGGCGAACTAATACAGTCACAGCTTAGAGTTAGTTCATGATCTCTTCCTTCTTTGAAATTTCTGTACTCATTAGAATCACATCTGTGTTTGATCTTGGCCAAATGTCCAAGAACCCTTCCTGTATTCCTTGAAGACTTACCCTCTCTTTGTTGATTAAACTGAGTCTCTCTGTACTTCTAAGTCACCTTCCCCGCCCCTGTTCCTCAGCCATTGCCAAAACAAGAACAACCCAGACCTGCCACACACTCAGAGATAAGAGTGCTGCTTTCCCGACGGTGTGTGCACATGCGCAAAATTACCGTGAAATTTAACCCTGCTTGTGATTTAAAATCAGATTCCAGGTGGTCTTAGCTCTTGAATTAAAACTCTCCCAGTTAATAACAAGCTGTACCAGCTCTACCCTGTTTAATTCTGGAAATTCCTAAAATCTTAGTAGCAAAGATTAATAATAAGATACTGTTGAGGTAGAGTTGAAAGTGGGGAGTTTGTAACACCCTAACTGGAAATGTTGTCACTGATGGATGGAAGAATTCTGGAAGTGAATGTGGAAACTTACCAGAAGAATGCTGAATGGAGACAAAAGATATAAGAATGGAAAAGTGGGGCAAGATTTTATTTTTTTCTGTTAGGGCTGCTTATAAATGATTATGTAAGTACAATACGTATTCCCCTTTTCACAGTTACTAGTGTGGATTCTCCTAGAATGCATCACCTTCCCTGATGGACACTTGTAAGCATTTATTATAAGCTTTTTTATTCTAGGCTCTGAGCAGTATTTTATCTCATTTACATTATCTCGCTTAATCCTCAAAAGAATGTCTATCATTATCCCATCTTACAGTTGAATCATCTGACACTCAGAGAACTTAAGTATCTTGTTCAAGCATATGAGGACTTTCCATTATACCCTGTACAACTTCAGTGTGCAACTTCTTTTTACTCATTCAAATATCTTGAGTCTTGATGGTCTCTATAATCATTTTACTCATAATCAAGTTATATTAGAAACAAAATTATACCGGTATTCATTCTCTTCTGTGATTGTACTCTTTTATGAATTAGTATTTCAAACTGTTGGCCTTATATAATATTTGGATATTAGTTAATTTTATTTATACTACAGGCCTCTTGGAAAAATCAGTGGAATTTTAGTGTTACAGGATAGTGGTCGATAGCGGGGATTCACCATGTGTGGCGGTGGGGAAGTTTCTTAACCCTTCTGTTCGGTCGTCTCTTCGTCTATAAGGGCAGGTGGCAGCAGTGCTTAACTCACGTGGTTGTGAGGGCTGAAACGAGGGACTTCGTGTAAAGCGCTTATACGCTGAGTCCCCAGTGAAGATTAGCTATTATTGTTAGCCTGTATTCCAAAATGAAACCTTGATAGTATTTTGAATTTGGGGGTGTTTTGTTGACTTACTTGGCCTGTATCTGATTTCGATTGCTCTTTTTAGATTTCATTTTGTTTAAAATTGCATAGCATAAAATGGTTTAAATGGCAGTGAGTTCAGGAAAAGAGAGACCATTGTACTCCTGCCTGCTCTCTAACGGTCCTGGTAATTTGGTTAGAAACGGGGAGACCACTGTTGTCACTTGCCCGGGTAAATGGCTCTCGGACTGCATTATTTATGTGCATAAAGAGAGCCGTAGAAGTTCAGGTTACTTTTCATTTCAGACTGTAAACACGGACATTCTGAAACAAGAACATCCTTCTCATAATGTACAGAACATGCTTTCTTCTGTGTTCACGTTTGAAAACCGAGCAGTAGGACCAAGGGAATAGCTACTATTCAAGGTAGCTAGGTGACACGGGGGGTGAGAGAAGAGCACAGGCCTCACACCAGAGTTAAGTGCTGTTCTGAATTTAACAGGTGACACACGGAAAGCATTTGCCAGGAATTGACTTGGGGTGGTGCCCACCCAACACAGTGTATAGATGTGCTGTGGGTTGTGCACCTGAAACCGATATGATTGTGTTAACCAGGCTCACCCCAGTAGATTCAATAAAAAGGGAAAAAAAGATATTCTCAATATAGTTTTAACTTTATTTATTTTTTTAAATTAAGGATTTGCTGGGACTCAGAAGTGCTTGATTTGGTTTGCCAAACTGCCGTTCTCCGGCCCCATCAGGGGGGGAGGGGACATGGCCTTAAGGGACCAACAGCCAGATGAGAATGTTTGACTTAATTTTTGAGTGACCCCTGTAGGCCTCTCTAGGGGCAGCTGGCGATCATCTCATGATTTAGGTATAAAGGGTAGGCCATACCTCCAATCTTCCCCTAAGGTCTGACTCCAGTTCTTGGACTTTTATTACCTAATGCCTGGCTACAGTAACTCAAAGCTCGATTAGCATTCGGACAAAGAGAAGAGATGGAGGGACCTGCTGAAACCGTGTGGTCTCTCACTGCCTGGCCTGATCAGTGCTGTAGAAACTGACCGATTAAGTGACAGCGTTCCCTGCCCCTGAGGAAGAGAGCAGGGGGCATGGGCAGAGGTGTGGGCAGAGAGGTGGACTTCTGGAGAGCCCCCCTTTTAACGTAGTGTCCCACGGGGCTGTGGTCGGGTTAGTTCTTCCACTGTAAATGTGTATGGAATTTACCTGTTTTGACTAAATTGACTAAATCTCTGTATTCTTTCTGAGAGATTCCTTGTACTCCTCTTCAATTCTGTGTTCATGTTTTAACCTAATGTTTGGACTAGATATTTAGTCTTCTTCGTTTACTCTAGCGTCTGTGATTCCAGTACACTTAGTAAGCATGTTGTATGCACGTGTATCTGCTAGCCTGCAGCAGCCCCATCGGTATGTGCGACGTTCCGTGAAGGAAAGGGTACGGCTGTGAAATGTTCACCCGCTGGATCTCTGGGACTGGGTCTCGGGAGGTTAATTATTCTGGAGAGTAACCATGCTCTCATTTTTTATTAAGATCTCGTTGTATCTTTTCCCTTAACACCATGCAAAAGAGGAAAACATTTTGTTATAAGTTACATTTCATTTGTAAAGACTAGATAATAACTGTGTACACTGACTGAACGTGAGCATTTGGTATCAAAGAGGCTTTTACAGTGTTCTGAAGGTTTGTCAAAACAGATACGAAATCTGTTTCTGACTTTATCACACAGAATGCTTTTTACTAATATCAATTTCCAGGCAAATTGCTTTTTTAAGACTGGCAGAATCCCTGACAGAAGCTATGGGCTCTTGTACCTTTTAAATCTGTCCCTGTCCCAAAGGATCACAGGAGCGCAGTAATATTTTCTGATGAGGTATTGCTTTTCATCTGAAAACATCATAAAGCTGTTTAAAAAATTCTTTTTTGATTTTACGCCTAAGAATTCAGTTTCAGTTTATATGATGCTGAGTAATAGGACATGGCAAGTATCGTTTTCCGGTTCTCTTAAATTAAACTAAATGGTGAGTGTGCTGGTCACGGGAAGCTTGAAGCAGTTCAGTGACATGGCCTATTTGTGAAAGTAACATCTCTCCTTATTGCCTACCCGAGTTCAGTGTTTTAAAACAGTCACAGTATGCCATTTCTCATGCTTCCGTGGTTTGCTCAGGCAGTTCCGCTGGCCTCAAATGCATCTCTCAAGCAGCTGCATTCAGCACGTGGGCTGGTGTGGAAAGTGCAGGAAAGCCTTGCTCACGGAGACCCTGCTTCCCCTCACGTGATCTCCCTGCTCACGGGGTCTTGCATTCCAGAGCCTCTCTGCACGGCCTCCCTGTCTGGCAGAACAGCCTGGACTTCCTGCAGCGTGAGAGCTGGCTTTCGAGAATGACAGCCTTAGAGGCTAGGTCCGGGACTGACACAGTGTCACTTCGACCCCACTCTGTGTTCGGGGCAGGACACAGCACCAGCGCAGGGAGAGAGAAGGTTGACTCCACCGCGGCTGGGCAGACGGGCCTGTGTGTAGACCAAAGGTGGCGCCCGGCTTTCGAGGCGGCTTAGCACAAGTAGCTCTGTGGACCTGCAGTATTCCTTGATCTTTAAAATCTACTCATGAAAACGAAAGTATCAACTAGCTTTTTAAACTACAGTCTGAATATTTAGTCCCATTTATTTGATTTTTAGTTGAATTAATAAATGTACTTGATTATTTTCCTGATGTCTTTTGCTACTTTTCTCTTGAACTAGAGATATTATTGAATGGTTCACACATTATAACTTGACATTTGGAGAAATTACAGGCAGCATATAATGCTGAAATGAACATAGGCATTCACTTATAAAATTTTTACAATTTTTTACATAGATTTAGTTACATAAGGGATGTTGATTGGTTTGTCATTTTCTTAAAACGTTTTTGTCTGGTTTGGTATCCAACCAGGGTCATGGTGACCTCGTAGAATGAATTGGGAATGTTCTCTCTTTTTCTGTTTTCTGTAGGAGTTTATACAGAATTGGTATTATTTCTTCCCCAAATGTTTATAGAACTCACCAGCAAAACCATCTGGTCCTGGAGTTTTTCTTGACTGATAATTTGAGTAGCTGAGGAACTCTAGGTTCAAAATGATTGTCTCTAGTATCAGAATTGCTTCAGTGATTCCAGCCTCCACAATTGCTGATGAGACAGCCAGTGATTCTTACTCATTTCAGAGTGTTCAGAAATTGGTGAAATTGGCTTTCGAGTGGGTATGGAAAATGTATCCATGTATGTTTACAAAAAAATTGCCTCAGATATTTCATTGACTTTTTAATTTGTGTTTTCCAGACAATGAATGATTTTGACTATTTGAAACTACTAGGTAAAGGCACTTTTGGGAAAGTTATTTTGGTTCGAGAGAAGGCAAGTGGGAAATACTATGCTATGAAGATTCTGAAGAAAGAAGTTATTATTGCAAAGGTAACTGAAATTTTTGTTCGTGCTGTAGGCACATGCATGCACGTGATCCGTGTGGAATGCCACTAAATAACTATTCACCATAGGCTACTGCTACCAGAATGTCTGTATGGTAATATTTATCATGTTAATACTTTCAAAAGTTTATAATATTACCTGAATACTATATACTGAAGCTATTTTATTCCATTGTGGAGGTAGAAGTATTTATTCCGTGTCTGTTTGGGAGAATGTTTTTACTATGTATTTGTCACCTATATCACTAATTATACTAATGTTGCTTTTTATTCCCCCCCCAACATTCTGAATTTCGTACTAAATAAGAGGGTTAGTGTAACAGATAACTTGTACTCATAAATTATACAGCTTATTTGTGTTGAATGGAAAAGCATCCTTGAAAGATTTGAAAATACTGGAGTAATGAAACTAAAAGAAATGACAGTCTTTGAAATTCTTTCTGCAGAATTCCCTTCTTGTGACTTCATTCACTTATACCAATAATTAACATGTTAATGATGCCATTCCTCAGGTTCTAAATTAAATCCCACTTCCCTCAATAGACAGATTGGATATGCTTTATAAATTGCTCCATGACTTGCTTAATTTAGCAAGTGACATATCATATTATTGTTATACTTCACAGACCACGTTACTTACATCAGTATGTCCTCATCTGGAGTGTCCTGCCCCCACCACACGGATTTACACGCCCCCCCTCTCCCGCCCTGTGTCTTGCACATTTGTTTCAATCTCAGCTCCTTCGCCGTCAGTGTCTGGTATTAGAAATAACATTGACCTAGGTTCAGACAGGCCCAGGTTTGTATCTCAGCTTTGCCCCACATCACCTGATGACCCCTCACCGCCAGCTGCTGGGGGCGTACCAGTCCCTCAGGGACATTGGAAAATACCTGTGCATATGTAGGGGGGTGCGTATGTGCTTGTCAGAATGACTGGGGGCAGGGAAAACGCTGACAGTTACCAGATAGAGGCCAAGCATGCTAAGGAGCCCACAGCCGAGGACAGTCTTAGTTTTCTCATTTGTGATAATTTTATTTGTGAGAAACAATATTCCTGGACAAGAATATTATGTTGAGTAGGGTATGTAAAGGAGTCAGCTTAACACCTGGCTCATATTATAATTAAATTGATGTTTTCTGAGAGGGAGCACAGGTATGGTGGGCTCTGCTCCTTCCTTACGGATGGATCCCCAACAAACACTCAGCCTTGTTTTTGCCCTTGTTTGCTCATCTGAAGAGTGAGTTTGCTAATAGTGTCCCTTTTGTAGATGGGTCATGGGCAGGATTAAATGAATGCATCAATAAATGGAATAGCATTTGCCATCATTAGTGAATACAAGTAGTTCTATATGTATATATAAGATAAAGTTAAAATTAACATTGTAGTAAATGAAAATAACTATATTATTGTTACATGTATTTTCCGTGACTGTCATTACCACCTGCGGGTGTCATGCATGACTGAACATCATTCCCATTCTGCGTTTCCTTCTGTATACAAGCCTCGTTGGATCCTGTCTGACCTCACTAATTAATTATACTTTTCTGAGCGACTATTCAAAGCAGGGTTTGCTTCACAAATGATAGGGTGTCCTGATCTCTGTAGATCCTTGCTGCTTTCCCCAACAAGCCCACGTATCACTTTCTTGAAGGAAAAGATGCTTTTTCACAGCGAAAAGATAAACAACATGACGTTTCGGTGTCTGACAAGACCTGGGGTCTGCATGCCGAGGTGCCCGTCTCAGAGTCGGGTCAGGAGTGAGTGACCCCCACATGCCTTGGGGCTCCGGCGTCACCTCGTCCCGTAGATGCTAGGCTGTGTGCAGATGGAAGGCGGCGCTGCGAAGTGGAAATGACCGTTAACATCGGGCTCAGTCTTGACTTTCTCACCTGCAGCCTGAGCCATGGGACTTCTGGAAACCCACCTGCGGAGCCGCTACAGGGATGAAAGAGGGTCCCGCCCTCGGTGTCCCTGATAATGGGGTTCAGGTGCTCTCTTCCTCCACTTCTGTGCCATTTCCTGCTCCTCGTCCTCCCCCGCCCCAAAGCCCAGCTACCACACAACAGTACGAGGGGCAACAACGGGAGGATTTTTGATCATGTATAGTTGGGGCTGGATGAATTAGAGAAAATTGCAGAAATAAATATGGGGAGGACTGTTCTGTTATTTCACGTTCTCAAAGAAATAAAACCCCATTTTCAGTATGCTTCTCTGTGAAAACAACTATGTTTTAAAATTCATTATTCAGTACTTAACCACAGATGAATATATACAGTCACGTGCCGCCTAGTGATGTTTGGGTCAGCGACGGACCACAGACAAGACGGTGGTCCCGTAGAGTTGCCGTCGCCTAGGGACATCATAGCGTTGTAGCTCGGTGCACTGCTCACATGTTTGGGGTGAGGCAGGAGGAGTAAACAGACCGATTGGGCCGCCAGTCCTACAAAAGACTACATTCAGTTATGTACAGTCTGTAATACTGACAGTGATCATAAACGATTGTTACTGGCTTAAGTATTTACTACACTCCTCATCATTACTGCAGAGTGTACTCTTTCTGTTTATCAAAAGTAAGGTTTCCTGGGAAACAGTATGCCGTGTTTGCCAGCTACAGCCTCATAATACTTCTGTTCACCACGTCTCTCGATCACGTCGTTTTCTCTTGTGCTGACCTAGTCTCACGTCGTTTTGTTCATCACGGCCCCTAAACGTACAGAATCCACTGCTCACTGTTGCAATGAGAGGCCCATGGACAGGCTGACCCGGAAAGGAAAGGAGAAGTGATTAAGGACCAGGAAGGTGGAAACCAGGGGTGGTTAGTGGTTGTCACTCAGGCGCGTCCCCTCCCTCCCGCTGCAGCTATGATCTTGGAGGACAAGAGCACCTACCCCACTGAAGCCACGAGGCTGACACAGATTTGGGGAGGGCCTGTCTCAGATGGGGAGAGAGTGCTCATGAACACATTGAAGGCCAGACAGAAGTGTGTCCCTCTCAGCACCGTGAAGATCGTGGTCAAAGCAAAAAGTTTGCTGGCGATGCTGAGAGAAAAGGCTGTCCCCGACGGTGATGCTGACTGTACCGCCGGCTCTGGGCGGTGGGAAGGACTCAAGAGCCCACGTTCCTTCCTAAGGCGACGTGAGCAGTGAGGCTGTGAGCACCAGTGTGAAGGCAGCCGAGGATGTTCGGAAACTCCAGGTGCGCCGATTGGGGAGGAACATCACTTGCCAGAGAAAATGTTCAACGTGGATGACAGCTCCCTGTTCTGGAAGCAGACTCCTGGAAGGACTCTCATCCATAAGCAGGCCGAGTCAGTGCCAGGTTCCAGGCTTTGAAGGACAGATGACATCCTTGTTTGGGGGCAGTGTTGCAGGCTACAGATGGAAACCGTTTGTGACTGGGCACAGGGAGAACCCATGGCCCGCGAGGTCATCAGTGAGCGTATGTGGCCAGTGAGTTAAGGGGGCGGGAAGAGGCCGTGGCTGCCCCGCTCCCCCTCCTGTGCGTCCTCCTGCATGGCTAGGGCAGCCAGATAAAAGGAGGATGTCCAAGGGCATTGTGAACAATAAGCAAATTCTTGAAAGGTGTTTTTGGGTGATTTTTGTACCATTATTGATACACTTTAACTAAGTATGACTGACTTTATAATTTATAAGACTTTGTGCCTTTTAGCTATCTGATGTAAGTCATTCAGTTGATTTTTTTGGGGGGGTGTGTAGCAGAAGTTTAGCCATAAAGGAAGCATGTCACTGTGGTATAAAATCTTTTTCTGTTTCCAGGTTTTCATCTTCAGGCCTTAGGGAAGTGTTGAAATTTTTATATTATTAGTACTTAGAACATATATTAAAGGTTTGCTGTTTTTTTTTGTAGGATGAGGTGGCACACACTCTCACAGAAAGCAGAGTATTAAAGAACACTAGACACCCCTTTTTAACGGTAAGTGAAGAGAGGGCAGAGGTTATAACCGTAACATGTTCAGTTTATGGGAGTTTTACAGAACTAAGCTAAGAAAAATAGCATTTTAAGTAACATCTAGGTAATTTAGGTATGCCATTTTCTGTGTGGAAAGACTGTAAGTCAAATTTCTTCAAAATCATCCAAATGCGTGGATTGAATTTATAATATTACGTACATTTGTAATCCCTCTCATTCTGCATCTACTATTTGGAGGTTTCTTCCTCCCATGAATTTCTCTATCTTTAATAAAAAATTTCATACAGCGAATAAGTCACCTGTGGCATTTTGAAGAGACCACTGAGAAAATGGTGGGCTTAAGAAAAGGTTCTACTAAAAAGATTAGTAGTAAGTGTTTTTATATTTCTTTTGTTTATCGGCTTCTAATAAATGTGTAAATGATCGGGCGCATTGGCTTTAAATATGCAAGGCAGAAATGTTTACTGAGTATTTTTTTGGTTAAAATTGAGACTTTAGTTATGAAGTACTATAAGAAATACAGGACTGCTCTAGTTGATTAAAATAAAGATAGGCTAAGTCATGATATTTCTTCACTAGACAAGGTATAAACAGACTTTTTTGTTATGAAACAAACGGATTTTTTTAGTCCTGTTTTTCCTAGAATGCATATAATTAAGGCATAATTTGCAAAGTTTCTCTGTATTTCTCTATTTCAATGAAGTATATGAAGATTAAAAAAGGAGGCACCTCTTAAAGATTTCGGATTAGCTGAAGTGGGAATTTTCGGAGGTGGCGTCAGATATTGAGACTCACTGTGCTGCATTGCTGTGTGTTTCCCACGCAGTGCACTGAGATAGTTCTAAAGGTCCGATGGCTTTATAACCTGTGAAAGCCCACGAACAGACTCCGTTAAAGTGGGTCGTGGTATGTAACCTATGTGCAAAAAGTTACGTTGTCACTATATTAGATCCCCAATACGACAGCTAGGCCTATATTCCTTAGACTTCCACTACAGTAATTTGTCGCCCTCACTTTAAGGTCCATGGGTAAGAACTTTGAGGACAAGTACAAGATGAAATAGATGACCCAGTAGATTGAGAAGTGCTTATCACAATTTCTAAGTTAATTTTCACTTAATTTTTTACTTTTTCCCTAACAATACCGGATGCTGATCTAAACATAATTTGTTTCATGTTTCTCATAAACTCGCACTTAAGCACTCTTAAGGTGTAAGTAGATTCGTAAGGAAGAATAACAGTTTATTTCCTCAGTCATGCTTACTGTCTCAAAGTATTCCATTTGGTACCATGATAATGATGTAGGATTATAATATAATGTTTTTTCTTTTTCATTTCAAGTCCTTGAAATATTCCTTCCAGACTAAAGACCGTTTGTGTTTTGTGATGGAGTATGTTAATGGTGGAGAGGTGAGTCGCCCCGTAAACCCAGCCCTTGCATCCGCATGGTAATATTGTCAGTGGTTTTAAAATATTATTTAACGTGTAAGTTGTGGTGTCACAGTTCTCTACTTCTTGGGGGGAATTTGTGTGGCTCTCTCTAATACTGAGTGGGTGGGAGCTGACTAATTGCTAGTGAAATGCAATGATCATTTATCTTTTAGTAACAGCTTGTATATATTGGTAAGTGTAATCATATTTTACACTTTTCTGTATTTTCCAACTATGAAAATTTTTAACAAAAGTAAAATCATGAAATCATGTTACTAATTTTGAAAATCAAAAATATAGGATTTATGATGCTTTACAAAGTTTTTCCTCAAGTTTTTGTGAAACTTACAAAAAATTGCTTTACTCATTTTAAACTCAGTTGAACAGTAGTCTGTAGGCACATGGTGAGTGAATTTTTTTTCTGCAAAGTAAAGTAATCCTGACTATAAAAGACTTTTAAGGGGTCTTGCAGTTTTAAAGAGAAATTCAGTGATTTTAGTAGTGTATTTCACTCATTCCTTTCTCCTCCCTATTTTGATCAAAATCAATGTGAGAGAAAAATAAAATTTACTAGAAATAGTTCATTGGAAATATTTTACATTGTAGGTTTTCTGAAGTAAATTTAAATTTAATAAATAGGGGCTTATATCTCAGAGACTTTGAAAGTCTTATTTTCCAAAATAAATTAAATATCCTCTATAGAACATTTTCTGCTATGAAATTATCTGACTTGTAGGAATTAGTTCATTGCAAAAATTCATTTACTCATTTGGGTGAGCACATTTTCCATGCCTGGGCAGTGTGGGGTTATCTTAATGTTTAGGACATCATCCTTGTATATATAATGTCCCAACTTTTTATCCTTTTAGGTTATCAAATGTGCTTATACATTTTAAGTGTACTTTATAAATACAAATTGTTATTTAATTGGTGGGACTTAACGGGATGATTTCAATTCTTAATTTATCATTTCTGGGAAGGAAACTTGAGGAAATCTATGGTGATTTATTACTTTTGGGTTTGCTTTAGGTTCACCATGTCATTTATTCTGCCTAGGGATGCTTCCTAGAAGTGCCAAATACTCAACTGCTGTTGAAAAGATTCTAAACCTAGTACTTAGGTTTTTGAAATAAGATGGAGATAGAAAGAAGTCAGGGGAGCTCTAAACCCACACAAACAGTCCGCAGCTACACCTGTATATAGACGCACCCGGGGGATATCTGTAGAACATCTAGGGGACGTGAGCAGGAGAAGGCTGTGCTGTGGAAGGGTAAGCGCTGGCGACTTGACGGTGCTTGCCCGGGTGCAGCACCCTCAGGTCTCTGCGTATCCAGTGCTCGTCCTCAGACAGGCTTCTTCAGTGACCCCACGGGAGTAATGATGCCTAGCCCAGTGCTGGCTCAACTCGTCCTTACTGACTGCTGGTGTTTAACCAGCAGCAGCATCCTTCCGGTCTGTGTGCTGAAATGTTTATCTTACAGTATAAATACAACAGCAGAGACATTTCTCTCCTTACACTTTCTTCACGTGTTGTGAATGTATGGATTTCTTTCGGCCTAATACACTGCATGCTTGGTATTATCACTGTGTTTGCCGGTGCTTTTTAAAGCAATAAATAATCTTGATGGAAGTGGATTTTGAATAAACACTGGTTGTGAAAAATCAACAGTGGCCACTTACAGGCCTATCAATACAATGGAGTCCCATCATAACCACATTTAGTTTATATATAATCTCAAAGAAAGAGGCTCAGCAAAATATAGGATGGATGGATGGGTGGGTGGGTAGATGGATGAATGGTGGGTAACTATATAGACAGACAGACAGACAGGTATAACATGGTGATTCTGCCATCCTTCTTGATGAGTGTGTCTAGAGAGTGACCTCAAGATGAGAGATAAAAATTTGCTATTCTTTTACTCCATGTTACTTCCTGTTTGCCATCCTTAGATTCACAAGGGATATAAACTCTGGTGCTTTTTACATTGTTTTAATAAAACAATGTCATTAAGTACATCTTTGTTACATGTGTTCATCTAAAGAAACTATATTGTTTCAATTGTGGAGTAAAAACTGTGCCGGGTGTGACCATGTGGAGACAGCATGCTGGTCTCCAGTGTAGTACTTCCCCAGGGAGTTTTCCAGGGTGGTTTTGATTATAGTAGATAATTTATGTGTAAGCTTTAGAACCCACCACATTATGGTTCATCTGCCTATTAAACACGTAATGGGAAACTCCTATGGGCTGGACCTCAGGGGTTCGAAAATAAAGAAAACATAGTACTTTCCTTGAGATGATGAATAGGAACTGCCAGGGAGTAGAAAAAAACAGAAAGTAATGTACTACATAGTTTATTTTAATTGGGAGACTGACAGGAGCATGGGTACAGGCTTTAGAGTGTCATTGTTACCGTGATGACACTGGATGACACAAGAAATGGGCTCTTGAATCAAACAATCCAGATGGAAAGGAGAAAGAGGAAGGGGAGAATGCCGAGGAAGGAAGCCCTTCTTAAGGTGGTTGCTAAGCTAAGACTTAGCTGTAAGTCAGATCATTAAGGTTGAAGAAGTAGCTACCCAGAGGCCATATAGAATGTGTGGACGTGCAGGGACGTCCAGTTCTGCCCCCACCGCCCCGATAACAGCGCAATACGGATGTCGCAGGAGGTCCTGCAGGGAAAACCAGGGGAGCTTGAGCCTGTAGTCAGGGGCTCACTGCAACGGGTCCTCTCTCCCCAAGGCAGTGGAGCGTCACAGAGGGATTTCTGTATGAAAATGTTGTAGAAAGAAGACTCAATGCAGTATGAAGCTTGGGTTGCAGAAGACAAAATTGGAAGCAGGGAAACTGCTTGGGAGGCTCCTGCAGTTAGGAAGTGTTCACTAGTCCAGTTACAAAAATAATCAGGTCATTCGCTGAGACAATATTAGTGTGAAGAAGTCAAGTTCTACTGATGGTTAGGTGCTAGCATTTCCAGGATTTAATGGCCAAACGAGAAAGTAGTATCACACAGTTTCGTGTTTGCCACCTAAAGAACTGTGTGGACACATTCAAAGAGACAGGAAATGGAGGAGGAGGAGTGATTCTGGGGTGATCGTCCTGTGTTTGAGGCACCCAGGGGGGCGGTTGGAGGGGCGGAAGTGAAGAAACGTCAGTGTGAGAAGAGTGTGTCGAGTTAGAACATTACTGGTGGCGAATTGCCCCAGGGGGTACCAACATCAGGCACGTGGTCCCCAGAAAAGCGAAGGGGGATCCTGGGCAGGAGCCGGAAAAGCGGCGTATTAAGTATCACGGTAGATCCTGCAGGGTGACACGGAAACACCCTTACTGGGCTAGACGTCTACCTGTGCCGAAGCCGAATACCCCGGACCCTTCCTCCCCCTGGGCTGGTACAGGGTCTGCCCTGGGCCATAAAAGCACCCTCATAATCACAATGCTGCTAACATGGCCAAGCCACTCTGTTTTTGTCGCTTAGTGTCACCAAATTCACAGCAGCAGGGACATGTTCTGGGGTAAAATGTAACCTGAAAGCTGAAGTGGTGTCGTTGAGTTGGGTTCACGACGTCTCCGTTTCGGACTGTTCCCAGAGCCCCACTCACAGCTGCATTCCCTGTAGGCCTGTGGATTGGACCCCTGTGAGTCTCCCTCACGGCGGAAACCTCCTGGGAGTTCAGATACTCGTTAGGGGGTAAAGGAAAATCGTTATGTAGAAATGCTGTTCGTCTGATAAATTACCCACATTCTTCTACATTCTTTACGTGGGTACAAATGAACACTTATTTACTATTCTTGTCCATATTTAGCTCATTTTACACTATATATCAATTTATTTGGTAAAAATTCATTTTTTTTTTTTTGCATATGACTTTCAGTTCCATGCCAATCTTCTCATACTTATTTCAGATTCTCATTATTTGGCTGGCATTTTGTCTTCAGCAAACCAAAATCATCTCATTTTAAATTTACATAAGGCAGAAGTGCTGGCAGTCAGCATTCTAGTTCTAGTTACTAATTTATGGAGGTGTGATTTGGGTGATTTTTGAATTAAAAGTATCACTTTATATTCATAGTGATGATTTTTTATATTTTACTAAATTTATAGATATATAAATATCTTCATTGTCAAGAATCTGACAAGTTAATTTCTTTGCTGACTATTTCATTTATTATACTATTATAGGTTATATCAGAGTTCTGTTCTTTTGACCAAAGCTGTTTAAAAAAATTCCCAAAGGCAAAATAAACTTGGGAACATTTTTAGTGTATATTTTCATAATATTTCAAGGCCAGGTACCTGAAATAAATCATTGAACCAGTGTATCGATGCATATAAAGTAGTAAGACAAAGATGCAAGTAGCCTCGAAGCCCAAGATGCTGATTTTTATACCTAGAATCTCAGATTAAGGTGACTGGAACTGCAGGAACTAACGAGGCATTTGTGTGTTTCCACTAACCCTTTCCATGTGGTTGTGGCACAGCATGGCAACCCCGGGGTGGTCAGACTTTCACATAAAGGTCAGGTGACCCCAGAGTGAGCATTTCAAGAGAACGAGAAGGGAAGATACAATATAGTATAATTGGAGACCATACGAGAAAAGGCAGAACGATGGAACTGAACAATATTTCAATACTAGAAACTGTAATCCCAGAAGAGTTTGTGGTCATTTGTGTTCTTCACCTTTCGTTTAGCATAATACTGTTAAAACTCATCGGTGTTGTTGTATGGATCAGTAGTTTGTTTCTCTTTGTGCCTTTAGTTCATTATATGGATAATATCTTGAAGTGTGTTTACACCACTCATAGAAAGATGTTTGGGTTCTTTGAAGTTTGGGGTTATATAAATCTTTGTTCAAATTTGCATTATCAGTTACCTTAGGTGAATACCTTGAAAGGCAATTTCTGTGTCATTTGGTATGTTCAACATCAAAAGAAACTATCAACTTAGCTGTCCTATTTTGCATTTCCTGAATGTTATTTAATATCATAATCACACTTGGAATGGTTAACTTTTTAAAGTTTTACCCATTCAAGTGGGTATGTAGTGGTGTATTGTAGTTCTAGCCTGAATTTCCTGAATGAATAATGATATTGAACATCTTTTTCTGTGCTGATTTTCCATTTGCATATCTTCTTTAATGAAGTATCTGTTAAAATACTTCCTTTCATCCACTTTTTAATTGGTTTGTCTTCTTAATATTCAGTAATTGGATTTCTTTATATATTCTATATACAAGTGCTTTATTATATGTATGTTTTACAATTATTTTCTCCCAATCCATGGTCTGACTTTTCATTTTTTAACGTGGACTCTTTTCCTGTATATATTTTTGTATAAATTTAAAAAATATATATTTTTATTTAAATATAAATTTACTTTTTGGAAACATCATCTTCTTCGTGTATAGTTTACATTCAGGAAACTTCATCACTGTTAAGTCTGCCATTCCGTGAGTTTTGACAAAGGTGAAAAGTAGTTCACCGTCATTACTGAATACAGAACACAGAACATTCCTGTGCCCTGACCGTCTTCCACGCCCCTTTGAAGTCGGTCCCACCCACCGCCCCTGCCTTGGTAACCACTGACACGCGTTCCTACGAGTGTTTGAAGGACGCGACTGATGAATTCGATGAAATATAATCCATCAGTATTTTTCTTTTGTGGTTCATGCATTTTGTGTTTAATTTAAAGCATCTTTTGCTAATCCAAATCTGTTAACATTTTGTTTTCTTCAAGAAGTGTTAATAGTTTTAGCTCTTATATTTCAGTGTAATATCTTACTAATTTGTGTTTTTCCAGGAGTTTGTCCATTTCATCTACATTTTATAGTTTGTCTGCCGTACATCGTTAGTAATGTTCACTTACTACTGCATTAGTGTCTGAGGATCAGTAGCCGACTCCCCTTTTATTCTCTTTTTGTGTCTTCTCTATTTTTATTTCTATTTGTCTTTCTAAAAGTTAATATTTTTGGTATGTTTAGCTTTAGGTTTCATTGATTTTGCTTTTATCAATTTTGGGTTATCTATTTCATTGATTTTTCGTCTTTGTCATTTCCTTTCTTGTGGTTACTTTGGATTTCCTTTCTTTTTCTTCTTAATGTGGAAATTTAAGGCATTTCTTTAAACCTATATTTTTCTAATATAAGTAATGTTATAAATGTCCCTGTGGCCACCAGTTTTTTGTTATCTTTATATATGTAAATATTTGTAGCATATTTTTAATGTTATGTGTTTTACATGTTATTTAATGTCTATTATATCTGTCATTTTTCCCCAAATTAAGTAATTTCCCTTGTCCTGTTTTCTCTGACTGATTGACTGTTTAAAGGTGTACTGTTTTCATTTTACGTACTTGAGGGTTTCCATATATCTTTTAACTCATCGTTTAATTTGCCTGTGCTCAGAGAATATACTATACAGTTTGCATCCTTTTAAATTTGTTGAGATGAGGTTTCCGGTGCGGGTGCTGTGTGTTCCTAGAAACAGCGTGCATTCCGGAGTGTTGGGTCGTGTCTCTGCCTACCGGCTGGGTTGGCCAGGCTGTTCCATAGTGTCATGCTGTTCAGGTGTCCTGTACTCTTACTAATTTTATGTCTACTTTTTAAAAAGTCAAATATCGAGAAGGTACTGTTGAAATCTCCAACCACAGTTGGGGATATATCTATTTTTTCTTTTATTTTCTTATAGGCCACCTAGAGTCAGTTCGTACTTCTTCATAAATGCAATCTGATCATTTCTGCCTTTTAAATCTGGAGTGTGTAATGTGACCATGCAAATTGTTTGGGTTAAATATTGCGATTTCTTTTATTCTCCTCATCTGTTCTTTGTTCCTTTTTGGAGAATCTCTTTCGGCCTTCTTTGTAATGACTGTTGTTGCTGTTTTTCCATTTCATACTCAGTTTTGGATTAGCTGCGCTGCTTTGTCTTGGTTTTTACAATGGCTGCATTAACAAAGAGTTCCTGAATTCCTGTCCAGTTGCCGCCCAGAGAAGGCAGCTGTGCTGATATGAAGGTCTTTCTCTTATGTAGTTCGTACAATGCAATTGTAAAGAGGGCTTGAAAGTGAAATTTCTTGTTAATGGAATAATTTATTCATTTGTTGCCTCAAATGAATAAAAACTGTACTGACTTAGTACAATAGACGACATGGTTTGGAGACAGACGACCTAAGTTTGAACTTCCACTGTACCATGTAATTGCTATGTGATGCTAGGCAACTTTTATAACATCTCTAAGCCTGAGTTTTTTTCTTCTATATGATGGAGATAATAATTGGGCCTACTTTATAAGGTTGTTCTGAGGGTTAAATGATAATAATGCAAACAACTTAGCTCAGTGCCAATTAAGTAGAAGCTCTCAAAAGTAGTGTCTATAGTAATAACATATTTATTATATTTAATCACCTGTAATGTGGGGACAGCATTATGTAGCTTTTATGATTATTGTTAGAATGGTAAGTTCTTAATGCTCAAAATGATACTCTTTATTAGTTTCATTGTATTGGTAGTAAATATATTTCACAAATAGCCCAGATTTTTCACATATATGCTAATAGATTTAAATATTTAAAAGCAGTTGCCTTTGTAGTTTTCACAATTTTAAAAGTATATTTTATTCTCTAAATGAAGAATTTATTAATATTTAATGTGGTAGAACTGAGCAATCTCTACTTCAATCTAGTCAATAGAGTTTTAATAAAATATTTAAACAGAAATCATTTTAATTATAGAAGTGCATTTGGAATTAAAATTATTTTTAAAAATAGAAACTAGCCCTGGCTGGTGTGGCTCAGTGGATTGAACACTGGCCTGTGAGCTAAAGGGTTGCTGGTTCGATTCCCAGTCAGGACACATGCTTGGGTTGTGGGTTGGGGCTTGTGTGAAAGGCAACCAATCGATGAATCTCTTGCACATTGATGTTTCTCTCTCTCTTTCTCCTGCCTTCCCCTCTCTCTAAAAATAAATAAATAAAATCTTTAAAATAGAAGCTGTTTTTATACTTATCACGTTATTAAATATTGTCATTGACTTATATAATCCCACTTTTCTCTTGCATTACTTCTTTAAAATTGTCGCCTTTGGGCTCCGTTTTCAGATATCAGGAACTGGGTTGCTGATCTAGAATTGTTTTCACATTCCGAGGCCTGTAAGAAGAGGGCGAGAGGTAGAGGAACAGAGCTCAAGGTGTTTAGCTGATGATTTGTAGCTAACGCCATTAACGACCAAACCACTGGTCCAGGGTTCAGTTGTCCTGTAGCATCCTCAGCATTTAACTTGTGTTGAGAAATTCAGTATTGAATTACGTTATTAAAATATGGCACTTTCACATTTATGTCTCATGTCTATATGACTTTTTTCCTGGAACTTCAAAAACTAAGTGTAAATTTACATTACTTCACGTTAATTTTTCTGTGTGAAATGCATAGAGACTGTGAGCTCAGCCTGTGGAAAGAATAAACAGTATTGGAAGGTGATAATATGATTTACCTGCTAAATGTCAGAGTGTGTTTGACCCTATAAAAGTAAGTATTTGAATGTTCATTTTATATTGTAATGTTATTCCAATTGTGTAGTATAGTATTTGCTGGAGACTAAATATTGGGTTTCCCCCCAAAACTCCTGTGTTGACACCTCATCCCCAATGTGATGCCACTTGGAAGTGGGGCCTTTGGGGGGTGATTAGGTCAGGAGGGTGGTGCCCCTGTGAATGGGATTAGCGCCCTTGTAACGGAGGCCTCGGAGAGTCCCCTCACCCCTCCCACCATGTGAGGGCCCAGCCAAGAGCAGTCAGCTGTGAACCCAGAAGCGGGTTCTCGCCAGTCTCCCACTCTGCCAGTGCACTGGTCTTGGACTTCCCAGCCTCCAGAACTGTGGGAAACAAATCTCTGGTTTATCCGCCACTCGCTCTCTGGTATTCTGCTACAGCGACCAGGGCTGGCCAAGGCAGCGTTGTTGATTAGCCTCCCCGGAGGTGAGCTCGAGTCATTCTTTCCGTCTTGGGTCTTTGTGCAAACCCCAGGGGTGTCTTAAGCAGCATTATTTCACAGACTGCCATGTCTTACTGCTTAATTAATTGGTTGTCGTTAGGATACTCGGGTTCCAATTTCAATTAATATTATGATAATGAATGTAATCATTGAAATTAACGGGACTCCCATTGAGCAGATTTTGTTGCTCTCCAGCTAACCAGTCTTTTCCTATTGCGAAGGAAGAAACTCTGTGTGCAGGCATTATTTGTAAGAGAAAAAAAGAGAATTTAGTTTAAAGTCTAAGTTGCAGTGATAATACGCAGGACATTTTTAAACTCCAGATCTTATTTTTGGGGAAGTTTGTTGCATTAAGAATATAACTACTTTTGTAAAATATAGCAGTTGTCAAAATAAGCATTCTGGGCTTGTGATGAAATACAGATCTGTATATTCAGTAGGTTAAAATAATCTATTTACATTGCTATATTTCCACAGCATGGCTAAACTCAACATAAAAAACTTAGTCTTTGCCTAAAGGAACTTAAATTTTTCTTGATATGTTTCTTGCTTAAGCAGCAAATAACTTACTATTTTTAAATAAAAACAAGTTTACTCATTATAGTGTATGATTTTTTAAAGTTTCTAATAAAAATACTTTACCTTCAAAACCTTATTTTCCTTATAAATAATTCTTTGGAAAGTAGTTTTGAATTTAACTTTATTCTTTGTAATACATATTTATTAAGCATGTAATATGAGCCACATATTAAGCTTGGTGCTGAGGAAGCAAAGCTATGAAGTACTTGCATAATTTTTCTCTTTTCCCTGTGCCTCTGTCAAAAAAAAATTAGGGTACTAAATTTGTCATAAGCCTAAGTCAGTACAAGTATTCACAGTAAATTTATTAGAAACGTTTACATTATGAAAGTAACAACAGTACATACTCATTGTGGAGAACATCAAGAAGCCACAAAGTTATTTCAATTCAAGTGAGAAAAATGTTTATTGACCATTGGCTCTAAGCTAGTTACTGTGCTGTGTACTTAGTACATTCTCGGTGACGGGAATCAGACAGGGAGTCTCCGCATTTAAGGAAAGCACAGTGTTCTGGGGAACAGAGAGCAAACAAATAGTTATAAGTAGTTTCCACAGTATAAATCAAGACAAAAACCATTCTAAATCTCGCCATCTAGCAATAATTGCTATTACCGTATTAATATATTTTCCTGTTTTTATACTGTATATATATTTTCCAGTTTATTCAATATTATAAAATATATACTAGCTGTCTACTCGTCAGTTATGTTGATGTACTGTACCTTACTAAAGCCTTACCCAGTTTTTGAACATCTGGATTATTTCCGTGACTTAGCTGTAATCGACATGCAGTACAAGTTCACTGTTCTGTGGCTTTCGACAAACACCTGCACGTGACACGAAAGATTTGATGCACTGTTTCTAAAATTTCTCAGAAGTGGAGCGCACAACATGGACTCCTTTGTGTCTGCTGGTTTTCCTCGGCCTAACGTTTTGGCCGTTGCGCCTTTTGTTGCATTCCTCAGTAGTCTCTGCCTTTTATTGTTGAGTCACGATCCATATGTGTGACTCTACCCACATTTGTTCATCTGTCTGCTGGTGGTGGACATTTGGGTTGTCAGACTTGCTATAAATATTCAATTTTATTTATATTGTTGCTATTCTATGGGCTTAATTCTACCAGTTTTCCCTCTTAGGGTTTGTTTCATTTCTTTTTTTTTTTTTTTGACTTTATTTATTTATTTTCAGAGAAGGGAAGGAAGGGAGAAAAAGAGGGAGAGAAACATCAATGTGTGGTTGCCTCTCAGACACCCCCTACTAGGGACCTGGCCCGCAACCCAGGCATGTGCCCTGACTGGGAATTGAACCAGTGACCCTTTGGTTCACAGGCCAGTGCTCAGTCCACGGAGCCACACCAGCCAGGTTGCTTCATTTCTTTCCTTCTTGGGAAATCCTTCATCCTGCAACCAGATAACCATTGATTCATATTTTCAGGTTTTAAAAAAATAGCGTCATATTTAACTATTAATTACATCTGAAATTTATTTTGTTATGAGGTGAGATGAAAATTGAATTTTACTTTTCTCCAGATTTGACCAGCTATTATGGCACCATTTATTAAATAGCCATTTTGTCCTCATATGCTTTGTCGCATACCGTCATCATCCATGTTGTCATATAGTAAATTCTTATAAAACAACCCGATTCTGGTTGTCTGATTTCATTGCTCCTTTAATATGAATTGTAGCTGTTACAGCATCTCCCACGCTCTCCAGGGGGAAGTTTTCCTGAGAGCATTGTTCAGTATGTTGCAGCAGAAATCTTCTGCTTCAGTAATGTCCCTGCTCATCTCTTTCCTTTTCCCTGAGAGCGTCACGTACCGTTACGTTCTCTCCCCTGAAAGGTGACACAAGACCTACTTCCTGGGCCCGGCCAACGTACATCCTTCCCGAAATTTACTTCTCCTTCATTCCTCAGCTACATTCTTCTTTCCTCTTACACCGAGAGCAGGACTTTGTCACAGTGTCCTGCTCTGCTTCCTGTTTTGTTGTGGTCCACGTGTGTCGTGACACCCTAAGGTTCTGAGCTTAATTCTCTTTCCAGTTTCCTTGGGCGGCACTGCTCTTCCTTGGTTTGCACAGCATCTGTGTAGACATGTCTCTCGTGCCTACTTCTGTACCCTTGGGGCCCCTGATTTCAAAGCTGTGGTATCAAATGCTTACTGAAATGTTAACAGGTTAAAATAACATCAGTTGCTCCTCTGTCCCTGTCCCCAGTTGCTCCCTCGATACCGCTGCTGCAGTATCTGCCCAACCACCCACAGGGAAACCCAGCTCTGTTCTGCTCTCCCCGGACACCCCGGTGGTGCAGGCAAGGCCCTCGGGAATCGTGGCTCTTGAAATGCCTGTCACCACCACTCTGCTTGAAGTCCTTCAGGCGCTCTTACTCAGCTCGTATGTAACTTCTCATACTGCCATTCCCGTACTCAGATGTGCTCTCTGTTTTATAGCTACCCTATTTTTAGTGGGCTTGTTTATACATCTGGTTGTCCCAAGCCAGTAGCGACGTCCTTGCAGGTTGCTGCCGTTCTCTCGTTGTGGCTGCCGCTCGTCACACAGTTGCGCCGACAGGTGCGCAGCAAGGTTTTTGTTGCACTGCATGCGTTGTTTACTGGACCTGGTCTGAGATCTTTCTAATTGATTCTCCAATTGCTGCCACGGTTGTTTTTTTTTAAATTATGCTAAATGTTTTAACCCCAAATTCTTGGACTCCCCTTATTTCAGAACAAATCTCAAGCCCATGTCTTGGCAGCCAGGACCCTAAACAATATGGCTTCATCTCTTTTTACTTAAGTCCTGTCATTGGCCTGAATGCGTATCATTCTTCAGCTGAGTGTTCCTTTAATGTTTTCTTGCCATTGCTGTTTTATCTCTTTAGAATTAATTCTTTTACAAGCACTTACTAGTTACCTATTATGTGCAGGTACTGTGCTAGGCTGTTAGAAAAATAAAGATGGATAAAACATGAATAGCAATCTTTTGTAGGCTTCCCTTTATAGCATCCATTTGTGAAAAATTCTATCCCTAAAAACATTCTTAAAAAATCCATTTTTAATTGTGAAGTTTCCTGAGATCACCTCGATAAAGATTAATCATCCTTTGTCTCCAAAGCACTTTTAATGTCAGAATTGGAAAACTTATCACACAGCCCCCTTGCTCATACCTGTGCGTGTATCTCTTTCTTTGCGCTGAGTATGTTGGGGGCCAGGGGTTGTTCTAATCACTACGTATGTCTTCTTTTTCTCTCCCTGGGCCCCACACAGTAAATTTAACATATCAATGCTCACTAAATGGAAGGTTGGTTCAAAGCCAAAGAATATCCAGAGGCTCAGGTAGAAAGTCAGGGGAGAGTCCTGTTGCCAAAGCCAGAGACGGGTTTCGGGAAGGACAGGCCATGGGTGAGGCACTCAGCTCCAGACAGGGAGAAGGGTTGAGACTGTCAATAACTGGGTTTGGCAATTAAGACGTTCTTGGTTATCGTAATGAAGATAAGTCCCATAATGTAGCAAGGGGAGGCATCAAGGGACGGCAGATTGGGGAATAAATAGAACTCTCCTTCAGTGTAATTTTTTAGCATATATTTTTATAGACATTGGCTGGGAGACAAATCGAAGATATAAGGTCTAAATAAAGATCCAGAATCCTGCATATATTATGTGGATTTAGGGAGCATCCATGTCTTTTGTACAGTAGATGAGTGGGTGGTAGGCTTGACATTATTTTAAGACAATTTATAAACTTAACCACTATTTTCATTTTGTTAGAACACTACCACAAATCTACATAGAGGTGACAAGGGTTCCTCCATCCAAGGTAGTGGTATTTTGTATAGGGCGTGGCAGAGACGATTTTGACCCAGAAATCATTCAGAGGGGCTTTACTGATGGGCCACGCTTCTCGCTCCCTGCACTCGTTTGAATGGTTATATCTATGCCCGTATAAAATGAATGAATTTTGAAAAATACTGCTGAGTAATTGTGTACATTGGTTGGACTTTTGGCGTTGTATATTCAACCCTCTGTCAGACACTCTTAACCTTTCTGCAGTCAGAATGCCTTTTCTGTTTGATGGTGGGTTGTAGGTTTGATTGACTTTTTTCCCTTACTTTGTTGTAACATAAAACCATGATGGAGTCCCAGCCAGCCGCATCTTAGCTTTGATAAAATGTGGCCATATAATTGGCAGCATGAAAGTTTAAAGACCCTCTGCCTGACGTTTTAGTCTTGCTGTAACTAATGTTGGGTGAGTTTTTTGGCAATAGGCACGTGGTAGGTACTGCCTGTCTCTTTACTGTGGCCGTGGGCTCTGCACGGTTTATGTCAAAACCATGATAGACTCTTCAGTGGAGGGGAGGTGGAAAAAGGGGGGAAGGAATCTGTAGGAAACCTCTTGTGTGCTATCTAAGCTATGACTTGGTCTGTAGGCAACAAATCTCGTTTAACCATCATGGCCGTAAATTGCAGAAGCACCAAGAGTCACTGAAGGCAGAGCTGATCTCTGATCCTGCAGGGAGGAGCACCTCGAGGGGCTGGTTCGTTTCTCTAATCGTAGACGTGTTGAGCATCCCTTGTGATGCCTGGCAGCGCCCTCTGCATTGGCAACAACCTGTCCTTGTTCTTGGAGGTTTCTTAATGCCCTGAAATAGTCCAGCAGAGGTCAGTCGGGCCGGAAGCCTGCTCCTTATCCACACTGTCAAACTGAGAGATGAAAGAGGCAGTTTCTTACATAACGAGCTGACTAAGATGGTGATCTGGATGCCTGGCCACAGTGAGCCACCGATGGATACTTGTCGGCTGTTGAGTGGAGATTAACTAGGAAATGGCTGGGCTTCCAGTTTGAGTGACTCTCTGAGAAAAGATCAGTGTTGTAGTTTATTCTGAAAACAGGAAGAATAGACGTTGAGAATTAGAAGGGGAATAATGGCAGTTTCTCAGCCCATTTTAGACATGACTAAAATCAAAACTGAAAGCCTTACAGCTTCTCACCATAGAAAACACCGATTCAAACTTTGAAAACATTTCTGCAGATATGATGAATCAACAGATGGAGAACAGAACAAGTTCTCATAAATCAGCTTCAGCCAATCGGCAGTCCTGTCTCTGAAATCAAATGTAAATCAGATAATTAAATAGAAATATTACATCTATGCGCGCGTTCATTTATTTGAATAATGTCTCAACACCTAATCCTTGAAAGGGGGAAAACAGCAGTCTGATGAGGGGGAATGCAACCCGATGATGCCTACTTTTCCCCCCAGTAACTGAAGGTTAAATGGGTAGCAAGCTGAACGCCTTAAACAAGATTGGTATATTGATTAAAACGCTGATTTAACAGCTCGCCGTCCCCCCTCGGAACCTGGAAAGATGAGCCAGCTGCCGTCTAGGAGTGCCGAGCGTCCACTGAGAGCACACCATCTATCATCACAATATGGTGATGAGAGGTGTTTTATGTTTGTGTTAATTTCCCCACTAAATCAGTAATTATTACAATCCTGTCCCTGCTGTTTACCCTGCAGCTGTTTTTCCATTTGTCGAGAGAGCGGGTGTTCTCCGAGGACCGCACGCGCTTCTACGGCGCGGAGATCGTCTCTGCCTTGGACTACCTGCATTCCGGGAAGATTGTGTACCGTGATCTCAAGGTAAAAAAAAAAGTAATCAAAATTTTGTTTTTGCAGAGACTAGAGGGACAAACAGAGTAATTACAAAGTTACACAGTTTGGAGAAAAGCAGATTTAATTGGGGGAAAAAGCATTCTGTTTAGTAATGTAGTTTCCTGCCTTTGAGAAGAAACTTCCTTCACTGACGTGTATGTAGCTCCTGTATGTCCGAGTTTTTGGTGGAGAAGAATTGATGAAGTATGATCTACCAAGAACAGGTTCAGTTTTCTGTGACAGTTTTGGGTAATGTTACACATCTGATTAAACGTCAAGTCACTTTTCAAGTGACACTTTAGTTTCACTATTATAGTCTAATATCCTCTGATGGACTGTGAAGAAACTTAAATAAGACTTTATTGGAGGAAAAGATTTGGTTTAATTTTGGTATTCATTTTTTGGTATAAAATACCCAGAGTATTTTAATATAGCCTTTTATTTGTTTGACTTGCGTTGTAAAAAGCACTGTATTTGTTTTATTGGTAAGAGTGAGTCCCTTCTCAAACTTCCTTCTGGATGAGACCTTCAGAATAGCTCTGGGGTCGGCAAAGGTCAGACAGGGTATGTTTTGGGCTTTGCTTCCCATGGGGCCTCTCTGCGGGAGGCCAGACCTCACCCACGGTCGCAGTGTGCCGACCCCTGGACTAGCCCATCAGAGCCGTAGTGATTTCATGGCGCTGCTGTGAGTCAGACCGGCCACGTGAGGAAATCTGTGTCCCGACACACGCGGAACAGATCCTGGATGTGGCCGTCTCGCTTTGTCAATAAGTAAACCCTGCAGCAAAGCTGACCTGTTAAAATCGGACACAGAATTGCTATATTTATTTATCGAGGGCTAGTTTATTTAAGATGTAATTTGATTTGTAGAAAGAGGAGTTCCGTGAATCTTTTCCGAAATTCTGTTTGTATCCGTATTACGGCATAAAGAAGAAATCTCAAGGATCCCCTCACCCTCTTCTCACTCTTGTCTAACACCCATGATCCTTCAGTTATCAAATTATTTAAGCAGCTGTGGGGGTTGTTTCAAGATGTCCCTATCACGTTCCTCTATGTGATGAATGACCCTAAGGAATAACTCTCTCGCAAAGTATTACTTTACATCATGACAGTGAAATATAGTGTGTAGGTTTGTATAATGTTATCGTTAACCAAAGTTTAAAGGAAGCTGTAAAATACTGTATTTAGGGAAAATGAACCGTGTGACGATGACTACATCAGGGATGGCCAGCCAAGTGCCGCAGTGGACCAGGGCTGAACACCAGTCCACAGCGTGATTGTACTCAGCCTGACGCTTTTTACCACCAGGGATGTGGCAGAGTTAAACACCCCTGTATCTGGTGTGTGCATGGCCGAATAACCCTATAATGTTCAAACGTCTTCAATTTAGGTTTTTAAAAAAAATTAGCTATATGGCGTTTCCAAATTTACTTAGAAATGGTTACCTCTTCTCTGCCTGAATCACCTCCCTTCATTCCTGCTTTGTATTTTATGAGTTCTCTTTGGAGAGGGAAGGGGGGTACATCCTGGATTTAAGGAAATGAGAATACTTTTTGAAGTACTTGGTAACATATCCAAAATGTTTGAAGCTGGAAGGTAGACTTATTAGCCTAAAGAAACAAAGAAAAGAATGCTAGCATTGTATAAAGAATGGTATAATCAAGATGGTCTTGGCCAATATTTACCATTAACAGTATTAGATGAACATATTGATGTATTGAAGTTCATTAATAGGTTTTCATTGCCCCACCCTTTCTGATGGTGGAAACATTAACGTATTAAACTGAAACATAAAGAACCTACTTTATATGTGAATGTGAGTCATACAGTTACCATATGCATAAACCACTAAGTTTGCTAAAGAATTAAGTGATCTCTGCTAAGTTTATTTTTTCAAATATAGCCTTGCCTTAGAAGTCTTAAGTAAATATATAAAAGCATGGGACAGCAACATATGAATATATATCAAGAAGAATATACACAGTGTAAATAGCCAAACATTAAAAATTTATACAATGTGATTTGTATCCATATTACACAGGATTATACATAGTAGAGTAAGTCCCTTACGTGGTATCGTAGAAAGTTGGAGCCGATCCTTCGTTTACAGGGGAGGTCACTGACTTCTGGAAGCCTAGTGAGTGACTGAACGTAATGGACTGAGTTGTGACATAGTCAGGATTATCGGAGCCCGCACATCCTCACTCCAGGTCGGATGTTCCAGAGTTGAAAAGGAGTCTAGATGGGGGAATGCATCCAGAACTCCAGGAGAGTGAACCTAAAATTGAATAAAGTTGCCGAAGAGCAGAGGATGAATGTTTTAAATAGATTTATACCAGCTGTATTAAAAAAACATCACCAAAAACTGACTTAGGTATCCACTTTGACTGATCGGTCTCAGATTTGTCTCTGTCATTTCCTTACTAATGACTTTGTGTTTATTCAAATAGATTGAGATCATGCTAGACTCCGTGATGATGCAGAGGGGTGGGTTCAGAGCATCGTTTCCCACAGCCCTCCCCATCTCCATCAGCCCCCTGCCGGTCAGCCCCAGCACACTCACAGTCCGAATGAAAACAGCCTGCTTTTTCTGAGTCTCAAGACACCTCCCCAGTTCCCACTTCTAAGCACACAGTCCCTCAGGATTCCCTCGTTTACAGAGAGGTTAAACCACTGCTGTTAGGAAAACCCCTTCTGTCTCAAAGATTGAATTGTATTCTTTATTCAGCAAAACAACAGGCCCTCCAGCACGCACTGTACTTCTGTTCCTCATTGTGGCAGTTTAGGAGAGGGAGGAAGAAAGAAGGAAAACGGGAGAAAACCAGAGGCGTGAAGAAGAGAAAGGCCAAGGCAGAGAGAAAAGAAAGAGAAGCAGACAGAGACACTTTCTGGATGTTTCTGTTTGGTTTTCGTGTTCAGGACCTTTTGCCGTCTGTGCAAATTAGGCTTGGTTTTCCGGTTCCAGTTAGTAGAGGAGCACGTGGATGCAAGATTTCTGAATTTAGATAATAAAAGAACTTTTATTTCAGTTTTTTAAAAGATCTTATTGAGGCAGATGATCTTGCTATTTGGTTAGATCTTTAAGATTCTCTTTGGTGTTTTGTCATTAATGGCCTCAAAGAGATCGCAGCTAGATAATACTTGTGCTATATAGTTTCATTAACTGTTGAATGTTTGATAATTCTTTTTTTATATTTAAAATGGTTGGTATTTGTTTATTACAAAGAACTGCAAAAGAGGATACCCACCTTACCTTGCAAAATAAGATTTAGATTTGATTACAACAATCAGCAAAAAAAGCGTTCTGTAAGTGAATATTTTATAATAGCAGCAGATCCCCAAGAGAAATTGTTGAAAACCATTTGTGTCTCTCCAGAAGAAGATGCTCATCTCTTTGGGATTGTTTAGATCACAATTCATTTAAATACAAAGAGGATTGGCTTTTGTTCAGAAAAGTTCATTAGGCTTTAGTTCTTAGAACTTAACACAATAATGGCTCTTACTCCCATTAGTTTAAAAAGTCAGTAATTTTGTTATTGAAGTATTTAATCAAGCATGTTTCTTTTTACACATACATTAAGAAGCCACAGGGTTGATAAATACTGAAGCTCTCTTCACAACTATGTCCTCTTCCCAAAGTGTCTTACTCAGCACTCTAGTTGCGTCAAAACAGCATTTTCCTCTATTTCAAGAGTACAGGGTAAATCGTGTTATTTCTCTTCCTATGCAGTTGGAGAATTTGATGCTGGATAAAGACGGCCACATAAAAATTACAGATTTTGGGCTTTGCAAAGAAGGGATCACAGATGCAGCCACGATGAAGACGTTCTGTGGGACACCGGAGTACCTGGCCCCGGAGGTAGGTGGGCGCGGCTCAGGCCCAGGGGGAGGGCACTGGTGTGATGCTCTGCAGAGGAAGCCACTTAAGCATTCAGAAACTGCAGGACCAACTGTTTTTACCTGAATTTCAACATGAATCGGATCTTATTTTGCTCCCACTTTTTAAAAAATATTTTGTCTGTATATTTTTAGAGAAAGGGGAAGGGACGGAGAAAGAGAAGGAAAGAAACAGTTGTCTCTCGTTCGCACCCCGACTGGGGGCCTGGCCTGGCCTGCAACCCAGGCACGTGCCCTGAACTGGGGACCTTTTGCTTGGCGGGACATTGCCCGACCAACTGAGCCACATCGCCAGGCCCTGTCACTTGCATAACATGATATTATAGGGCGAGGATATATATGCCTATTAAATTTTATAAACTTTATGGGCACAAAGGTATTAACTACAGTAGAGTAAGTTCGTTTTTAATTGTTGGCCATATACATTTTATTTTTTTATGATGCCCTTTTTGATTCATTTATTAAATAGAATAATTAAATAACTTCAGAAGTGTTTGCAATTATACAAACCATTTGGATTTACCGTAGAAACAAAGAAACGGACCACTTGGATTTGTGGTATTGTGGGTTTTCATAATTACTGGAAAGTGTTTCGTTGGGAAAGTTCATGGAATGACCGTAGCTACATTTTGGAATTCAGACCAAAGCAGCTCCCACTGACGACCCTGTGTCGAGGGTTCCAGAACAACTCCTTTGCATGTTTATTCGGCAGACACACTTGGTGTGTCTGCCACGTGCTGGGTGTTTTTCTTGGTGATGTGGCTGCAGAGAACACGACACCAAGGAAACTGCTCTCAGGGAACTTACTCTGGACCACGAGTGTTGTGTGAGTGTCGTGAGAAACAGATTTTTGTTCCTCTGGAGTTCGGTTTCCCCTGCCTTCATGGGCCACGGGTGGTGCTGTCCCATATTTAGGATAACAAAATCAGCTGTGTCACAGTCAGGGGAAATCATTTCTGAAAAAGTAAATACATCTCATTTTAAAAGCGGATGATCTTCTAAGAAACAGAGATGATGTTCTATAGGCAAACGTCATCAACTGAAGGCCAAAACCCAGAGCATCACGCCAGAAGGGCCCCTAGTTGTTTCTAAACGGAAAGTTTACAGTTCACAGGAAACTGATGATTTACTTTTAAAGACAAGTAAGAAAACATTTCTCTGTGTGTGTGTATGTATATATGCATATATACATATATATTTTAATATTGCAGAAGCTGGGTCTCTAAAAGCAGTTTATGTAAGTTTGGCTGTTACGTGGTGATTCATAATTAAAATCTTGACACCTCATTTTTATCGGGGAGAGTGATCATTGTAGTTACTTTTTGAGGATGACAAATTGTGAAACAATTAATTTCTCATGCAATTTTAATTCCTTTATTTTAAGTATATATTGTCAAACACTGCATGTTTGTTAAAGCAGAGTAACTCTGAATGTGCTTACTCTTAACTTTGACCAACAAGAATTTAGGTCCTTTTTCTGGTTTTTGGTATGAACCGTTTCACTGAGAACACTCATCCGTTCATTAAGGAAATAGTCATTGAATATTTATTAGGTGCCACACATTATGTTAGGTGCTGGGAAGACAAAGACAGTAAGAAAAGGTTTCTGTCCTCAAGTATCTTACCGTTTACTAAGGTGACGAGATACGGAGCATAATTACTACTGCGCAAACACTAATTGCTTCGGTGGAGGTGCGGGAGGGTGGTAGAAGGGAGGGAGATGAGTGGGAGCTACTGGGAGCGTCTGGGGGCAGGCAGGGAGAGCAGAGGCGGGCCGCATGGACAGGATGGAGATGTGGTTTAGGTTGCATCTCCTGGAGAAAGGAAAGTCACTTCTGCACTGAGAGCAAGGTGACACGGACCAGATGGTCAGAGTGGGGAGGGACTGGCCGGGGCTGAAACTAGCTCTCTCCTCACTGCCCTGGTGTTTCGCACCTCTTTTGAACCCTGAAATTTCCCGTACTTACCCTTGTTAATCCAGACTTTCCTTGATGGGCTCTGAGTGCTACTTTTTTTTCAGCCTGGAGTGCATTTCTCAGACTGCCTCTCCAGTGAGCAGCTCACTGTCAGCATTGCCCCTTCTCCCCTCCTTGCAGAAGCCTCGTGTACCCTGGATGGAGAGGTCGGACTGCACCCTGATGATGCTCACCCTTCTCCCCCTTTTCAGTTAGTGTAATCTGGTGGAAACGCTTCGCCGTTTAAAGGTGAAGGGTATTTAAAAGGTGCTTCAAAAAGGCTATGGGAAATCAGTTCAAAACTGATTACTGTCCTACATATCAGATTTATAGCTGATTTGTAAATAAACTTAAGCTTTAAATGAACTTTCTTCTGGCAAAGACCACCAGGAAAAACAAGTCTTACAGTATAAAAATGCCATTTGTTGAAAAAAGAATACTTTAAAAATATTTGCTCTCTTAACTCTTTTGATGAAGAATTATAGAGGTTAGTGTTACTGGGGCGGGGGAGGGAAGTCCTGTGTTTCTGAAGAGGCTGCAGAAGCAGTCCTGGCAGGCCTATGGACTAGGCATTAACTGGGCTATGGCTCTAAAGTGTACTTGTGTCTGTAGTTATGAATGGATGTGCTTTTGCTCTTACTGATATTAGAAGGGAACGAACTCGACCTGCCACACACTGTGGACAATAAGATAGAAGGGAATTTGGTTGTGCAGACGCTACTCTACTTTCCCACCTAGAAATTAAAGAAGAAATTAGAAATCATGTCTCAAACAAACCTTACTGTTAAGTTTCATTATTTGAGTTGGCTCTTGCTGGATTCAAACCATTTTATACAGTGCTAATTATTTAGTCTCAGCTTTGCTCTTGAGTTAGCAGTACCTGATCGACTTTCCAACTGTAAAACAGTTTGAAAATCAAATGTAGCTTACATGCAAGACCCAACAAAATTAAAAGTGTTAAGTACGTTTTGGCAGTTCACTTTTATTATGCCCAGTCCTCAAATGTACCAGCAGATAATCATCTGAATGTTAGTTATTTTTCACATGTTTATGTGATCACACAAAAAGTACATGCTAAAAAGAAGCAGATGGTGACAGATGGGGAAGGTTGAATAAGGTGGTTTTGGAAACCTAGAGAAATGCACTTCTGTAATAGTGTAAAAATAAAAATTATTTGATAATCAAGTTAGAACTAACAAAAAGATTGCAAAAAAAATGACTCGAATGTTGGAAAATGTATAGCCTCCAGTGTGATTGCTATACAGAGAAAAAAATGTTTATAACTTTTTTCATAGAAATGTAAAAAAAATTTTCCAGGGGCTGAAAATGTATTTTTGAGGCATTTTTGGTTTTTAGAAACTAATTTTTAGAAAACATTCACTTACTGTCATTTTATTTATTTTTCTTTTAAAACCTACTGTCTTTATTATGTTTTATCTAACCCATGTTTTGAAAATACCTGAAATAGACCAGAATATTTTGGTAACTGTTGATACAAATATTCACTTAAAGTCATTGTGATGCTATGTATTGATAACAGTACAAAGGGAAATTAAATTCTGTATAAATTTAAAGCCAAAGATAGAAATTACCTTCTTCAGAAGGAGGTGGGAAAATCATGTAGAGTAAGGGCAAAGGCAGTTGGCAGCATGCATTGGCGTAGGCAGGGGGTAGTTAGACCCTGGCTAAACTGAAGTGTAATGAGTGGAATTTTATTTACTTATTTTAAATACAACAAAGAAGAAATGTAAAAGGTGTCATTTTCTGGATTGTCAATACAGTCTTTCAGAGATCTTAAGAGAAGTAAGTGAGGCCAGAGTGACTTATGTTTGCACATTAAATCTGTAGGTAAAAATAGTATACCACACATTTTGCTTAACCTTGGACAAAATTCTGCCGTTTCTACCAGATTGTGAAACTAGGTCTTAAACCTTGGAAGATTTTTGTGAAAATAAAAAGTTGCGTTGGTAGCCTTTCTAAAACTGCATACATCTCTAATAGTTTGTTTAATTATTAATAACCCACGAAACACCAGTCCTTAAGATGCTTTTGAAAGCCTTCTCCTTCCTGATGGTTCCGGAAAGGTGTCATCGCCAACATTAAGGGGCAGATGAAGTCTTCGGTTCAGGTAGAAGTTGTGTGCTTTGTCATGAGAATTAATATTAAAAACTCTTGTGGTATGTGTCTACTTACTATCTATAATGTTTCTGGATATTAAAAACCATCCCATTCTGGCTTGAAATGGAACATTTTTAAAGCATGATCAAAATGGTGCTTTTTAGTTCAACGTTGACGTCTGTCAGTGTTTGCGAGGAGCAGGTTTTACTTGTGTGGGGTCTGTCAGTTCTTGTAGTCGCTGTTTTTCACCTGAAGTTTTTTTTCAGTGCCATGTGGTCTTTTATTTGCATCTGATACTTTGGAGTGGTTCTAGTTTAGCATAAAATTTAATTTTAAATTCTCCGAAGCATAAGAACGTATGCGAAAGTAACGCTAACTGGTAACGCTAGGGATAATCCGTAGTATTTTACAATGGCTATTTTTATTTGGGTCACAAAGACCCAGTTTCTTGGAATCCCATAAAGTATGCTGCTTCGGAATAAAGAGCAAGTGTAGAAAGCTCTGGGAAGATACGTGTTAAGGATGAATCAGTCACCAGTATTATACCTGCTTGGCTTTTCTCTTGTTCAAGAATGTTGCCTGTTGTAGCCAGAGATTGCTTCGGAAGGTCCGATGTAGGCTGTGTGCAGGAATTGTGTGTGAATGCTAGGAGCCGGCCAGAAAGCTTATAGCGTTCTAATTCCCAGCAGGTGGCAGTTACAATCTCTTAAAAATTATTAGAGAATATATATTTATGAAAGAAATGCCAAGAAACCATGGAATCCATAATTCTTATGACATATATACTTCTCCCGAATCTGCAGTACATTTTAGAATATGAATTGGAATATTCATAGGTCTTTTTAAAGCAAATTTCTGTGATGTTAAAATGTGAAGGACTCCCGTAGATGATAAAGTCTGTAAGAGCGTGTATATATATAAAACACACACACGTCAGCTACCTGCAATATAAAGGTTGCCAGGAAAAAAATTTTTTTTGCATCAGCGGTAAATTGGTTCATCCAAGTTCGCAGTTTACTTTCACAACATAGGTGGGCAGACAGTTTGTTTAGATGTTTAAATTCTTCCCCCATCTGTTCTGCCAGGGTTACTGATTGAGCAGTAAGCCACTCTAGGGCATGCGGAACCTCCCTGCAGTTGCTTCCTTGGGTGCGCTGTGCGGGCCTGGCGAACAAGCAGAGGGAGGTCTTCCTTCAACTTTGCAGTGAATCCTAATGGCAAAAGAATATCGGGGTGAAGATGTTTTTTGAAAGTGCCCATTAGCCAAATCAATATCTACATTGGAAATGTCAGTTGATGATATAATTTCAAAATACATAGTTTATTATTTAATATCACTTTTTGAAATTAGTAACCATTCATTCAAGAAGTACTTATGGTGATTTTTTTCTTAAACTCACCTGGTTGTTTTATAAATGAAAATGTTTACATCAAATATTACCAGAATATTTAATAGTGATTGGTACCTGCTGTGACCTCCTTGAACCTTAGGTTTTATTCTATCAGAAAGTGAAATTATCTTTGGGTCCTGGTGGAAACAGCGAGATTACGCCTTATCTGCTGTTTGGGTATGGCTGTGAAGTAGCCTGTCACCATTGTTCATCATTTGCATTTCCTTTCGTGTTCCAGATCCTCTCTTGTCCTTTTCTGTCCGCCTGGGCGTTCCTGTCCAGTGTTATAAAGTAAAGTAGAGCTACACCTGTGGTCTCAGAGAACCACGGGATTAGGAGGAAGCACCGAGTGTCCACATTCACACCTGAACCTGGAGTCTAGTGGAATGTCAGCAACATTGAAATTGACTTTACAGCCTAGAGACACCTCTTTGGATTCATTGTTTCAGATGATAAGTCTTTTAGTGGATATTTCTCTAGGAGTAGGTTTTGGTCTGCATTTCTGTCCCAGTTATGTGACACTGTTGTCGCGGAGTGGAAGAGCACACCACCATTGTACCCCTCTATCACCACTGATCATGCCTTTGCATTGGTTCCCATGATAACCACACAGTAAATCAGCCTTTGTGCCAGGGGGAAAATCATCGGAGGCGGCCAGAAGGAATTGCAACTCTTAGGTTAAAGAATCTAAATTTTGTGTGTTTCTATAATTTTGGAAAAAGAAGTGCTTTGAGTAATGGAGAAAATTGTCTTCCAAAAATAATATAAAGAGGCTGTGGATTTTAAGTCCACTCTGGAATTTCTAGAGCATTTCCAGGTGCTGTTTTGAAATAATTTATATTGAAGGAGAGTGAAAGGACATTTTATGAATAGTGATAACATGTTTTATATTATATATCCACATGTGGAATATCAGAATCACTTTTATTTCTCGTGTATGTCATCTTGCAGCTGTTTGGAGGTAGGAGTTGAGCAGAAATCTATCTTTTTAATTGGGACCAAAGACTCAGATCAAGTATGCTGGCTGAGCTGTTAGGGTGTTTTCTCCTTAACATTGCTTAAGCTTATGTGTCAAAAAGATAATACATTACATCAAATTTGTTCAGCACAAAGTGGTCCAGCAAGCAGTTCTAATTGTAGCATTCTAGCTCTATATCAATTAAAGCACATTATGTTCAGAAGCAAAGCCACTCAGTTGGAGAGTCAGTACTCATTTTACAAAGCTAAATAAAATACATTTTATTTTATCAAACAGATTTTTTTACAGTGCAGTTTTATTTTTCAAATGCCTATTTCTCTTCAAAAATACCCCCCCCCCTTTTTTTATGCACTCACTTTCCCTTCTGGCTGCAAACCAGGTATTTAAACAAAAATAAGGGATTGCCAGTTTTGCCAGCTGGGGAAGAGAACCCGGCTGGTGAAATGTGGGTTCGGGAGGCAGTTAATCCAGCTTTTATGCTTTTTATGGTTTTATGAAAAAAGAGGTTAAAAACCACATTTGGCTCTTTTTTTTTTTTTTTTGCGTGTGCCTCTGTTCTGTTGGTGCTGTAGGAATGCAGAGAAAGGTTACTTAGATTTGAACATTTTTTGTTATTAGGTAAAATCCTGGATCTATTAGGAAAAGGCCCACAAACAATGCATTCAACTAATTGGATGTGAGAGAGAGTCTTCAATAATCAAAAGTCACTGGTATTTAAAAAATGCATTTTCTTTGACTTAAGTATGCAAGTGGAATTTCTCTGCTCCGTTAGTTTATTTCTTGTTTTCTGTATGTTCTCACATTACTCACTTCAAACAAACAAGCATTTGAACTATTTTCAGCCAAAGATAAAAATGAGAATTTGCTGTTTTTCCTGAAAATATTTTGGTTAGTTTGTGATTTACCAAAGATCTTTGGAACATGTGGGACTGGACCTGTGTCCATCTCTTGCCAGTATTATTTGTTCCCAGGCTTCTTCAGCCACAAAACAGTGATGCAGTTGAGTTAAAAATCCTTCAGAGCACTTGAAAACACTACTAAATATATCTTCAAGTAACATAGTATTTTTCTTGAAAGTACGTGCTCCATCTTCAAATATCCTGTCTACCGAGGTGCCTTTGCTATCCAAAATGTCATGCACAGTTCTGTGAAATTATCGGTAAATTTTAAATAAAAGCCACATAGGAGTAACCTTCAGCAGTGTATTTACTTATTCCAAACTAAGGAAGTTTGGAATATGAGCATTGCTTTGTTCTGTATCAAGTTCTCTCTTACGCAGTCAGTTATAAGATTTTTTAAATTAATAAATTTCATGTGTATGGTTTTGTTGATCAGTTTATCCCAAAGGTAAGAGGCTCAGAAAAAATAAACTTTAAGATGATTCAAATATAATAATTAAAAATAAAATATTGCAAGTTCCAAATGAATGAAGAAAATTCCATTGCATGAGGAACACACCTAAGAAAAAGGCACAATCGAATGTCTCCGGAGCTAGTGGCAAGTTATCATGTTCCGATGTGAACAGGCTGCTCGAGCAGAGCCTGATACTTTCATGTCCTTTCTTCCTAAGTTTAAATTGCATGGAATATATTTTGCAGAGCAAATTCAAGGTATATACTACACAGGTGTTGAACGCACGATTCTTCTTGTCAAAGTGTGTTATAGCATAGGCAATACATCTTTATATTCACCTTGTCGACTCAGGATTTCGTGAGTTTAAACATGGGGGGGCCTCCAAAAGTGTTCGGACGTATTTTCATGGTGGCTGTGCCCTGTGCTCTTGCCGGTGACACCGTTTACTCCCGTCTTCCACCGTCTGGTGGATGTCGCTCAGCTCTTCTCAGAGCAGGAGCGCCGGGATGCACTGGGGTCAGCACGCCTGAGCTCTAGGTTGCTGCTTAAAGTCCCCTCTGGTGAGCCAGAACGAAACATTAAGTAGGCCTGGGAGAACGCGTGCAGACCTGCCGACGGTTTCCGCTTCCCCCTCTGTGCACTCACGTACGCACTGGCTTGGAACTGGTTACACAGCCATCTCCGTGTCTCTATGGCACATTCCAGATATTCGGCGTGATTTACGTCTATGGCAGGATGCTTCATAGTTTAAACGTCGAGATCTACAAATTGCCTGCCTAGGCTTCGAAAGGTAGAATGCCTTCTTATGTAAAAATCTTGCGTTTTACCCAAATGCTTTCAGAGTTAATGTGTAACAGCCTCCTTCCCGGTCTCACTTTCAGGTGCTGGAGGACAACGACTATGGCCGGGCCGTGGACTGGTGGGGCCTGGGCGTCGTCATGTATGAAATGATGTGTGGGAGACTCCCTTTCTACAACCAGGACCACGAGAAGCTTTTTGAACTAATACTGATGGAAGACATTAAATTTCCTCGAACACTCTCTTCAGATGCAAAATCGTTGCTTTCAGGGCTCTTGATAAAGGATCCAAATAAGCGGTAAGCCACCGATGACACCCGGGAGTCGCTGCTGTGTGCGGCGCGCAATTGCAGTATGGAAATTAATTCAAACACAAGTGGCTCCAAGAAGCCGTGTATTTGGTGTAGACGTCTTCCAACTGAGACACTGGCTTATTTTTAGCTGCATAATAGAGAACATTTAAAAAATTTCCTGAACTGTTTCCTAACTTGGAAATTTTATGCAGATTTTACCAAATAAGGATTTGGGGAGTTTTATCCATGTTGTGTGTGTTATCCATATTATGAGTGAGCTTTCTTAATCGCCCTGGTGCTTCTGTCGAGGCATGGGACCGTCCCTTTTCTTCTTTCCGTCTCCAGACCTTTGTGTTTCTGCTGATTGACGTTGTAAACAGCCCAGACCTGTCTCTATGTTCTTCTCGCCCCAAGGTGTCTAACGCCTTTTTGGCTTGTCCCTTTGAAGATATTCTTTCTGTGCATTCTGAAATTAATGCTAGAAAAGATCTTCATACACTTTGTGTTTCTGTTTTTGTAGCTTCAGCTTTGGCCTGAAGAAACCTATAGCCCTTTTCTCAGTGAGCTATAGGTTCTTTGCTCATGCTTACATGTTCATTTAGACATGCATTCTGTAAGTCATATATGAAATGACTATTAATTTTTAATACCCCTTAAAGTAGGTGTCTGTGTATATCTATGTATAGGTAGATCCTTCCATCTAGATACACACGCACTTTTTCTGAAAATATCTTAAGCATCCTAAGGTTAGGCCATTTCATATATTGTTGAATCTTTTATAACACCTCATGTAATGTTTTTTCTTTACGAGTTCTGTTCATGGTTGCTGCTCATATGTGTTTGTTGATAGGCTGAATTCATGAAGGCAAGAGTAATTGAAGCTTCAAATGTGGGCTTTGTCTACCGTAGGAGTGGTTTCCATGACATGCTTCTAGCTTCTCAGTTTGTGAGGAACATGATTTTACCTTCAGCAAAAATAAGCAAACATAATAACGAGGTGCCATTTTTTGCTTTGTGAAGAACCAATCACAAATGCATTTTGTAATTTTCATAACAGGGATCATACCTTCCATTTGTAAAGTGATGGTTTTGTTCAGGCAATTTTGTATGTGTTGCATTCCCTGCTGGCTCAGTGCCTTGCAGAGCAGGTAGGTAGGTAGGTAGGTAGGTAAATATTATCCTCATTTCCATAAAACTTTAAGTGATTTATCCCAGGTCTCACAGAATAGTCTTATGGAACAAGAGTAGAGATCAGGTTTCTTGGTGCCTATTTGAAATTTCTTATACAGAGTGGGACAAAAGTAGGTTTACAGTTGTTCATATGGAAAATAACACAATAGTTAATAAATAATCACACAGAATAAACTGTTCATGTACTTACAACTGTAGGCCTACTTTGGCCTTCTCCCTGTGTGTCTTACAACACATCAATTTGGGTCGTGTTTTGCAATATATTCTATTTAATGTGATGATTTCACAATTAATGTCACAGGTGGGACTTGGTGATTGGCAATCATTAAAAAGAGGTGGGATTTCCATTTTAACTGCTTGATTTAGGGACCTGATATTTGGTTTGTGTTTTGAGGGCAGTGAGTTTTTATGCCATCCTTTCCTGGCTCCTCCGGGTGACTTTGTGGCCCCCTCTGTATGTGGCTGGTGGAACACAGTTGTACTGCCTTTTCATGTCTCTGTCACATTCATTTTTGTTCTCATCCTTCCCCCAGCCCACCCGGTGGGTAGCACATAGTAGGTACTTAATGATTACTCAGTAAATGGGAGGTAAATTTAACGTTAGTGGCCTGGTAAGTAGCACAACTCTTAAAGGTTTGTGCACCCAGAGGCTGGGACTGTCTAAAGAGAAGGTGTGGTATTTTCAATCATCTGCTATTTCCTTTTGTAGTGGAGGTATCAAGCAGCCACCACCCTCCCCCCAAATGCTGCATTAAAATACTGGAAATGCGAGGATGAACAGAATAATCTTCTCTAGATGTTCATATAGAATAAGTGGGGCACAAGACATATTCATAGGTGCTCAGGCTATACTGCATGCAAATTGCTTTTGAAATTATTAGCTCTGTCTGGGGGGTCGGCAGACCTGAGCTGACTCAACGGAGGAGTTGGGGTTTGCATTGGCATTCATGCCAAGAAACTCACATGTAAAGAACAGCTAGAATTGCAAACGAGCGTGAATTTGAGAGGTTCAGTGACTACTGTGTAGAGTATGAGTTGGGTAGCATTGGGAGATGAAGCCGATATGTTAGATTATGAGGACCTTATGTTTTTTAGAAAATATTTAGTGTTTATTCAGAAAGAGATGAGATGCCACTGAATTATTGAAATGGTTGGAATGTTCATCAGATTTGTGTGATGACAAGGTAACTCTGGCAGCTCTGTGCTGGATGGATTAGAACAGTGCACGGCCAGGAGCAGGTAGTAGGAGTGGTCCAGATCAAAGGCGGGGTCCTTCCTGAGCGGTGGCAACAGGATGATAGATAGAACTCTGAATGGTGAAGTAGAAATGGTGAGGAAGTGGGAGAAGGCGCTTTCCAGCCTGGTGACTAGTTTGGAGAATGGAGTAGTTTTAACAGACGGTGTACAGGCAAAGGAGGAGACTACATGGGGTAGATGCTAGTACTAGCTTTCGCTGTACCGAGTCTGAGGTTTATATAGAAACCCAGATGGGAAATAGTATCGCTGCCTAATAGAAACCCAGGAACCGAGTGTCTGGACTAAGGATCTATCACCATCTGGGAGGGAGCTGGAGCTGTGAGGGTGGTGGAGAGAGTCCTGGGAGATGGGAGAGCCAACCAGGAACCCCAAGAACTCTTTGGAAATATACTCAATAATCGCATCATTGTGTATCTCCTCATTATTACCCTCTTCCACTATTCTAAATTCTGCCTGCATTTTTCTGACCCTCTGTATTGAGTTGCTATCAGTTCTTCCCAAGGGTCAACTGTCATTTCGCTTTTATTTCTTATTCTCCATTACTTTATGCTCATTCTGTTAGCTCGCCTTTATCTTCCTCGGCAGGCGAGAATGTGTAGGGAAAGCATGACCGCGCACCGCCTTCAGCAACGCTGGGGAAACAGGAGTTCCACGGTGTCCTAATAGCGAAGATCCGTAGTAGCTGAGGATGTGGTTTGGCATTCTGATGTTGGAGTTCAGTGTTCCTAGACATGAGTGTCTTCGTGCAGATCATATTCTGATACTGTGCTGGAGTCCGAAGTCGTATGCTGGGCAGTCGATGGCACTGACGTTTCCGACAGCTTCACGCCCTGAGGGAGCTCGTGCTAAAGAATCTCTCCCACCTTTTGAAATGCAGTCTAAGATTCTGTTCTTAGACTTTGCGCAGTTTTCATGGCGGATCCTTTAGTCTTCTGTGTGTTCGATAAATGCAGATTAAGTGCTGGCTGTGTCCAGAGCTGAACTGTTGGTACAGAACAGACAGAAAAGGGAGGCCGCCGGGCTGGGCCAGAACCTTTCCTTTCCCAGCGGACTCTGTTGTCCTCCCAGCCCTCACCGCGTGCTCCATCTCACACTCGGTTCCACGTGAAAACAGTACGGAGACAGACAGTAACGACAGTGGAGGAGAGTACTACGAACTTCTGACTTTTCTCAGGCAGACTACTTCGATGCAGACTTTGAAACGCTAGATTCTTCTCAGAAACATGTGTTTTGGTATTTCTGCTTGTCTGGTTCCCTCAGCACAAGCTTCAGATGCTTCTTTTGGATAATCCAGTACTGCTCTGTGCCCTCAAAAGTATTCGCCGTCTAGCGAGACACTTGCAAGTTGACCTAGAATGGAAAAGGCGAGGCCAGGGAGTGGGGTACTGCGGTCCCCCACACGCAGAATGGCTGGTCGGGAGCTCCAGGTGCGCACAGGGCTCCCCTTAGCGGGTCCCCTGGGAAAGCTCCGCGTTGGGGCTGTGGTGCCTCCTGCGTGCACCTGACCGCGCGCCCTCAGCTGGCCGCTCTGGGTTCCATTCCGACACTGTGTGGGAGGATCCTGGGTTCCTCGCCGTCTCGCGTTTCTTACACCTAATAAGAAGGAGAAGTTGTAGAGTGGCACAGTTACGACCTGCTCATGCCCCTCCTCCCCAGTGGTGTGTGGGCGCGGGCACGCACCAGCTCACAGGAGCCGACTGTTCCATTTCCAGAATTAGGTGAGCTGGTGGTTTTACAGAGTCATCACTAAAACCTAAATTATATAAATTTGTAAGTTAAAATATTAAAATCAAAGGTAGTAAATACTCAAAACTCATCTCTCTTTGATGATTTTGTTATATTTTACTATTGGCCATGGTGGGAGATATTTACATCACCAGAATTGGCAAACACTGTAAGACAGGGCTTGATTTATTGTTCTGTCAATTGTTTAGACTTACAGTGATAGAGAAAACGTTAATAACACAGGTTACATTTTAAAGGTTGTCGTATCTATACCCATTACGTTATGAATGGCACACATGCACACAAAGGAAATGTCCTTCTACTGTTCCAAAAGTATTAACCATTCAGCAAGGATGTCACTCACTTGTGGGACACACAGGTGGAGCTCTGACATGCGTGTCTATTGTATGTCACTTTGTTCTCAGTCTTTACTAGAAACGAAAATATCAGCTGATACATCAGAACTACTCATAGTCTGTTGGTGGCTTTGGACTTCAGCAAAAATTAACACAAGTTTTCTGGAGCGTCCACTGGTTAATTTACTTACGATAAAGACTGGTGTATATTTTTACTATTCTTTATAAATTCTGTGCTTTACATCCTTTATATCAGTACGGTTCATAATAAACATGCCCTGTGCATGTTATCGGTGCACGATTTCCCCAGAGGCCTGGGCGTTAAGCGTGGTCCCGGCACGTCATTCCCGACTGTGAATAAGACCCGGGACGCTTGCCGCATCAGCATCAGATTTGACTCGGTTCCCTTCCCTCGCTCTTCCTCCTCCTTTCCCTGCTCTTTCTTTCTGCTCCCTCGCCTTTCCTGTCACCCTCCCTCCAAACTTCACTCTCCGTTGTTCCTGTTCCTCTCATTCTTTCTTCGTCACGACTCATATGCACTGTATGAGCCGAGGAAGCCAGGAAACAGCTGAACTTCGTCTTGTGTGAGGCATCAGTTAAATAAGAGCGCCTTGAGAGACGCGGGAGGTGCACCTTTACACACTTTATGAGTTATATGGAAACCTGCTTAGCAAATCACATTGTAATGCTGTCTCACAGATTAACAACTCCATTTCCGTGGACATTCATTCGAGGTATGAAAATAGTCTGCGTGTGTCTGTCTGTTCGTGGTGCTCTCCAGGTTGTTTCTCTGACCAATTTGGACATTTCAGAATTTGTGTCCACAAGGCTGCAATCCTGACTTGAGCCATTCTGGGATAAATTTGGTTTATAGAATTGACAGTGATAACGGCTACCTCTTACTGTGCTGGGTGCTGGACCTCATCTCAGTTTTCTCATCCGTAGAATGGGGACGATAAGTAGGTTTTTCCTTGTCACGCACAAACTCCCGAGCTGGTTGCCCATTTCAGGTCTGCCGCGCACGCCTGTGTTCTTAGATGCCACACTGTCCTGAGTCCACCCACGCCTGTGTTCTTAGATGCCACACTGTCTTGAGTCCAGCGCACATGAGGGAAATTAGATCTCACAGTGAAAGATTTTTACCTTTATGACTATTGATCACAAGAACTATTCATCACACAGAAAATTATGTTTCACAAAAACTCTTTGTTAGGCGTTGGGCTTATGTAAATGTTTCATGCTCATTTAATTTCATTCCTATCCTCACAGCCTTGGCGGAGGGCCAGACGATGCAAAAGAAATCATGAGACACAGTTTCTTCTCTGGAGTAAACTGGCAAGACGTATATGATAAAAAGGTAAGCTACTGCCGTAGCGTGGTGTGTATGTGTTTGGCTAAAGTGAATTTACAGCAAAAGGTTTTCAAGTGGGTACAATTTAATGTTATAATGCTATTTTTCACCTCTGCACTACCACTGATTGCATACTGAACATTTAATTGAATGTAGAAAATTTTGACTCCCAAAATACATCTTAAAATTCTATTCGGTACAGTCAAGCAGTTGCTATGTCTCCGAGAAATAATACACGGTCAGAGGTTTCCTTTGGTGCTCAAGGCTGCAAGCCACAGCCAAATACCCCTTTGCTACACCCTGTCCAAGGAGGAGTCAGTCAGAAAAAGAAAGAAACAGTTCTTTACGAGACAGCGGTAGAGCACCAGTGTGGCACCGCCAACTGTTGGGAGACTCGGAACGCTACCACGGTTCCCTCCTCAGTGTTGGGCTCCTCACGGTAAGTGGTAGTTTGGCATCCCCTGGAGAAAGCCCTGAGGGTCCAGCCAGCACGCCGGTGGGAAGGGAAGCCAGGCTCGCCTGTCTCTGCGGCCCCCGCCGAGACAGCCCAGGTTGCTGCCTGGCGGTGCGTGCACGGAGAGGTTCGCAGGCGGGGTGGGAAAAGGAACTCCCGAAACACAGCTTCAGATGATGCCGGTGGAGATAGGAGGAGCAGCAACCCAAAAAATGACGAAGTTTCCGTAGGTAATAGGCGTCTTCGCGGGCTGACACCTCTCACAGTCTCCTGGGCATCAGAGCTGCTGAGCAGACCTGAAGAACGGCAGCCTGCCCGCAGCGTCCTCGCATTTCGAGTCTCTTCCTACGTCGGTAGTTGGTGTTCTTTACCAGTGGGACGTAGGTTTGGTCATCGAGTCCAGCTGTATCTTAATGTTAGCATTCGGGGAGGCGTGTGAAGGGTATACGTTTGTGCTATTTTTGTAAGTCTTCTCTAAGCCAAGATTATTTCCATGTAACAGGCTACAAAAATTGGATGTTACCATAGGTTTTTTTGTACCTCCTTTATCAGTCTGAGGACTCTCCCCCTGTCCCTCGTGTGCTAGTAGCTTTTATCATGAATAGGTGTTGAGTTCTATCAGAAGCTTTTTCTGCACCTGTTGCAGGGATCGAATGGGTTTTCTCTGTTACGTTCTATTAACGTGGCGAATTACATGGTGGATGGGTTTTCTGATGGTAAAGGAACCTTAGATTCCATCCACCTATCCGTGATGTGTTCTCCTTATTTCATATTGCTACGTTTCATACAATGTTTCGTAAGGATTTTGGCATCCTTACATCATGAGCGATGTTGGGAGTTGTCTTTCTACAGTGTCCATATGATTTCAATTTGTAGCTCGTGTTTCCCTTTGAAAAACAAGGTGGGAAGTATTCCCACCCCTTCGGTTGTATGCAGTTGTGTGTGTGGACGGTGTTATCAGATCCTTAAATCTTTGGTAGAATTTACCAGGGAAGCCACTTGGAGTTTTGACTTTGTGGGGAGGTTTTTAACAATAAACTCAATTTCTTCAATAGCTATGGGGCTATCAAGGCTCTCTATTTCTCTTTGAATGAGTTTTGGTATTCTGTGGCCTACAAGGAATTTGTTGTCCAAATATTCTAATTTATTGGCTTTAAAAAGTATATAATCTTTCCTTCCTGTCTTCACAGCATCTGTTGCATGTGCAGTGGTGGTCTCGCTTTTAGTTCTAATGTTGGTCATTTGTGTCTTCTCGCTCTTGTTCTTCATCAGTCTCCCTGGGGGTTTAGCAATGTGGCTGAATTTTTTTTTAAAAGAACCAGTTTTTGGTTTTATGAATCTTTTGTATTGTTTTTCTGTGTGCAAATGTATTAATTTGCTCTTTATTATTTATTCTGCCTCTGTTAATTTATATTCTGTTTTTTTTCTCTATTTTCTTTAGGAAGATGCTAAGGTAGATGTTTTGAGTCCTTTCCCTTTTTCTAACATAAGCACTGGTGCTACAAGTTTCTGTCTAAAGATTCAGCCATGCTTTGCAAATGTCGATGTTGTGTTTCCATTTCAAAATATTTTTAATTCTCCTTGTGATTCTTTCTTAACTCGGGGGTTATTTCAAAGTGTGTTGTTCAGTTTCCAAGTCTACAGATCTTTCAGTTCTTTCTGTTATTGACTCCTAACTTAATTGTCTTCTGCCTGGAAAACATACATTATATGATATTAATGCACTTAAATTTATTCACAGTTTTCTGGCCCAGAAAAAATGGTTTCTCTTGGTATATGTTCTGTGTCCACTTGCAAAGAACATGTTCTCTGCTTGTATTGCATAGTGTTCTGCCGGTACCCATTGTGTCTACATGGTTGATAGTGTCTTTCATGTCTCCTATATCCTCCCGAATTTTTCGTCTGCTCATTCTATTAGTTACTGAAAAGGGATTGCTGTAATCTTTAGCTGTAATTGTAAATTGGCTTTGTTTCATGTATTTTGGAACATCTGTATTAGCTGCATACGTGTTGAGGACTATGTCTTCTTGGTGAATTTTCCCTTTATCGTGATGAAGTGTTCCTCTTACTCATAGCACTGATACTTGTTTTGAAAGCTACTTGGATAACGAGTACTCCAGCTGCCTTTTGATTTTGTATGATGCATCTTTTCCCATTATGCTACTGTTAGCCTGTACTATATATCTAAGTGAATTTTCTTTTAGATGTCATGTAGTTGGTTCTTGCTTTTGCAGGGGAGGGGGATCTTAATGGATGATGGTATTTATTTACAACTTTATTGGCCAAAAAAGAAGAGGGAAAGTTTGAAATATGAGGCATTCAGCTGATCCTGTCAACTATATTTACAGTCACCTATATGTGGGAGAAAAGTGTAAAAATGCATATAAATGATAAAGACTTGAGAACAAAATTTACTTGAATCAAATGTAAGTGTCATTTTGTAAGTTAAAAATGATCAGAGGGGAGGGGGAGGGAATTTCAGGGGAGAAGGGAAGGGTTTACAGGAACAAACATAGGGGACACATGGACAAAAATAGGGGGTTGGAAATGGGAGGGATGGATGGGTGGGCTGGAATGGGAATAAAGGATAGAAACTGTACTGAATAATCTAAAATAAAGAAAAAGAAAAAATGATCAAACAGAAGTGATAGTAAAGGAATGGATATTTAACCACATCTCTGTTTTATATCTTAAAAAAAACAAAAGTTTCAAAGTATCTGTTGACAAAATGAAGACGTAAGATGCAAATACATGAATAGTATTGTGTAAGATTTTTTTAATATATTGGAAAAAAAAGAGTGAGATGTAAGGAAAAGGCAGAGGCTGTGAGGCACAGCTAAAGGGGTTGATTAGCCTTCGCAGAGCGGGCGGGCCCCTCTGTGGGGACACGGGTGGGAGATGTTGTAGAATTGCCCACAGAAGCACGTGTGTGTGTGAATATCTGTTCCCGAGCTGGGGTAGCCGCCACCTGAAGGCCCTGCTGTCCTCCTTGCGGGCGTCCTGCTCGCGACAGTGAGCTCAGTGTGCGTGGCCAACCTCAGAGGCTGGAGGAGGGCACTGGGGGAGGGGAGGGAGCCGCAGAGAACCCGAGCAGAGGTTCTGGGTGCTGCTGGAGGCCCGGCTGAGGCTGGGGATTTCAGAATGCAACTGGAAGCTGACCGGCTGCTACAGCTTTATTCTTTGTAAGGAAAACTAGTAACATAGAACAGAAAGAATGAGTATTTAAAGAAGATAGATTTGGAATCTTTGGCTCACTTTGAGAACCATCTTATATTTATTATATTTGTACTTATTTTCCAGAGATTTCCTTCAGCAAAAAAGAGGAAATTTGCTTTTAAGAAAGTAATTGAGGTACTGGATAGTTTACTTTGGTCACATGGTTAATAGTCATTTCACTGGAGTGGCAACCGTTTAAATGAGAAAGACTCATTTTGTCACTTAAGTGTGAAGAACAGAGAGGGGCCTAAATCTAAATGAAAACAATGCCTCTTCTGAAAGCACCTCAGTGAATCTAGGTACCTTATTGTATTAATTTTAAGTCTTTCAATTCATTCATTAGACTTCTGTGTTCCCATTTGAAGATTGATCTTCATGTCTGCCCCAGGTTTTGAGTTAGAAGTTTTAGTGTTTGTATAAAACTGCATGTTTACCATTTCAAATGCTCTTTGTTCTTTTTTTCTAAGTAACTTTATTTATGGAGATAGAATTCTCCCTGCGAAAGACACACTTCAGCGGGTGCTGGTGCAGTCAGAGCTCTGCAGCCCTCAGCAGCCTCTGGCTCCAGAACACCTTCGTCCCTTCATTCCTTCTGGAAGGTTCTCTCTGGTATTAGTCCCCTGTGGCCTAAAGAATTTCCATGATCATTTCTCGTAGCACAAATCGGTTGGAGAGGAATTTGTTTTCTTTTATCTGATGATGCCTCTACTTTGGCTTCATTCTCCAAGGATATTTTCCTGAATGTAAAATTGTGAGTTGATAGTTCAGTGCAAGCGCATTCAATTATTCATTCCTTGTAAATTATGTGTTATCTTTCAAGGTATTTTTGCTTGTGTGATGGCCTTAGAACATGCCAGTTTGAGTAGTCCGAGCTCCATTTCCCAGAATTCCCTTTGCTACCGAGGTTGTTGCGGAGACTCGGATCGGGGTGAAATAGCAGCATTCTGCAGCTCCTCCTGCTGTTGCTGGTCTGCTAGCTCCGCCCTTGGCAGGAGACAGGGTCAGGCCTGCCTCTGCTCCGTCTCCCGCTGGGTGGGCCCCCTTTTAGATTTTCCCACCCCTGGTCCAGGGAGTATTTAGCCCCATGACAAAGGTCCCAGCCAGTTCATGGAGGATATCCACACCTTCAAAGCCAGAGATGATAAGAAATGGTGTGGGTTTCCGTCTGTCCTTGTGCGCTCCAACCCCAGCTTTTTTAGGGTTCCAGGTTGTTCTTATCCTGCTTTACATACATCTTCTCACCTCCCTGTCCTATGGATGCCAGGCTGTGGCGTAAGCATGAAGACAGCAGCCTCATGGACCATGTGTGGACGGCTCCTACAGCTGAGTGAGTCCAGATCCCTGTAGTCCACTCAGTGACCCACTCATGCGCATGTGCACTGCACACACACACAGCACTGCTTCTCTGCACCTGTAACTGAAGTCCAGGTACATAAAGCAAAAATTAATGAAACTGCCCGGAAAAATAGACGAATCTGCAATTAGAGTTGGACATTTTAATACCTATCTCTAAATAATTGATAGATGTTAGAAAATCATTAAGTTTATAGAAGAAGTTAGCAATATTGCCAACTCAATCTAACTGACATTTATAGAACACTATACAACAACAGAGGAATACTCATTTTCCCAGGTTATATAGAACATCAGCATGATATACCATATTTTGGGCAAAACAACCCTGTAAGTTTAAAAGGATTCAAATAATTCAGAACATGTACTCTATGAATAAAATGGAATAGATTTAGAAATCAGAACAGAAAGATATATGGAAAATCCCCAAGTATTGGAAAGCTTATTACAAGTTTAAATAATTCATATGTTAGAGAACAAACCAGAAAAGGACATTAGAAAGTATTCCGAGCTAACTGAAAAGGAAAACAGAACACATTTAGCTCTGGGGTATAGCTAGTGTGATATGTTAGGGGAAATTTGTAGTTCCAATGGGGTATAGCTAGTGTGATACATTAGGGGAAATTTGTAGTTCCAAATCATTATATTCAAAAAGAGGAAAGATCTAAGATCAGTGACTTAACTTTCTTCTTAAGAAACTAGGGAAAAGGGGGGGAAATTATATCCAGTGGCCAGTGTGGTAAGGCAAGAAAAAGGAATAAAACGCATACAGGTAGGAAAGAAGTAAATCTGTCTTTATTCAGGGACAACCTGGTTATCTATTTAGAAAAGCAGATGAAATCTACAAAATACCCACTAAAGTTTAACCCATGGGTTGCTGAATACAAGATAAATATACAAAGGATTGCAGGATAAAAAATTAACTGTAATTTTATACAGCAGCAACAGACTAACATGAAAATCAATAAAAATATTGTTTATAATAACAACAGAAATATGAAGTACTTAGGGATAATTTTGACAAAAGGTATGAAAGAACTTTATACCGAAAACTAAGAAATATTGTCGAGAGAAAGTAAAGAGAACCTAGAGCAATGAGGAGATTGGCTGTGTTCGTGGTTTCGAAGACAGTATTTTTAAGATGTCTGTTCTCTCAGAATTGGCATATAAGTTCACCACAGTCTTAATGAAGATGCTAGCAGGCAATTTTGTAGAAATTGTTAGGTTGATTCAAAAAATTGTGTGGAATGCAAAGGACCTAGAATAGCCCAGATGACTTGGACAAAAGACAAAGTTGAAGGTCCTGTACTATCCAACATCAAGGTTTATTTTTAAGCCACAGTAGTCAAGACAGTTTGGTATGGACCAACAGCATCTTTATTTGCCCATAAAGGTGGGTGAAGAGGTCAGTGCAACACAGTAAAGAATCTGGAAATAGGTACACGGGTATGTGGTTAACTGACTTTCAGTAAAAGTACAAAGATACCTCAATTCTACAAATCCTGCTACAACAACTGGACATCTATGGTTTTTTTTTAAAAAAATTTGCAGCATATACAAAATTAACTCAATATGGATCATATTCCTAAGTGTAAAGTCTTCTAGAAGAACACACAGGAGAAAATATTTGCAGTATTAGGTAGGGCAGAAATTTTGCAGATGGGGACAGAAGCATAAAGAAAAATTGGTAAGTCAGACTATGTCTAAATTAAGAATGTTCTTTAAAAGACACTTGCAGAGAAAGGAAAAGGCACAGAGTGGGAGAATATTCGCAAATCCCAACTCTGATACGAGATGCACATGCAGAGGATATAAAGAAGTCTCTGAACTTCATGACGAGGAAAATATGTACGTGGGTAAATATTTGAACAGACATTTCACCAAAGAAGAAATAAACTCATGGAAAAGATGGCTACTCGTTAGGGAGATACAGTCAGAACCGTGGTGCAATCCCGCCACGCGTTAGCGGGTCTGGTGCTGGGAAGACCGACCCGCAATGCCGGCAGGAGCCGGAGCTGGAGCCGGAGCCGGAGCCGGAGCTGGAGCCGGCCAGACCTGCTCTCCTGCGCCAGGGCCGTGGTGTCGCCCGGGGTCCTTGGGTTTGAAAACGTGCTTTCAGTTCTCCTTCTCCCTGTTTTTCTTAAACATAGTCTGTCTAGAAAACAATGTAAAGATTTTTGCATTATTTAACATAAATTTGGTGACAGTAAGAGTGGGAAAATGCATTGATCTGAAGCCAATCGTGTATTTCTGTTTCTGTATAATTTTTATAAAACATACTCACTTCTGTCCTATTAGACTTTCTGTTTTCCGTCCCCATGGGGATTTTATTCTAAAGGCAGCACCTCCTGTTCTGAGCAGTCCTCATCAGAGCGCATGTGCTGACTCGGGTGGGCCCTGGCCCTGGGCTTCCCAGGCTAAAAAGGGCCTGCAGGTTGTACGTGGAGGCAGAGCCCATCCTGGCCCACTGCCTCCCACCCAGGGGTGGTCGCAGAGGTGGAGGCTCCTGGGGCTCGGGCTTCTGAAACCACCAGCGTCCCGAGACCAGCCCCCAGCCCGTGCCTGCGGCAGGTGTGAGGCTGAGGAGCCCATTTCTGTCACTCCCAGAGCAGTTAGTTACTCTCCATCTCTCCGGGGCACAGCCCCTCCGAGGGTCTGGTGAAAACCGTGGGCGAACGTTGGCTCATAACTGCCGAGAACCCCGTTCCAGAGCAGGCCAGGCATTCATGCCCGTCTCCACCAAGCAGAGCTCGAGTTCTTTGCCAGGTCTGAAGGCAGCACGCTCTCCGTGGCTCTATATAGAGAATAACTGTATTTTGGGTTGTGTTTTAAATAATAAGTTGTCCATCGGGCTGCAGAGAGCAGCGAGCTGGTGCCTTCGCTGCACCAGGAAGAGCCTGCGTTCTGCAGCCCGTCTGCCTCCGTCTGGTTCTCTGTACGCATGTTGCTGGGAAAAGATGGGGACGCCTCTTCAGCAGCTCTTCCCACCTTATCCTCGGGTTCTTGTGTGTTCGAGTTCCCATAATCCCTCTCATTGTACGCAGAACAACTGTCTCCTGCTGTGCTGGGCTTAGCCGGTTGACTGGCAGCCTCATCGACCTTTCGCGGTGACTCGGCAGTCTTCAGTTAGTTGTTAGGATAAAATTAATTGTATCTTAAAATTAATTTTCCTAAAGTGAAGTCTGTTAACTGCACTTTCTCTTTCTTCTTATAGCTTGTACCTCCTTTTAAGCCTCAAGTAACATCTGAGACAGATACCAGATATTTTGATGAAGAATTTACAGCTCAGACTATTACCATAACACCACCTGAAAAATGTAAGTAAATCTAGAAGGTGATTCATGGCACGCTAATAGAATCGAAGAAAACAGTCATTTTTTTTAGAAAGTGTTTTCTTTTTATTATTATTATTTTTTCTTTATTTATCTTTAGAGGTGAAGGGAAGGAGAGAGGGAGAGAAATACCAATGTGTGGTTGCTTCTCATGCGTCCCCTGCTGGGAACTGGCCTGCAACCCAGGCATGTGCCCTGACTGGGAATCGAACCTTGATCCTTTGGTTCTCAGGCCCGTGCTCAATCCACTGAGCTGCACCAGCCAGGGCAAGACAATCATTTCTTTAATTAGATATTTTCAAGAACAAATTCTACAACAACTTAATTCATTTCACTTAAGAACGGAGTTAGTTCCCGGCATGGAAATATAAAGAAAGGTAGCTAAGAGAAAAGTTTTTCTTTCGGGTAGAAAAATTATGTATGGAAAAACTGTACACTAAGAATTACCGACTAATTAGCTCTTCTGTACTGTTCTCCGACAGATTCTTTTGACATCCGCTAAAAGGATTTCAAAATAGAGACTTTCTGTGTTTCCCATTCACATACTACCTCCAGAATTTCCCTAATTTTGGTCTCCTACTTACTAGCTTTAAAATTCACTTTCAGTTGAATCATTCTTGTATTTACTTAGATTTGTCCTAAGCAAGAATATCTGTGAGGACAAATTTAGTTTGCTAGTAGTTTTTGGTGCATATAAATTAAACTCCATACCTGTTAAAACTCTGGGTTTGTGTACCACTTAAAATCATCCCCTCTCCATTAGTCTGTGCCCCACACTTTGATAAGTGGCTTAAATAAATGGGCTCTAACGAAAGGAGAGGTTATCGAGGGGAACCTAGAAACATTCGCACAGGCTGTCAGAGGGGCTTGCCTGTCACCGTGAGTTTAGACCTGAGGGTCAAACTGAGCTTCAGGCCATATTTAGGTAGCTAAAAGGCTTCTTCAGATCCCACATCTGGTGGCTCACACAGGGACTCCATGCCAGTTTTTCTCTCCTTTTCTTTTCCTTTATATTCTTTCCCATGTGTCTGTTCCTCTCGTTCCTTTATAGAAGGCAGGTCCGCTGGTAGCGGAAGTGCACCCTGCGGGCCGCCAGCGGGAAGACTGCAGTGAAGGGCGGTGCCTGCCACGGGCCTGCAATAGATCAGAGAAGGGACTGTCACCGCCCTTCATCCCGGGGTGCAGGTGAACTAATCACTGAAACTCTGCGGCACTCCAGAAAATAGTATTTTTTGCTGATCTGACAAAAAAAAAAGCATGAAATTCACACTGGACAGCTATGGCTGTGTTGGCTGTTGTCATTTCTTTTATTGGACAGTCTAAGGGAGAAGAGCTCAGTGCCCCTGACTACATAGCCAGGCACTGCAGGTTTTAAAAATCCTTGTGCTCATCAGCTGAAAATCGCTCGCTGGGTTCGAGCATGGAAAGGCAAACGCGGCGTCACGTGTCATTCGGGCCAAGAGTTCTCCCTCTGGGGCTCGTGGCCTGACAGCGAGGGGCTGGGGGCAACCTGCAATGAAAAATAGGATTCTGTGTGCTCGTGTGCTCCCCCTTCACACCTGCAAAAGGAACCTCCTAACTTGAAGGTGAAAAGGGAAGAAGGTGAAACCCAGAGACACACCAAGCTTCCCCTACCCCACAGGGAGCATCGGCCACCGCCAGCGGGACTCAGCAGCGTGGCCGCCGCCCAGGCTCAGCTGCGGGGTATCAGTCAGTGAAGTGTCACTCGTGGTCTGTCACCCGTGGTCGGGCGGTGGGCTTCCACGCTGTCCTGTGTGGCACTGCCAGACCCCTGGGGTCTCTGAATGTCGAGGACAGTGTTAGGAAGCCTGTGGAGTCGGGTGCAGGTAGCTGAGGACTGTCTGAGTAGGAACAGCGGGCACAGGCCTGGCGTGGTTTGCTGGCCCGGGGTGGATGGTGGCAAAGTAATTGTCTGAAATGGTGGGTGACACCAGTGAGTTGTTGGATTGGCCCAAGGGCCCTTTCCACCACAGCGTCATTGCTGGGCCTCATAGTCCAAACGACTGATTCAGCCTCAGTCGTAATCAGACCTCATCATTCCCCTGCTTAAGTCCCTCCAGCGGCTTCGCATCCACTCTGAACCCACCCTGCTCGAGCTGGCCCACGCAGCCCTGTCCGATCTGGGTCCCACTCGCCTCTCCGACCTCCTCCCGATCCGTGTCTCCTCCATCCCTGAGTTCCAGCCACACCTTGAGCCTGCATCAACTTCTTGATCCACAACACAATGCAACTGAATGTTACAGCAATGTTTTTTCGGGCATGTCACATTTTACCACTAACAGCAGCTCTGTTCTTGAAAGAGTATATGCCGTTTCAGACACGGGTTGTGCCGGATGAGCCCAGTGCCTCCGCGTCTTAGAAGAGGGAAAGGCTGACACAGGGCAGTAGCTCCCACGGTGGGCATCAGAATCCACCTAGGGTCATGGGCCTGGTCAAGTCTGGGCTTCCTGGGCACAGTGGGTATGGCCTTGACCTGGGACTAGGCTCTGGACAGCCCCCAAAACGTGTGTGTCTAACAGGTTTACTAGTCTGGAGGACGCTGTGAACTTGCCCTCTTACTTCGTAATCCAAGGTCTAGAGAGGCAACCAGATGAAATTGCTCAGCAGAGTGGGCTGAGGCCAGGTGGCCCCGGCAGCCTATCCTGTGCGCCGGGCTCAGCGGGCCTGCGCTCCTGCGGCTGGGACTGGTCTCGGGCCATGAACCACGCCCCTGGGTCCTTCCAGGGCACACAGGCAGTGCTCATAGGTGGGTGGTCCTGGCTGTGTATTTCATAGGTCCCATTAGTGGACGGGTCCCAGGAGAGTCGGTGGAGCCTGGCGCTGTGATTGCATTTCCCACCATCTTTCCTGCTCCAGCTTTGAACAGCGGCGCGGGGAGAAACCACGAGGCGCTCTCACCCCTAAAGCAGGTTTCGTTCGCAGAAGCACCATTGGGCGTTGTCTTCCCACTTGCCACCTTGCTTTCCTAAAACAGAAAGCAGTTATCTTTTTAGAACAAATCAGCAGTTAGGGAGGCAAAATGTTCCTTTTGCACAAACCGCTGCAGTAACGTGCCGGGTCGTCCTCACGGTGTTAATTACCTGAGCGGGTTTGGGAACGTGTCATCCTGCGCTACCTGCCTGAGTGGGGCTCTGCCTCCCTCTGCAGAAAAAGAGGGTTTCTTCAAGATCTAGTAGCTTTTGCTGCCATATAATTACACTTGTTAAATGTTCTCAGAATATTAGACAACAGAGATTTGGGCATGGGGGGCTGGGATGTGGAGCTGAGGCTTCTCTTGGGGTCTTTGGGTTTTGTTTTTCTTTAGCATAGTTCATGTTCACTATCACCATTGTGGCCTGTGAAGCTCCTCTCGGAGCAGGAATGTCCTGATGTCCACTGATGGGGTGTGACAGGCTCTGTCAGGCAGGTACCCATGTCACTGTCACCTGCTTCCAGCCCCCTCCCCCTGCAGCCCCACCTGCCTGTGCAGCACGGGGGGCTCAGGACCCCGAGTTCCTGCTGCCTAGGCCCACAGCCCCTGCCTCAGACCAAGTGTGAGGAACCAGGAGCTGACTCTAACAAGGTCAAGGTCGGGCATCCTCGTATAATCAGCTACAAGATTTAGTTTCTTTATCTTCAGAAATGTGTTTAATTTGTTACTGATGTGACAGAATGAAGACTTTTTTTTAATTTTTAAAAAATTTTAAGTCTTACCTGAGCATATGTTTATTGATTTTGGAGAGAGAGGAAAAGAGAGAAACATCATTGGTCACCTCCCATATGCACCCCAAATAGGAATCAAACCTGCAGCTTTTTGATGCATGGAACGATGATGCTGTAACCCACTGAACCACCTGGCCAGGGCTGAAGACTCTCTTTTAATTCCCAGCTGACCTGCAGCCTTATAGTGATAGCTACGCCTGCTCAGACAGGAAATCCACCACCTGCCCCCACTAGAGCCTGGCCAGCCTGTGCGAGGGAGCTGGAGCAGCCTCTGCTCCTTGTCTCTGGCCGAGGCCGACCAAGCCCCAGGCTCCCCACCACGCTGGCTGGGGCTCCCCCACTTTCACAGTGCACAGACGTGTCCACCAAACAGCTGGTAATGGGGAGAACTGTCCCTCTGAAGTGGAATCAGCACAGGTCAGAATCAGAACATGAAGATTTCAGCTTCCTTTTCTCTAGAGTCTTTACGCTTTGTGATTCGACAATAGATACACCGTCTGCAGCTCCTACGTCTTTAGTAGAGCTGAAAGTACTATAGAAAGTATTTCATCCAAAAGATGCATGTGGTTTGCTTGGTGCCTGACCGATACTTTATACTCAGGGGGCAGAGCTTCGCCTAAATCACAGTGTTATTGAGAAATGTGTCATTAAAAGGAGAGAAGCCCTTGGAGGTCAGTGGTTTGATGGGAACAGGAGCCACGAATGCGTTCTATTCTGTGTTAAGAATAGAATACAGAAAAGAAGAACAGGGGGAAAGAACAGAAAAGTTCGTTCTTCTTTGGAGGAACGCAGAGCCTCATCCTTTGTGTGTGACAGAGTCAGTGCCCACGATTCAGCGGGATCTGGCCTGTGTTCTCTCCCATTACACGGAATTGACGCCCCCTGGAGACAGGCTGGAGAATGGAAAGAAACGGTAACGCATCTCCGAGGTGTGTCAGCGTGAGCGGAATGATTTTGTTGAAGAAGAGACGGTTGGGTCTTTGAGTTCAGCCTCACTTAATTCAGTCTCTTCTCCCTGTTTGTTCCCTGATAAACCCGCACTTGGATGCTGACATCTTTCACCTTTTCTCTTCATTCTGGTTTAAAATGTTATCCTAGGAAAACTGAATGATGAGTAAAGGCAGATATTACATGCAGAATAAATGTAAAATCTTAAACGTGTAATCAAAGACTCAGGTGAAGTGGAATCACATGAAGCTTTATTTTTCAATCACACCCAAAGCACCATGGAGAAAAAGGACAAGCCTTTGAAGACAGTTGGCAGTGGATTCTAGGTAGATGATTCAGGTGCCTTAGATTCATTGGCATCCGTCGTTTTGACATGCACAGTTTCACGAGACTAAAGGTTATTTATTCCTTCTAATTTAAAAAATCTTGTTTTCTTCAGTAGTAGCTTTTTAATTTACTGAGTCTGCAAACATGTCTTGAAGGTGATGATTTGATGGTGTTATTTCTTCATAGGTCAGGTGTTTGAAATTGAGAGCCTTTTGAATTAAGTCTGGTTGCTGTATGTTCCATTGATAGACACAAGTTTCTAGGAGCTGTCGCCTCTGTTAGCCTTCATTACGTTAGAAGTTAGAGCTGTGCAGACGGAGAGGTGATGCCAGAAACAGACGTGAAACTAACCAGGCCGCTTCCCGCCCGCAGATGACGAGGACGGCATGGACTGCGTGGACAACGAGCGGCGGCCGCACTTCCCTCAGTTCTCCTACTCGGCCAGCGGACGCGAATAAGCCCCTCATTCTGCTACTTCACCGTCACCGTGGGTTGGTCACTGAAAACCGTTCCCGGACATCACACCGGTCCTCGCCCTGACAGACGGCAGGAGCGCCTGCGGCCGTGCAGACCGGTCCAGGTCTTCGCCCCTCGCCGCCTCTCGCCCACCCGAGAACACCCATAACGCAGATCCACTCGACTTTTCGTTTTGCATGAACTTGTATCTCAGTCTAAGGTCTCATGCTGTTGCTGCTGCTGTCTTACTATTATAGCAACTTTAAGAGGTAACTTTACAATCTGGGGAAGTCATGAGCCCTCCACGATCCGTTTGTGCACCAACCGCATCTTCTGACCTTTCCGTTTCCGTTTTCCCCTGACAGTGAAGGATAAGTGAGATACACTGATTCTAGGTACATTTCTTAACTTTCTAGAAGAGAAATCAAAAACTAATTAGACTAAGAAGACTTAGTGTATAATTCAGAACAAGCAATTGTGGAAGGGTGGTGATGTGCATATGCAAATTTTAGTAAAGCATCTCAGAGCAGTGCATAAAGTAAGCATCCATCACTAAGATCTGGCTGAAATGCATTAGGAAGCGTTGGCGGGAAGGACTGAACAACTGCTGAGATATGTGTGCGTGTATCTCTCTATGTATTTAATTCCTGTTGGAGACTGCAGAGGAACCTGGCGTTACACGTGGACGTCACGGGCTCTGCAAGGAAGGAAGCAAGCGCATGCGCCGCCAAGCCAAGCCCGTCGAGGGTCTGTGGTAGGCTTGGCACCAGAGAGCATTCCCCCTGTGCTTGGAAACCTCCTTCCATGATAATACGTATCGCCTCTGATGGCTGAAGAATGTAGACAGGTATAATGATCCTGCTTTTCACCAAAATCTGTACACCAAGGGAAACAGCGTTTGCCGTATTTGCTTTGATTTTTAATTTCAGTTCTACGGGAGTGAGCTTTTTCTCAGCTGTCAGAACTTTGAATGTCCTGTTACGATTTTGTTTCTATTGCAGTAGTATTTATTTTTTAGTGATGAGCATCTGTGTCATGTTAGCCAATGCAGCTCCAACTTCCATAAAACAGACGTACTGCAGTTTCTTTTGACCCACGTGCAGGGATGTACACGTGAGGAGATTCATGCACTTTTTCTCCTTTGTGACAAAATTTGGACGAGGCTCTGAAATTGTACACATGGACTAGAATTTGGCTTTGGGAGGAGAGACGCTGTCATCTAACCCCTTGGTGCTAAAAATGAGGAAGTCCCCAACTACCCATGCCAAGGGGTGAGTGGAGCAAGTGGGTGGTGACGCTCACTCGTTTGAGAACCGAGGTGTCATGACGGCCTGACAACATAATGAGATGAAGAAAATTGAGACCTGAACGATGATAAATGAACCGACTTGGCAAAATAAACACATCCCAAGTGTTTACGGAGTAGGCGGGCAAAGATAAGAACCTGGTGTGTTTATTCTGGTCATGGTACATTTATCACTGAATTAAGCCATCAGGGAAACAAAACAAAACAAAACAAAAAGAACACCTCCAGCTTTTCTTTTTCTGTATATATACTCATGTCCCCGAGTTCCAACATTTCTCACTGAACGGGGACATGTATGCAAACCTCATCTTTCTCCTTCATTGATGACGATCTTCAGATTAAACCCTTTGGTGCTAGGAGCTGACGTTTTCCAAAGCAGCCTATGAGATCCGGGGGCTGGGGCCCTCCTGGCGGCAGGCAGGGGCTGATGGCCCCGTGGAGTGACCACGGAGATGTATCTTAGGTAAACTGTCTGACAGCTCCCAAATGGAAGACCACAGTGTGATGTAGAGTGTGGTGGTGTCATTGGATGGAAGAGCAAGTGACTTTCTGAGCGGGACGAGTCATACTCACATGCAGATGTCTTAGCCTCTGGGGCGCCGCAAGTGTGGATTCACAGACATGAAACCACTGCCGGTGGGGGGCGGGCCGCTGGGACTGCCGGGGGCTAAAGGGCATTCTACTAAGGCAGCTAAGACATACTCAGACTTAGGTCTTACCCTGGTTTCTCCTATCTCTACCTGAGTGAAGTTCATCCTTAGTACTGAGTAGGAAGTTACAGTAAATGGTAGTTCACTCTTACACATATTGCTCAACTTTTGTTTTTCCCACTTGGAATTATGTTGAATGTTTCACCGCGACAAGAAAGTAGACTAGAAGGTGTGTCTTGTAAGTTGTCTGCATTCATTTTCTGAAGAAGAAACAGGTGAGAGGAGGGGAGAGAGCTGAGACTGGCTGCTCGTAGCATGGGGTCCGTTCGAGGGGAGGCGTGGCACCAGACACTGGGGACATCAGTGGATTTTGTTTTTTTGTTGGTTTTTTTTTTGTCTGTCTGTTTTTTGAGTTTTTTTCCAAACCTTAGTGATTTCCATGACCTTGGCCGAGGATGCATCCTAAAGATTGATAACAGCGTTGACAGTGCCCCAGGCTGGCCACTCCTCACAGCTGGCTCTCAGTCCCCAGCCCCTGTTAGGGGCTCCACCATCCCCCACCCCCGGATTCTGTTCAAGTCGGGCCGGTGGTTACTTGGCTTCCATCTTGAGAATCGCCCCTTCCCCCCACTCCCAGGCCTCAGTCAGCTGGCGTGGAGGCGTAACAGAGAGACAGGAATGTGTCAGGGGAGGTTTCTCGGACTTCCCCTGTGTCTGCCCGTAGCTGTCGTTTGGATTCCGGCCGACAGAGAGGCCCGCACCCCGGCACCGTTCTAGCAGAACGCAGCTCCCACGGTGCAGACTCCACCTTGAACTACAGAGCGGCTGTGACGTCTGCCCTCTCGGGGACAACGGGCCATTTCCGCGCGGCGTTTCGGCAGGGTGGCCCACAGCTTTGCTTTACACACTAATGCCACAGCATCGTTCCAGTATTGTTTTCCATCTCCCATACCTGATTTCCGGCTTCTCATAGCTGACTGTTCTTGCAGGGGCCACTTGCTTCTCCTAGAGTACAAACCAAGGTAAGGGCCTTCCTTACTAACTGCAGGGTCTATATATCACACCTCAGCGTACACACTTTGCTGCTACGTTTGTACTGTCTTCAGTAGAACTTCCTGACTTTGCTCCTGGTAGTGCATTACAGGCAAGCATGAAATGTAAAGTATTTATTTAAATAAAAAGAAAACCTCTAAATTGGTCATTGAATTACCTCCCTGTAGCTTTATAGTTTGTGACATTTCTTGACTTCTTTCATTAGATCCACGCAAGATCTAGTCATCTGGTTAAGGATTTTAAGCGGACGCAACCATGAACCCAAGAAACTGTATTACTATTACCGTTGGTCATACTAAAACTGTTTATTTCCTGAAGCATATGACCCACAAGGATGTGAAATAAACTACAAGAAACTGTTTTTGTACACTGTACATCCTTAGTATTTTTACACGTATATGATAGGGTGCACATTATTTTCCTCGTACAGACAGCTTAAATAAAGCACTATGTCAATCTGCTACTTCTCTCTTTATTGTTGTTGGACGTGGTTCTGTAATCTTAGAAAATTAAACACTGTTCTTTTCTGGAAAAAAAAAAGATTTTTACTAGCTCCACCTGGTATAACCTGCCCTGTATAAAGCGTGACAGGAAAACATGTAAATTTCTTGTAGCTCAGAACACACGTGGGGTTACTTCATTACCTTGCAGAAACGGCCCCAGTGCAGTTGTACCAACTTTGATGCAGGACTCCGTCCGGAGGGGAGCCGCTGCGCTCCCAGCCTGGGTTTGGGACAGACCTACTGTGAAGCCAGGGGCGGGCTGGCTCCCTGGAGGTCTGTAAGACCCTAATCGTCTTCACGGCAGATGGTTTGGACCCAGGCTTCTCGAGGCGTGTGGCTCGTGAGGAGCGTCTCCCCGCCACGTGGCTCTGCTGCTTCCTTCCTGAGAACCGGGTGTTAGCACTTCATGGCACAGCCAGCCGAGATGTGGGCGACAGATGGGCGGGGCGATCGGGCCGCGGTCTGACCCGCCTGCAGTCACTGTGGATGGGGCCTTTCTCTGACTTTACCTCACAGACTCACTGTCGCAGAACCCTGGCTGTGCTCCGGCGACTCAGCCAGCAGAGGGACGGCTCCGGGACCAAAGGTGGTCAAGCCCGTCTGTGGATGTCACACTTACGTGTGCCCTTCCCTCACAGCCACTGGGGTGGACAGTCCGGGAGGCTAACATAAAGTGACCTCTTAGAATTCTTTAAAGGTGCTATATTTAGAATATTGTATAATTTATTTACTGTATTCCTAAACCAGAATTAGGGACAATTAACATACCTTATGTAACAGCCTTTCTGTCTAGCACATTCGATGAAATCACAAACCTTCTGACTGAATAGAAGTTCGGCTCGTGCGGGCGGGAACCTTTCCATGCTCTTGAGATGCGGAGGGTCTTTGCCCGTGGGCCCCACCACCTCCGCAGCCTGACCTGAGCTGACTCTGGGGGGCCGTGACGGGGAGGGCGGTGAGGCGTCGCTGGCCTGGACAGCGGCCTGCGGTCGGGGCCGGTCCCAGCGGCAGCCCTGCCCTTAGTGCTCCATCGTCATCCTCGGAGACGACACAGCATCTCCCCGTTCAAACACTGGAGGGCTTCACTGTGTGCAGTTGAAATACTGTTCTAGACTAAAAGAAAGACCTGTGTCCAGATCCTGGCGAAAACTCTAAGGGATGGTGTAGTTTCGCTAAGTATGTTTTTCAGCTCCTCAAATACTGCATTTGAGAGAAAAACCCGACTCCACCGAGCCAGAGATGCTTTTTTGTCTGTTTTTGTTGTTGACCGAGTGGAGAGGCTGATGCCCAGTGCGGCCAGGTGCCTCCCAGCGCCCACCAGTTAGCAGGGTGGGACCGGCGGGTCCTGCGGGACACTGATGGGAGGCAGAGTGGACGGACGGTGTGCAGATCTCGAGGAGGGAGAGACGCCGAGTGGCAGGGAAACGGTGCGGTCCTCGGTGCCCTTTGGCCTAGTTAAAATATGTGCCTTTTCGGTGTGTTTTGTTCATCATTACAAGGTAGAAAGTAAACATTACAACTCAAGCCTTTTCCAAAGTTCATTTATTGAAATCCATGTGTGTGACGTAGCGTACAAACGAGCAGATTTAAAAATTCAGCGACATTAAGCCATTTCTGCACACCCACACCAGGAGGTCTCCCCACGTCAGACTTCGGCTCCAGCCCGTCCACCGTGCAGGGACCGCTCGGGAACACGCGTGGCGTGGTGGTGACGGCGCGGCCCTTGCCGTCGGAGGTGGTGTCCACCCGGAAGGTCGCGGTGCGTTGCGGCACATTACGTACAAATCAGATGAATGTAAATAACTCTTTGTAAATCATTTATTTCACTGTTTCATCCAGGTCAGCAATCAGATTGTGGCATGCTGGGTAACTGGAAAGAAAAATGATAATAAAATAAGTTTAAATAGATCGTGTTCTTCAATGTGATTTGTCTTCTCAGTGGTTAACGCTCCTTCGGGGAAAGATGTAGAAAGTGCATGTAAGCCACTGCACGGAAAGCTTACTCCTCACCTTCCCCGCAGGCCAAAGCCCTCGTGGACGAGGGATACAAGGCGAACTGCTTAGTGCTTCAACTCCGAAAACAGCCTGCATGCCGGGTATCCGTGCCCCTTAAACAGCAGCAGCCTGACGGCAGGACGTGGCCACATTGCCACGCCTTCCCCGTCTGGGAAGGGAGACCCGACCCTGCCGGAATCTGGCCACTGGAGCCTGTGCAGACCCAACAGCCAGTGGGCCCAGGATGCAGGCCAAGTGTCCCTGAGAGATTCCTGGGGAAACCTCCAAATTTGCAGCTCTAGACCACTCATCACAACGCGTAGAAGGGCATTTCCCCTTGGAAACCACCTCCCGTGTTCTGGAAGAGGGGATTTGGTGTCTGGGGTCTCATCGTTTTTAAACACGTGTCGCTGTTCTGAAACTTGCTCAGGAAAGGCTGGGGAATCTCGCGTTAGCACTGAATTCCGCCGTCTGCCCTGGCCGGGAGCCTGGCTGTTCACGCTCGTCCAGACCACACCGGGGAGTGGTGTCGGAAGCCACTGGAAAAGGTAGTGGTCCACAGAAGTCGAGTCCCCGCCCTTTACTGCGTGAGAAGCTGAACAAGACGCAGGCCTTCCCCGGCACAGTGTCCAGTCCCTCAGATGGAAGGGGCGGGACAGAGCTCAGAAGCGGTCTCACCGATCGCAGATAAATTGAACGTGATGGATGCGGAGCCACGGGCCCTGCCCAGTCTCCGTAGCCTAAAGACAAGTGGCCCTTGCACCTCCCGACGCAGGTTTCTGGAGGGGGAGTCAGAAGGGGCGGGGTGCTTGTGAACCAGACTTAAGCCGTGATTACTCTCAGAGGAGTTCCAAGCCAGGGCAATGCCTTGAGCCGAGAGCAGAATTCGTATGAGAGATGTATATCAACATCAGTCTGCTGGCTTTTTTAAAACCGAGAAGAGAATGTTTACATTTCAGGGAGCTTTCCCAGGTGTGTGAGACACTGACTATACAGAGCATGAGTCTGTCAACACAGCACAAGTACACTAATACGTGCACACCCTGTGCGGGCTGGGGGTGGGGGCGGAGGTGCGTGGACCCTCTTCCTTCGAGCCCCAGAGGGCTTCTGTTCTCCGGTCCCCCCCGAGTGGGTCACAGGGAGCCCCCAATGCCCCAGCGCCCTGCCTTGGCAGAAGGGGTCCCCTTCTGTCCCGAGTCTAATACTCAGCGCAGAGGCTGCCTGCCGGCAGCTCCCTTTGACCGTCCGACACGTGTCTGCCGAGAGCTGTTTTGCCTTCGATCTCGACGGGACCAGCCCAGGGCGGCTCTGCCGACGCCAGGTTTCAACAACTCTCTGCTCCGCACTCCGAGGGCACCCTGCTCCCCTGGGTGCTCTGGAGACAGGCTCACTTTCTAACTTCAAAACCTGAAGGATGTCTTTGATAGGCATAAACCACAAAAGGGACGTTTCAAATGAAAAATTTAACATACCCATTACACGCCCAGTTCAGAGCAAGTCCTGAAGGTGAAGGAAAATGGATGGCAGGATTTGCTTTTTTCTAAACCAAGCTCCAGGAGATTCATTTCTCCTGGTGAGTCCTGGTGTGGACTCCCGGGCCAACCAGGAAATGGTCACCACCTGACCCGTTCCCTGCTGGTGCGCCGATGGCTCCGTTGCAGCCGGGGCCCCGGTCCCATGGGCCCGCTCAGAAGTGGCACCGAGGTGCTGCCCTCCGTCCACGTGGAGCAGCAGCACTGAGTCCCCCCGTGCCCCCCTCCCGCAGCAAGTCAGCTGTCACTTCTCTCTGATGGCTCTATGTTCTCTCTGGTTTTGGTGTGAAGGCTTGTCTTCACCCTCACTTTTACACGATCGCACTCACTGTCCTGTGCTGGGTCCCCAGCACCTGCTAGTGCCCGGCCCCTGGCGACACTCAGTGTCTGGCTGAGTAGAGGATCGACCCTATTGCATCACTGTTTGGTCTGGGGGCTGCCGCACTCCCCGCCACCCTCTGCCTGTGGGAGCCCCAGGAAAGGACACAGCTCAGTGCCTCCCCGTCCTGTAGGACGTCTATGAAAGGGTAAGCATAAACCGGGGATAGACAGGCTTCAGGCACCTCCCAAAGCGGGCTTCTGGGCCATCGCTTCTTGGGGATGTGAGCCACACTTAGTTCTGGAAAGTTGGTTCCTTCGTGCACTCGGCAGCCACCACGGTCCCGCTGTGCGGGAGAGCGGGGCACGCAGGTGCCCGAGGGACCCCAGCCGTCTGAGCTACGGCTTGAGCCCTGAGCCCCCATCCTCCCTCCCACCTTCCTTCTGCCTTTGAGCTCGTCACCAAGGCTGTGGCCTCCTGGGCGGCGTGGCCACACCTGCAGTTGTCCGTGGCTGCCCTCCAGGTTAGAGGGGGCCCGCAGGCGCCCTGGCAGCGGCTCTCCTGAAAGACTGCCCGCAGCTGCTGTGCCTGCCCCGTCGGCCAGCCCACCACGGCTAACCCATTTCCTCTGTTCTTTGAAATGCTAACTGCGCCTTCTCTCCGCAGACTCTGACTTTTATGTCCAACGTATTTCTCAACTTTGACTTTAAATTCAGAGTTTAAGACACGAGGCTCTCCATGACCCCGGCTGTTCCCCAGGCACACTCGCTGTGGGGCCCAGGGCAGCCTTTGCTGCTGCTGTGTCCCCAGGCGCCTGGGCCTGCTCACCAGAGGCGCCCAGCCTCTCTGTGGCCCCACGGGCAGCCCCCCGCTGTGCCCTGCTCTCCACCTCACTCTGGGCTGTTCCTGCTTCTGCGAGGCTGGGTCACAAAGGGCCCTGTCCTTGGGCCTCGGACAAGAGAGCATCTATTTTTGACTAGAGGCCCCCTTCACCCCCATGGGGCCTTTCAAAGCCTCGCCAGGGTTGACTGAGCTCCAGGACTGCAGTAACGCCCCCCATCCCCGTCCTGCAGCTCAGTCCACACTCCCAGGGCCCAGCTAGGGCCCAGCAGGCAAGCCTTTTTGCTCTTGGGGTGGACACCCACCCCCTTCCACCTGGCCTTGGCCCTGGCTGGGCCCTGTCTGTCTAGAAATTTGTTGCCTGTTGACTTGGCAGTTCTGTTCACTTCACCTCTCTGGGCCTTATTTTTCTGTCTGTATAAAGAAGCTGTTACACGATTTATCCCCACGGCCCCTTCACACCTGCCCGGAGCTCGGGGCCAGAGCCGCCGGCTTCCTAACATCCCTACTGGGCGTGGGGTGATGCAGGAGCTCCCTCTCAAAGGGACGCTGGTTCCACAGTCTTTTCAAACCTGGAACTGAGTGATACGGGAGCTGAACAATTTCCCTGAAGTGCTGTGGAGCTGAGATTCGAACCTGGCAGTTGAGAGTCTGGGCTCTTGAACGCCGCTCTGACCAGCGCAGTGAAAGCCCAGGAGCAACCGCAGCCGCAGTTGTGGGATTAATCAGAGGCAGTGAACAGGCCGCCTGGGATTAAGGCGCCCACCCGGGAACTAGGGGTGGCACCGATCTGTTCAGGGGGTGGTGCCCTCAGCAGCCCTCTGCAGGACTCTGTGGGAAGGTGGCCTCAGCTGTGACTGCTGACCTGTGTGACAGCAGTGGCTTCCCACCCAGCACAGGGCACATGGCCGCCTCTGGGTCAGTGGAGTCCTGCCTCCCCCACCCACACACACACACACAAGTGACCAAAACTCCAGCTGGGCCCCTCACCCTTCCGCTGGGCGCGGCCTTTCTGGAATCTGCCTGTTGGCAGCTGCAGAGCGGGCAGGAGGTCAAGGCTGAGTCGCCCGGCCCCAGCTCCTCCTCTCCTCCGGCCTGGGAGGGCCATGACAATAAAGGGCCCTGGCGGCACTGCCTCTGGGCTCCACAAAGGGACGGAACTGTGGAGGCCGCAAACCCGGAAAGGTGGAGGCAGGAGAGCCTTCCTTGTAGAGAAGGCAGGGACCTGATTCCTCAGTTTTCTGGGAAATAGCATCTTGGGACTGGACTTGGGGCTGGGAGGTGGGGGGAGGCAGGGAGCAGGCACCCAGAAGGGAGGGGTCAGTCAGAGGACGCGCACGCCCCAGGGCCTGGCATCTGCCGGGCTCTCTCTCCCCTCCCCAGAGCTCGCGCAGACTCGGGAGAGTTCCGTCTGTAAGTCTCGGGGCCCGGCCTGCCACCCTCCGGCTTTCTGGAGTCCCAGAAGTCTCGAGGCGTCCCCTGCACATGGGCAGGTGTCTGTGTTTTACATGAACCATGTTTCCATGGTAAACAGAGTCTGAGAATTCCCAAAGGACAGACCGTGTCGCCGACAGCAGAGAGAGGCGCCTCTGGCTGCCTCGTGCTGGAAAGCGTTGAAAATAAAGACGTTGACATTTGGGGTTGCGATGTGACGGAATCACAGCCTTTTAAAGGCAAGAACCACTTATCTATCCACCCTGCATGCAATATTCAGTGTTTTGTTCACTTGTCTAATTGGATTAAAATATTTAGCTCCCTTTAAAATCTTGATTGTGAATTTATATTGCAAAATGGAATGTCTGAGTCGGGAAGCGATCCGTGGAGCACATGTATCTGCAGCGATACACATTTCCATTTCTTTTTCTCCCATGAGTCTTACTCGCAGATCACTCGCTCTTGGACAAAGTGCACTGTTAACAAGAGAGCGAGTTCGGCTTCGGTGAAGCCGAACGCACTTTTCAATAATGATTACGCACGGGGCCTGCAGCATAAAGACCAGAAAGTTAGACGCTGCTGTTCAGGTTGCTCCGGGAAGTTTCTCTGGCGTTCCGACCCTCAGGGGAGCAGCGCGGCGCCGGGGTCTGATGTCATCTTTGCAAACACTCAGGCAGCAGGGAGTTAATGACATTTGAGCTGCATATGTTCAAGTGTATTTAAAAAAATATGCAAGTCACTTTGGTTGACAGTGTCTTGTACACAGTTTTGAAAGAATCAGGGCAAACTTTAACAGAGTCAGTTTTTATTTGAAAAATATTTTCTGGGAATGTATCAGTGTTTATTTTTGAGACTGACAATTCGGGTGAAAATCGGGATAAAAACAAAAAAACAACAATTTGGTTGAAATCAAATTGTTTGTTTTCATCTATTTAGAATTCTTTCCAAAAAAAAAAAAAGAAAAAACTTGGTTTGGGAGGAGGCTTTTTATTTTATTTTATTCAGTGTATTTGCTGTTCTATTCAAGCACCATCTGTCTTCAGGTAGCGAACTTCACAGAAGCGCCTGCACCCGCTGGGGACGACCCCACAGACCCTGTGGACCCCTCCGAGTCCCAGCTCCGGCATTGCACTAGTCACCAGGCAGGCCCCGCCTCCCAGCAGGCCCCGCCTCCCAGCTGGCCCCGCCTCCCAGCGGCCTCAGGGAGCTCTCCTTTCTGAAGCTGTCCCCTCCCTTGGCTTCAGGTCACAGATGGGCCTGATCCCCCTCATCATCTCCTGGGTCTTTGTTTCTCGAGCTGGGTTTTCAGTTCTTCTCCGCCGTCCTTTGGTGGAACGAGATCAGGCCCATGACTCCGAATAGGATCACGTAGGGCTGCTGGGTCCGCGCACACGTTTACAGGAAACTGGAAATTAAATCCACCGCCAAGGAGGCTCAAAAGTCATTGGGCCACCAGGGTCCTCACGGATAAGTCAGTTTCGGGCCGTTTTAGAAACTGTACGAGATTCATCCGAGGGGACTGCAAAGGACCCCTCCGCGGACTGAATGCTGAGGATGGAAACAAACAGCCTGTTGGGATGCCTGCGGTCGGAAAACCCAAATGGACCGAAACCACGTTCGTCACCAAACAAATACACCAGCAACTACAGTGACCGTGAGGAATGAGCCAGCCCTCTAAGCGGACAGACAGCTTCACTCCTTTCGCTCTCAGACGCCACTCTCCCCACAAAGGATTCTAATTTCTTCACCAGCTGGCACCACCCTTCCTGGCCAGGGGCTAGTGTCCCCAGGCGCTGGGTCACGGACCCCTGCCCCAGCTGTCAGGCCTGGCCTCAACTCCCCAGGGACCCAGGTTCCTGTCCTGGACACCAGGTCCACCCCCGCAGGAGCTGCCTCAGTGAGCGCTGGACCTGCAGACCGAGGCAGAGGATGGCACCAGGGCCATGGCTGCCAGGGCCCACTGGACCAGCCTCTCGTGACATTTTAAAAGCCATTTGCTAAAGTCCCTCCCACCCCAAGGGAGGCAGGCGATGAAGAGAGCCATTGCTTTTAGGCAGCACTAAACCAGGAACAAGTCGATCAAGGAGCCTTGAGTTCGGTGGCTGCGCCCTGAGCCACGGCCACGGGGGCGGCCCCAGGGCCAGCCGGCTCTGAGCAGACGGGTGAGATGGGACTTCTCCCAGCCAGAAATGTCCCCGCGGCGCAGTCAGGCCTACGACCAGCTCCCTCTGCCAAGACGCGCTGTGGCGCGCGTTTCAGAACTAAGCAGACACGATTCAGAATCATCCGGCCTTTTAGGCAGACTAGAAGTTTCCTGTCAGAGGCCGCAGGCCAGCCTGGGGCCCCGTCACCTGCTTCAGGGCACAGGGCTGGGTACAGGGGAACAAACCAGGGAGGTGACTCAGCTCAGAGCAGCTGCCTGGGCCAGGAAATATACTCGCTCCTTTGCATCTTAGGTGCATAGAGATTTTCAGTTTGACATTGACATGCAAAATTATGTGATTGAGCTTAATGCAGCCAGGCTGAGAAAATGCAAGCCTTTAGCTAAAAGCATCCCGAAACCAGAGAATACCTGGGGCAAGCAGCAGCCTTAGTCACTTCAAAGGCTTGTTGTAAGCCAGGCTCACAAGTCAAGTTCATTCCATGGCCGAAGTAGGCGAAGTCCACACGTGGACGGGAGGGGCAGGCCTTGGGTTAAGATACTCCGCAGAGAGCTCGTTAACCCCGGTCCCCCCTCCTCTTTGAACACCCATATTTGCTGCTGCAAGCCAACAGTCCCTCAAACAAGCTTCTCCGGTCATGTTCATACTGCAATGATCCCCACGTAATGCGTGACTCTGAAAGACCCACTAGAGAGGAGCCAGAGTGGCCAGAGTCAGACAGCACAGGACGGCCAGACCGTTCACGTTGCGTCAGGCGAGGGAAGAAAGACCTGCTCGTTTTTCTGAGGACTGTTTGGAGGTTTGGGGGTTTTTCTTTAAGGATTTCATTTGACCACTCTTAGATTTTTAAAGGCCTGGAAGAGATTTCTAAGCATCGGCGGTCCAGGGGAGGTCTGGGTGGACATGGATAGGCAGATGCGGAGTTAAAAGGCAAACCCCATGTGACAGTGATCTGGTCCAGAACCGAGAAGGAACCGCCCTGCAGAGAGGGTGCCCGCAGTCCGCTCCTTAGGTAGCTCCTGGCCCTGAGAAGCCGAGGCCCACTCAGGCCATGAGTCACGTCCCTCCCCCATCCCAGGCAGGAGCCTGGTCACCTGTCCGAAGGCCCAATGTCTTGATCTTTGGCTGGCACCACCCAGGGTGTCCCCGCAGGACGGGCCGGACCATCAGGTTCTGGGCACATCTGAGAAGTGGGTCGGGGGGAGGAGGGAGCCCTGTCACCCGCTGCCAGTGCCACCCGGCCTCTGCCTTCCCTGGGCTCCTCGGGATCTCTCCAGTGTGGGAGGGGAGAGAAAGAGGAGAACTCGACACTGCTTCAGTGTACTGTGTACGGCTGCCCCACACGCCAGCGCCCCTTTGAGCTGGGCTGGGCTGACACCCACTGTACAGATGGGGAAACTGAGGCAGAAATGTCAGGGACTTGCTCAGGGCTGCACAACACGACACAGTCGGGAATCATTTCCCGTTCTTTGTGCCTGCAAACACCACCGAGGCTCTCAGGCCTTCATGTCCCCAAGGGTGACCCAAATGGCTTGTTACAACGCAGGGCCCTGGGCCAGGGGTGCCGCCGCGGTGTGTGTGAGCCACGGCCCTGGCAGCCAAGGTCCTTGTGTTTATTTCTTCACAAGAACCTCCGATGATGGGTGTGTGGTCTGTGCCTTGGACTTCAAGCCGCAGTCACCCCCCTTCCCTGTGAGCAGCCTCAGAGGCTCAAGGGACAGACAGGTGTGCTGGCGTCCCCGGCCTCTGCTCAGTGACTGGCACGGGTGTGTGTGGGGAGGGGGGAATGTCACCTACTATCTGTGAAACAAATGAGCACTTTGCAGAGGGATTTGGTGGGCTGAGTGGGAAAAATCACTCAGAGGACAATGGCGCCCAGATACCCATTTGGCACATGGTCATTTTGAAAGGACAATGAGAGACAATTTCTCACCCTTTTCATTTCCAGATGCATTTCCCCATGAATCATGCCCAGCACGTCCGTGTGACGTCCCCTGGGCACTTGTGGAGCACCTGGGCGCAATCCTGACGACAGGCAGAGGCCATGGCCGCCCACGGACAACCTCGGTGTCCAGCAAACTGCAGGGTCGGGCAGAGGCTCAGCTTCCCTCATGGGGAGAGAAGCAATTCGGGAAAAAAGGCCTCACTCTGTGCTCCCAACTCACCTGGACACGCTTTCTTTCCTCTGCTAGCTACGATCTCACCCGGACAGGAGACGCCTGGGCGGTGGAGTCAGAGGCTCCACGTCAGGGTCCCTACTTGCTAGCTGTGTAGGCTTGCTTTTGCCTCAGTTTCCCTACCTGTAGAATGGAGATAGTGGTCCATCCTGCAGGGAAAAGGGAGTGACTGCATGGTACATGTGACCCTGCCGGCATTCAAAACCTCCCTCTCTTTTTTTGTTTCTTTGTGCGTTGTTTTATCCTCACCTGAGGACATTCTTTTTTCATTGCTTTTAGAGAGAGAGGAAGGGAGGCAGATAGAAAGAAAGAGAAACATCAATATGAGAGAGAGACATCAATTGGTCACCTTCTTGTATGTACCCCGACCAGGGATCGAACCCACAACTTGGGTATGTGCCCTGACCGAAAATGAACTCATGACCTTTCAGTCCACAGGACGGTGCTCCAACCAACTGAGCCGCACTGGCTAGGGTGGCAAGTTATTCTTTTTCTGCATCTTTTATTTTTCAGTAAACTTCTTTTGTTGTTGTTTGGTTAAAAAATGTCTTTTTAAAAGGGCTTTTATAATTCTCCCCACCCCCAGAAAGTCTCAGCTCACTTATCAGTCAGATGACTTGGGACGAGATTCGTGCATTGCATTCCCCGTGACTTCCCTACCCGGGAGCACCCCCTTCCCCAGCCAGTGCAGGCTGCAGGCCTCCTGCAGGGGCCCCTCAGGGCTGACTCCCAGAAGCCTCCCCAGCACCCAGGCCCCCTGCCCCAGCCTCCTGCAGGCAGAGGTGCGGTGTGGCTTCTTCGTTCTTGGGCCTGTGCTCCGGCGAACGTTCAACTCCCTCAGGAGGACAGGCCCACACCGTACTCTGCATTTCCCTGGGTCCACACTGTGTCCCACCCAGTCTTCAGGGCCGCCCTCCCAGCTTATCAGCTGCTGGTTAAAATGCAGACCTCAGCATGTCCTCTGGCGGGCGAGCCTGCCCCGACGCCCCCACCCGGCCCTGGGCGTACCCGTGCGCTGTACGTGCACGGTACCTGGGATCTCAGTCGCTCCACCTCCTCCGACAGGGTCTGCCTCTCCAGCAGGAGCTGGGTCTGCCTCTGCAGTAGCTGCACCAGCTGCTGGGCTGTCGCCTGGCCGTGCTTGTCCAGCTGCCGGAGCCTGGAGAAAAAGCCACCGCAGGTTCAGACAGGGGTCCTGAGAACTGGGCGAAGGCCAACTGCAGCCCTGTTGACATGTCCTGTTGCTTGCGCGTCTGAGGGAGTGCCTGGCAGTGAACTTGAGCTGTGGTCTAGGGTGACCCTGAGGAGGGAGGCCTCAGCCAGCAGTGGCCCTTGGGCTGCATTTGGCAATGTGAAGGGAGTTGTACCAAGTGTGAAAGGAAATCGGCGGACTTCATAATCAGCAAACACACAGATCTAGTTGGATAACTAGAAAAACTGAAACCTTAAACTCCCAGAAGTCAAAGGCCTCCATGGTTCATCTGGAACTATCTGGACCCGACGCCGGCCGAGGCTGGGGCAGGGGCGAGGAGGGCGGGACCACAGGCTTTCCATCATCAGTCTCTCGGTCAGTCACGCACTGCAGCATTGCTGACCAGATGTCTTCAAAGACCCTAAATTTGTCATCTGCTGATGGGCTCTCCTCTCCAGACTTGCTAATTCACTGCAACTATTATGCTCATTTGTCCACAGACACTTCCTGTGCAGCGAGTAGCACGCCCGCCGTGGGAATGTAGGTTTCGGATTAAATTTAGTGGAACGAGTAGCCAGAACTGACTGTTCTGGAAGGAAGTGCGCCGTTCGCATGCCCTTCCTTGCAGTCCTCACCCACCGACAGCATCAACAGTGAGATAAACCTGTATTTTCCACACGTGAAGAAAGAGGATGTTTAGGCTCAGGACGCATTTCAAACTCCAGGCCCCACGTCCCACAGCGACTCAGACACCCGAAGCCTGTTAGCAGACACTGGCCTCGGGCCGCCCCGGCTTCGAGCTCCCCGGCAGGCGTCACTGGAGGGACCTGGGCACAACTCCACGTTCACCAGTGTCACCCAAACCCAGCGGCTCGCCTCCTGGGGTGCTCTCTTCAAAAGTGGGGTGTGGTTGTCACAGGGAGTTTTATTCACTCCCAGCGAGGAGACGGACTCACGTCCGAAGCTCTGCCTCCCAGGAGGCTGGCTTTCCGTGGGCTCTACTTCCTGGGCCGGGTTCCTGCCAGGCGTCACCCTGTTTACAGCTGCGACATTTTACCATTTAGCAAGGAGAGCGTTTAGTAAGCATGCATGGCCAAGGCCTCGAGCCCTTGTCCTATCTAACAGCAGGACAGAGATGGGGCCTTGGGGTTGGGCAGGCTTTTCACTCAGAATGACGCAGCCTCTGGAGACAGGTTTCTGGGAACCCTAACAATCTGCCGGCACTTCGGGCAGGCCCTCCTCCCCACGGTGTCCTGAGGCGTGGGCCCTCTCCGCAGGTGTCCAGCCAGCAGGGAGCATGCTCACGGGGCCCTCCCACCCCTAGGTCCCAGCCTAGGCTGATCAAGCCCACAAGCCCGTGCGCCGCCCACTGTCCTCCTCTCCACTGGCTCCGGAGGAGAGAAAGGACTGAGGGCAGGACTCACTTCTTCCTTCCTGTGTCTGTGGCTGTTCAGGGTCAGGTTCAGGTGCTCCCTCACCCCCGCACCTGGGCTGCAGACAGGCCCTGCCCAGCCTCCCAGGAACGGGCTGAGGGCAGAGCCGCACCGCAAGGATCCTCCACCCAAGGGCACCCTCCTGCTTCTGTACCAACGATAAGAATGTCCCCTTTCCCCTGTTACCCTCCTCTGTTCTTGGAGGAAGAAAAAGGTTTCCTCTGGGGAAGCCCAGTCTGCCCCATACCCCAGCACACGGTCCAGTGGGGGCAATTTTTCCTGAGGGCACAGTCTCAAAACCACCCAACTGGCATCAAACCAAACCGAAGTTTTTCTTCACTGCCTGCTGAGCAGGGGGCAGCTGGGAGGGGCCAGGACATCCTGGGAGTCAGAGAGGCTGGGCCAGTGGGTGGAGAGGGCCCGGGGGCGGGCTGGAGGGACTGGAGGTGGGGCGACTGACTCACTGGCGAGGGCCATTGGCCATCACTCACTGGTGCAGTGCAGCCTTGGAGTGGGGCCCACTGAAGACGCAGAGATGAGAACAGCTCATTTCCTTGAGAAGCACACAGTAGGTGCCTTTCCCTCTCTCCTCAAGTCATGGGTGTGGGGAGAGCCACAGGCATAGAGCTACGGAGGTGGTGGCCCACTGGCTTCGTGCTTGTCAGAAACAAACAGAACAGAACGGAAACATGCGACAACTAGATGACACCGAGAAGGCTTAAGTAAGGCCAGAAGGCACTAAGGATGGCCACCTCCGCGTGGCCCCTGCCCAGGGCTCGGATGAATGGGCAGGGGTCCTGAAGACAGATGGGGTCAGTATGTGTTTGGGGCTCCTGAAAGGAGAGGGCCGCCCGATCCAGAGCTGAGGCTCAGCGGGAGCCCGCTCACTCGGCACAGAAAGCCAGCTGGGGGCCGTCACCAAGGCTCACCACTCGACGTGGGGCCAATTCCAGCCTAGACCCTCCCCCCCGTGGCCGCCTCAAACTTCAGCTGGTGCAAACTTTGCAAACTTTGCAGCCCTTCGATCCCTGCAGCAATTACCCAGGGGCACCCAGGCCCCGCCCAGATGGGCTGGATCGAGCCCCCTGGTGCCAGCCCGGCACCCCGGCAGGGAGCCAGCTGTCCAGGGCTTCCCAGCAGAAGTACCGCTGATGTGAGGAGCAAGCCACTGGGAGGGTCTGGCCTTCCCTCTGGGAGGCCTTCGTTGGCTTCACAGCTGAAGAGCTAAGGATGGATTCGCTTTGAGTCAGCTGAGCCAGCTTGAACACTCCGCAGCAACCAGGCATCTTAACCGTTATTAACGGCCAGTTAATTCCTGCGTTAATTTGACAAACCAAGGAACCTTCAGTAAACACCCTCTCAAGAGTGTTTTTTTCTTTTTAAAAACTAGGCTCCCTCTTTTTTGAGACCCCCCTTCTGTCCTGTCAATCCATGGGCAGCAGTGATGTCAATCAAAAGCTTAGAAAAGGTAAAAATAACAACAAACCCAAACCCACGTTTGTTTAAAAAAAAAACAAACAGATTTTAGGTAAAGGGGACTTTGCTAAGGAAAATATATTTCGATGGCAGCTCTCTCAAGGCCTATTTTGAATATTTATAAAACAGATTTTTTTAATTAAAAAGGTTTCTTTGGAACAGCCTTGCCCAAACGCTGCACCGCCCAGGCTACAAGCTGTCCGTGGCCGTTGCGTTACCGTCAGCCCTGCTGACAGGTAAGCTGTCTCCGATTTTCCGTGGTGGTTGCCGCTCTCATTTTCGCTGTCCTGAGTTCACGTGCACAGCCAGCCGCAGCTGCAGGGGCCGCGACGCCAGCAAACACTTGCTGAGTCCTGGGCTTCTCCCTCCACACGGCTCGTCTAGTGAAGAGCTCACCACGACCCTGTCAGGTAAGCGCTAGCCCCCCATTTTACAGATGACAAAACTGGAGCTGAGAGGTTCCGTTCACTTGCGCAAAGTCACACGAGAAGTGGTGGAGCGTGGAGGCAAACCTAGGCAGTGCTCGGGTACCTTCGCCGTTATCAATGGCTGGTTAGTTCACTGAGTTCATTCCGCAAACCAGGCACCCCTCGGTCAACACCTCTCATGGGGCAAGTACTGAGAGGGGTCCATCAGGAATCACAAATGGTCCCTGCCCTCGGGGGGTTCCCAGCCAGTTAAGGACCAACTGGGAAGGTCACGGCACTGAAACAGGGCACTGGGAATGCATAAAAGCCAGTGTCTACAGGGCAGAGGCAAGGCCCAGGGTCATCACCATCATCCTCACCACCATCACCATCACCATCATCATCCTCACCATCATCGACATCACCATCATCCTCATCACCATCACCATCACCATCATCATCGTCGTCATTTATGGAGTGCTTACTATGTGCCAGGACCTGTGCTAAGTGCTCACCGTTTATGAACCTTTCAGTGCTTACGACAATCCCATGAGGCAGGAACTATCATTGTCCCACTTTAGGGATGAGGACACGGAGGCACAGACAGGATAAACCACTAGTCCAAGGTCACTGGGCGGGCAAGCTGGGACGTGGAGAGATGAATGGGTGTTGCTGGTCTGGCAGGGAACAGGCGCAGGGCTGCCCACAGGGAGGCAGCAACGGCGACGGCGCCCTCGAACTTGGAGCTCTGCAGGGCGGCCCAGCCGGCGGCTGCCCGGAGAGGGCCATGCGGGATCCAGGCAAGCTCTGCTGCCAAACTAACAAAAACGGACGTTGTCCTTCAGGCGACCGGGGTGCCACTTACCAAGAAAGAGAGCCTGGAGGAGGGACTGGCCTGGGCAGCAGTTCTGGGGTCAGGGCGAGGTGCCTGGGAGAGAGCCACCCACCCACCCAGCAGTCTTGCGGCTCAGAGCCTAGGAGGGGTCAGGCTCCAGCCACGAACATGGGGCAAGATTCATCCAGGAAAGCCTCCAGAGATGTCCAAGTTCACTGAAAATACAGATACCCCAGCAGAGCCCCCTGCCCCTCAACTCACTGACTAAGAGCCTCTGGTGCCGTGAAAGGAAATTAGGCCAGGACAAGGTCTTGGGGAACAGCCGCATTTAAAGGCTGGCAGAGGACAGGGGGCCAGCAAGACACTGAGATGGATGACCGACCAAGAAGTAGGAGGAAAGCCAGGAGAGAAGAACCTGGAGCGTAAGGAAGAAGAGGTCCTCAAAGAGGAGGAGTGAGCAGTTTGTATGAACTGCTGCCTGGTGGTGGCGTGCGATGGGGACGTGCCTGGCCAGGTCTGCCTGCCCTTCCAGGAGGAGGTGTGGCAGAAGCCTGACAAGAGGGGACAGAAGAGGGGACACTATTCTGGAGAGGGGCTTGGCTGGGGGCAGGGTAGCAAAGCAGGTGCAGAGGGTGGAAGAGATTCAAGTCAAGAGCAGGGGCTTTGGAGGAGACAAGGGAAATCCTCAAGGCCAAGCGTACGTGCTTCCCAAGACAGGAAGGTGCCCCGACAGAGACCCTCTCTGAGGTGAGAGGAAGGCAGGGACAGGAACAGGAAGCCGGGGGAATCTCCAGCTCAGAGCATCTGTTTTCTGCCCCAGGTAGAGGGCGTGACCGCTCGCTGAGGAATGAGCCGCTGTGAAGGATGAGGGCGCTGGCCATGGGCAGGGACACCCCCTTCTTGGCCCCAGCAAGGCCCAGACCAGTAGCTGCAACTCCTGCTCTCCAGCCCCTCCAATGCCCGCTGCTCCTCCCACCTACGGCCCCACACTGGCTGCTCCCTCTGTGCGCAACAGGCTCCCCTGGGCCCTCACAGGACTGGAACCTGGTTTGCAATGCTCAGGTCTGAGCATAAGTGTCCTTCTGGGAGGCTGCGATTTCTTGATCTGTGTGGGTCCCTTGTGCTGTGCCATTTCCTCTACAAGCCACGAGGTAATTAAAGGACAGAGCAGGCTGCCACCCCTGGGCTTTCTGCAGAGTCTGTTTAGAGACAGCAGCCTCTCATGCAAGGAGCCCCAACAGCCTGCAAACCACACACAGGATGTGCACAGCAAGAGAGGGGGACAGAATCATCAGATGCAGAGCGCAATCCCTATTTAGGACCTTCTTTTCCAGGACCTGTGTGTACATACTCAGTGCAGTCACAGTGCCCAGGGGAGCTGAGGCCAGGCCAGGCCCATCCCTTCCCATGAAGCACCTGGTGCTCCCCGGCCTCTCGATGCTCAGCGGGGTTAGCCAGCCCACGAGGAAGGACATGCCCAGGCCACTCTGCCCCTCAGACTGGCATCCCCATCCCGATCACATGTCCTGCGGTGCACAGCTGGGCAGAACTGGGGACTCTGGGGGGAGCAGAACCCCCATTCTGAGGCAGAGTGGTCACCAAAGGCTCCCCAGGAGTGACAGGCGGGCAGGGGCAGTGGCTTCCCCGAGGACACGCCGCTGTACAGAGAAAAGCACCGGTAGGTGGGCTGGGCCCAGGCTCGGCTCTATTGGTCCAACAGCGACTTCTGCACCACACCCCGCAGGCATGAGCAGAACCAACACTTACAAAAATATGCAAGACTTCAAGATAAGATGGAGCAAGTGGTGAAAGACAAAAACCACTTTTTAGAGCCGAGTGGGCTGCGGAAAATATCTTATGCAAAACAGAAGCAATGCAAGCGGCCAGCTCCGGTCCTGTGCTTCAGACACTCATTTGCTATGAATACTGTGAAAGCAAGTGAGTACATACATTTAAATTTTTATGTTGTATGTGATGCATACAAAATATATGCAGTGTATAAGTAAGCTATGAGGCACTATCACCAAATGAACGCTTGTGAACCTGGAGCCAGTACCACGGGGCCATCCCTATTCATCTGTCTGCAGGCCAGAGCCCTGGTGCCCACAGAGGTGGCCAGTGTCCTCATGCATGTATGCTTTTGATTAGAATTTTAGCTTTTTCTAAATTTCTTCTATTCATCCGAGGACACTTTTTTTCATTGCTTTTAGAGAGGCGGGGAGAGAGAAACATCGATGCCAGCGAGCAGCATTGATTCGTTGCCTCCAGTACGCCCCTGACTGGCGGACTCATACAACACACCCAGGCCAGGGATCGAACCCTCAACCCAGGTTTGTGCCCTGACTGGCATCGAACCCTCAACCTTTCGGTTGCAGGACTGCACTCCAGCCAACTGAGCCACACAGGCCACAGCTGATCAGAAGTTTCAGTTTCACTCAACAATTCACCTGGGACCTTCCTACAGACTACTGTGGCTGGTTTTTGTTTTTCCTTTTTTTTTAGATGGTGGTAAAATGTCTCTTGTCCTGACACGTTTTCAGACTGGAGTCCCCTTCTTTGGTCACTCCAACCCCAGTAAAGGTTTTTCTGCTTCTTAAACATGTTCTCGAAGTGCTGAGGCCACACTTCCCCTGGGAGAGGAGGCCTCTTTGTGCAAATGAGGAACATTTTTCAACCAACATATGGATTTAAAAGGTGTAAATATTTTGACTGTAAAATATGCATTCAGATTGTTACTATTCCCCATAGCATGCCCTAACATTTACTGAGCATTTACCACGGGGCGGGGGCATCGTAAGCATTTTACGTTCATGAACTAATTTAATCCACCCAACAGTAGCGAGCAGCAGGTAGGACCTGCGTTATTATCATCCGCATCACTTCCTGCACGAGAAAAGCCAGGCCCGGAGCAGTTAGTGGTTTTCCCAGGCTCAGGCCACCAGAAGGGGTAGAGACTGCCAAGCCACAATGGCACATTCTTCCCTCTGCGTCCCTCTGCGATGCGTGGGACCACTCTAGTCACCTGTCCTCCAGTCCTCCTAGCCTCCTCACTTTCCGTCCACATCACCCAGCCCCCCAGTTCTGTAGATCAGTGTCTCCACCTGCCGAACCTCTCCGTGGCCCATTCTGTGCCCCCATCCACCCGTGCCTCCATCCACACTACTGCAGGCATTGCTGTCTGCCTCTCCCACTGAACTATGAATTTTTTGAATATTTTAAAATTTATTTTGAGAGAGAGGGGAAGGGAAGGAGAAAGAGAGGGAGAGAAACATCAATGTGTGCTTGCCTCTCGTGGGCCCCGCACTGGGGGCCTGACCTGGCCTGACACGTATCCTGAGTGGGATTCAAACCTGCAACCCTTTGATTTGCAGGCTGGCGCTCAATCCACTGAGCCACACCAGCCAGAGCCGAACTATTATGAATTTCTTAAGGACGGACATGGGACCTTGTTCAGCTTTCCACCTCCAGCACTTAGCGAGGTGCCTGACATTTAGGCCATGCTGGATAAATGGGCCAGAATGAATGAACCGCTCACCAGAGACCTGTAATGTCATCCATAGTACAAATGTGCTTTACTGTGTAATAACTTTGTCCCTGAAAGAACAGAACCTATACGTTAAGTATGCTATTGAAATTTGCCTCTTAATTAAAAGACTCCTGGAATAGATGAATGAGCACTGGACTTGGACCTGGGCTTCATAACCCCTCCACAAACTACAGTTGCACTTGGGCAAGAGGCTAGATCTCCTCCACCTCAGGTTCTCCATGTCTGCAACTGAGAGAAGAAGACCTCCAGACTCCTTAAGCTGGAACTCCTGGGTGGGCCCTTCAGTGATTCAGCCCCCTGGGTGAATTCATAACCTGTGAATTCTCAGAGGTTATGAACCACTGGCATGCTATCATTCACAGTATTAACTACGCACACAAAATGAGGTCTTCTGGAGAATAATTGTCTTGTGTAGCTATGATTTGATCACCAAAACAGCCAACTGCCTGAATGAAGACTCTCCTAGTCTACTCCGAAGTTCTGGCGTCGGTCACAAGAAGGTCAGCAAGTTGGGAGGTCGTGCTGAGCCTCAGTTTCCTCGCAGGTGAAATGCGAGCAGGTGCTGGAACCAGGTGCAGCAAACCTCACGCCCCAGGCCAGACCCCACCCTGCCCACTGCCTGTTTTTGTACCATCTGCCAGTTACGAATGGCTTTTACATTTTTTAAGGGATTGAAAAAAACGAAAAGAAGAAAAATATTTTGTGACATGAATATTCTATGAAATCCAACTTTCCTTGTCCCTAAATAAACTTTCATTGAAACGCAGCTCCGCTTGCTCATTCAGTGTCGTCTACGAGGGCTTTTGCACTTGAACGGCGGAGTTGAGTGGCTGCGACGGGGACCATATGGCCGCGGAGACTAACATATTTATTATTTGACCCTTTAGAGAACAAGTTTGCCAGCCTCTGGGCTGGAAGATGACTAAGTTCCCTTCAGCCACAAGCGACAAGCGTCTGCTGTGACTTCACAGAAATTTGCTAGGTTCCGGTCTTCAGACGCTGACATCGTCACGACACATCTACGGTGTCCGAGCGGAAGTTTGAAAACCCAGTTACTCTCATTACTGCTCCAGGTGATTCATTTCAGTGAATAATTCATATTCATTTAAAGTTGCATTCTTTGTTCCACTACTCTAGAATGGCTGCTGCGTTTGACATGATTCCATCTCACAGAATCAGCATAAAGAAGCCGTGTGCTTAGGACACTGGACCACATTCCAGCCAGTTAACCTCACTTAGAAAATTAAGGCAGTTTCAATGGCTGGCGGTACCGATTAAATTTCCTTTGCCCCAATCCACCCTATTCAATGACGATTTCAATACAGTCCCTCACCGTAAGGATCATGCCATCGGGGAAGAATTTACATTTCCAGGAAAGAGATTTTATGTTCCTGCACTGCCCCTCTGAGTTTCTGTTCTCTCCAATTTCCCACCCACCGTGGCTGGCTGTGGAGGGTGAGCGGGGGCTGAGGAGGGGCGGGCATTGGCGGGGAAGACCCCTGCTCTGCTCTTCAAAACGACCAGGCCCTGTCGGGGCCTCAGGTACCTTGGAGGTCATTCGGTCCAGGCCACTACAGTGAACCTGAGGCCCAGAGAGTACAGGTGACTTGCCCAAGGTCACACAGCCTTTCTGTAGTGCATCTAGAACTGGAACTCTCGCCTCTTGGGTCCAAATCCAGTGTTTTTCACAGCATTTCGAAATCCTTTTATTAAGAAAGGAAAGGCTTCTATTCCACGTGAAAAAATTAGGATGTGAGGCGGGGCCTTGAGAGAGGGAACACGGGCCAACTTCCTGGGAACCGGCTGCCGCAGAGTCATCCTCCGAGGCCGGGGGCGTGGCGAGGAGGAGGGGATCCCCAGGCAAGAACTTTTCCACCTAGCCCAGTGAAAAGTAGCAGTTTTGGTTCTGTTTTTGTTCTCTTTAAACTCCCACTCCTTTGCTGACTGAGTTTTGAGAAGTCCAATAAAAATGCCGCGGGCCCCAACTGCTGTTAACAATTTCTAAACGCTCTCCATGTCTGTTCTCCGGTTGTCCCTGGCCAGTTGGAGGACTCCTGGGGCTGGAAACCACCCTGACCGAGTGCCCAGATGGGCATTGGCGTGAAGGATGCAGACACGGGGCGTTTGGAGCGCCAGAAGACCAACAGGGGCCACAGCGCCCCTGGGGACCAGGCACCGGGCCACACCGTAGGGCCCTGAGGCCTGTGACAGCTTCGGGTCACAAAGGCTCTCTCCTAGAGCAACTGCTTCAAACAGAGCTTCCAGGGACTGGAGGCCGAGCCCCACCTTAGCTCACTTGGGAAGTCTGCTGCTTTGCCACCTTGAACTCTTAAAGGGCCAGTGTGACCTAACACCCCGGGAGGCTGGGCATGCATAAAGGACCCTGGCACCACGCAACAGCAGGGACAGGAGAGGACAAGTTGAGAATCTGAGACTGAAGCACCAAGGAGCCCAACGGCCTTGAGCCTCTGTGACCTTTAACTGGCTCTTCCAAAGCAACAGCAGGGTCGTGGGGAGCACAGCCCCACTGTGCAGACAGAAACAGGGCCCGGGCCCCGTGAAAATTGTAGGAAATCACCACTTTTGCAGAGCAGAATCCAGGCCACATCTGGCTCAAGGCCATTCAGAAGCACCAGCAGAAAAAGCCACGCTGCCTCCCAGAGCGTACCTACCTAAACCCAAACTTAAGCACCTCTTGTTAAAAACTGTTCATTTGGAAATATATTCATACTTATAAAAAGTTGTAAGAATAGTACAAATACCCACATACTCTTTATTCAAATTCCCCTGTTATGATTCCCACCCCCATTTGATTTATGGTTCATTCTCTCTCTCCATATATTTCTATATGCATGTATATACATATTTCTTTTCTGAATCGTATGTCAGTAAGTTGCACATGCCATTGTCCTTTTCTTCTAGGTATCTGTGTTTACTTCCTAATGACAACGGTACTGTCCTATAACCATAGCATATTAACCTATCGAATTCCAGTTTTGTCAGTCAAGCCAACAATGTCCCTTTTCTTCCCACCAGAAAAGATCTTTTGCACTTAGTTGTCACATCCACCTAGTCCTCTTTAATCTGGAACAATGAAGTGGTCCGTTTTATTTTGACGAGTGCTGTTTGCAATGAAAGCAACCATTGCCTTCCAAGAAGACACGGGACCATCAGAAGGCGTGGGGGCCTGGCCCAGTGGCCCTCTGGGGGTTTTGCAGCTGGTGTGGTGCCCCGTTCTCCTGAGGGCTTCCTGGTGCTCTCACAGACTAAAACCCCGGAGAGCGGTCCTGCAGGGCATCACGTGCCACACTGCAGTGAGGTCCCCTCCCTTTCCTTCATGTCTGACCCTCCTCGAGGTCCCAAATGGTCACAGAGGTACAATCGTGTACAAGGGAGCCCACGGCAGCATCAGTAACCAGAGCCAATCATTACTGTACACTGATTGGCACACATCTTAATTAGGTTTTAATGCAAGTAATTTGATAACTGCTCCTGGCCATCCACGACAGAGCTGTCACTGCCGCAAGCTTTTTATTGAGCTCCTCTTCCCTCTGTACCCAGGCAGCCTCCCTGCTGACCCTTGTCAAAGCACCCCATCTGCTGGTTGCCACGGTAACTGAAGGCGACCAATTGAGCTGAACAGAGTGACTCAGAAATAAAATCGGCAGCCAAAGGAATTCTGCGACGAGTAATAAATCATTTAGTAAAAGGGGGTCCTCCACACAGCGATGAATGTTGGGATAATATGATGGCATAACTCTTTCAGCTAGAAGGTCCGTGGCAGACCAGAGTGCTGAGGCCGGCTGGAGGGCCCATTTGGTTTCCATGGGCTCCAGCAGCCCGAGGGCCGGATCCTGACCAGTTCCGTGCCATCGGTGGGGGGAGAAGGAACCTTCGAAATCAATGGTGTGATGTTTGCACTGCAAAATTTTGAATTTGAAGAAGTGGCAAGAGAACAGGTCAAGGCTTCCAACACTTCATACTCCATTTTTTAGAAGTAGCACAAGTAAATAAAATGCCCATGTAGCCCAGGAAACCCCTCTGGCCTTGAGGAAGGTGACCAAGAGAACAAATACTAAGATTGCTTTGGAATGAGAAAGCCTAGCCCCATCTCTTGCTCATCCATCAGCTTTGAGGGGCTCCAAGCAGAAACCTTTCATGTTTCTGCACAGGGCAGCAGCCGCTGAGAAGTCAGGGGAGCAGGGATTGAGCTCAGGCCTGCGGTCCTGTCACAGGATGGTCTCAGAAAGCTCAGAGCCCCTTTCTCTTGACAGGCAGGAGTGGTCTGTGTTCGTAACAGAGCAAAACATGTGTCTTTTCTTCCTGGATAAGGAGGGCAGTGGAGAGGCCTTCCAGGGGCTGCCTGGGGTGACAGCAGGCAACACGATTCTGGGGGCGGGTGGGGGGACTAGCAGGGGCCCCTCAGAGCACAGCTCACAGCCATGGTCCCACTCCTGGTAGTCTACCTGCTGTGTAGACTAGGAATCACCCCGCCCAGGTCTGAAGAAAAAGCTGTGGACACGCTCCATCATCCACACAGCATTAAATCTCCATATGCCAGTGCCTGGGTGGTTGTGATGGGTGAACCAAGGCTGCAGGCAGTAGAAACAACTGCCCCAGTGGCAATTACCATAGTGGGTGGTGGCTGCAGGATATAAGGAGGCTGGGGAGTGTGCTGGGGCTTCCTGCAGGAGGGCTCAGGACAGCCTTAGCTCACATCCCATCTCCTCACCCCAAGTGGGATGTCACCCTTTAAAGCACTGTGGGGCGGCATAGTGACACCCTCCCGCCCTTGACCCACGTGGACCCCATGGACTAGTGGTCCTGGAGGTAACTTCCCGCTTTAGAACAGAACAACTGCTAACCCACAGTTATTTGTAGTTGGGCTCCCCCATCCTTGATGCTACCAATAAAAAGATTCGTCCTAGAGTTTTAGTGGTATTCCATTGACCGAGTTAGTGTACACTCAGGGCGAGCCGCTTCCAGCGCCCAGCTTGTCCAAAGAGCCCACCCAGCAAAGTAAAAAAAACACCTCGCATCGCGTCTCCTACCCCCATGCGGGGCAGCTGTGCTTGGGCAGGGTGGAGAGTCGCAGAGCTGTACGTGTGCCTGGCGCCACAGCACCTGCGCGCTGGCTGCCCCCCCCCCCCCCCCGCCCTCCAAGCGCCCCGCCTTGGGCACTCTGGGCCTCTCCCACTGCGGTCCCCCGCCTGACCGAACCTCCCTGCGGCTTGGCCAGCCAAGCACCCCGCTGTCCTGGGGAGAGCCAGGTGCTTCGGGAGCTGCTCCGGCACCTGGAGGGGCCGGCTCCCGCGGAGGCGGGGCGGCCGCGGCGGGGGCGGGGGCGGGAGGCTGGGTGCGGAGCATCTGGCTTGGGGGCTCCGCGGGGGCTTGCGGGGCCTCTGGACTTTGGCAGAAGGAGAGGATTAAACTGAGGTGGCAGTTGAGGGCAGGGGATGGGTGAAAGCTTCATTAACTCCTAGCTCACGTCCCAATTTCTTTCCCCTGAGAAGCAGTGAGAAAAAAGTTTGGTTTCTTTGTGATGAGAAAAGGTGCTGCGTGATTGTGTTTGCTTTTCTTACTTTTTAATATCTTATTTGTAAACAAGAAATATGAATCATTGTTTGTTGACGGTCATGGAGGACTCAAATTTTAATTAAACAGGAAAAATCTTGGCTAATGGAGAGGATGAAGAAATATTACAACCCATTTTAATTTCTATGTTAGTGACTAAGCTCATGTGACTTAATTGAAACTGGCAAGATCTTAAGAACTCAAAGAAATGAAAATTAAATGGTGCTGAGAATGTCATTTCTTTGTGTTTTCTCCCATTCTCGTCCAGTGACTAAACTGATTTTCCCGATCAGCCCTACACTGCCCTGGAAACAGGCCTTCCTATTTCATAAACTATTTGTAAGTGCGCACTGCTTTACACACAGCTGTTTACACTTGAATTCCCTCTCCCTCCTCACCAAGTTACCATTAGTTTCACTTCTAAACCCCACTTCAATCCTTTGTCTCTGCTCACTCTCCCGAAGTCTCCATATTTCAATTCCCAGACACTCTTGAACTTTTTGCACACGCTGCCAGTTTGAGCCTGCACAGAATAATCAGTATATTAATTCCCCTTGGAGACAGCGAGATTTTTCTAACACAATCTGCCCAACCTGAACCCTTTCCTTCAGAACACTTCGCCTGTAAAAAGAAACTCCCAGCATGAACTCAGGAGGAGCGACGTGTAACAGGCAGTGCATGCCGCGCTGGGCATGCAGCTCAGAGTTAAAGGAGAATTCTCTACTTTGTTTCTTTGGTTCCCTGTGCGTAATGTACATGTGGGTGAAGCTGACATCAGACATTTGAAGCAAAGAGGGGTGGGGGTTGGGGGGAGGGGGACGTGATCGTGGCGGGAAAGAAAGAGAAAATAGGTTGATAAAAACAGTCACTTCTGTTAATCTACATTTTCAGTTACTGTCTAATTAAGAATGTTAGGAAATACGTTGCGGTTTAATTGCATTGTTTCAAGAAATTCTAATGCTGACAAATTTGGGACCGTGTACACTTGGAAGGTAAAAGGGATTAAAGTGGTAATTTCTCCCATCTGATAGATAACAGTGAGAACTGTGCTTCCCAGTGACAGCCCCGCATCCTAAATTCAGAAGGCAAAGGGAGAATATCCCGACACTTAGCACGTTCAGAATGAAACCAGCTCTGAAAGAAAAGAAGCAAGGAAAATATTTTAACCTATGTGCATGAGACGGAAATAATTTTTAATAGAAATACAAAGAATTCACAAAGTGGAAATAGCAGTTTATCTGAAATCACTGGGTGACATCGTTATCTCTGCAGAAAGCAGTTATTTATGAAAGAAGTTGGTAACCGTCTTGAAACGATTCTCAGATGACCTTGCCTAAGACAGTAAAATTCTTTAGCCTCAGGCATGAGTTCATAAAAATGATGAAAGGTGGAAGACATTCAGATTTCTGGAATCTGTGCCTTTTTTACCTGCCTGGTCACACTTGCCCCAGGTTTCATTTATTTCTCTTTTAGGGGAAGCCTTTACCTCGTCACCCAGCAAAAGAAAAATTAGAATGTATTTTTCTTGCCCAGGGTACCTTGGATGGAAGAGCTCGTAGACATGGTAGCTTCCTGTTTCCTACAGTTGACCCCAGCTAACTCATCGGTAACCTGGATGCTGCCTTTCTCACTGGATCCCATTTTCTGGGGCCTGTACAGGTGGGCTCACTGCCCGTGAGGCGCAGGTGCCCACGGAAACCCCGCAGGAGGTGTGGCTGTGCAGCGTGCTCCGCCCCGTGGGGTGCAGCTAAGCCCGCGCTGACCACTGCATGCACGCTGGTTGAGTGGTCTGGTCAGATAAACGGGCCAGTTCTTTGACAGCACCAACTGCTTATTTCACCTGCCATTAACCCCAATTTAAGGTACACCAGCAGCCTCAGATCCATCGTCTGTCCCACCAAGGAGGCGGACCTAACTTTTCTAGATGCTGAAGATACGACACTGTATGTGTGACAGCCTCGAAACGACAGCAAAATAAGATCTGGTTGCCCTACAATGTAGCTGGAATGTCCGAAGAATTTGGCTGAGAGAACAAACTGGAAAGATCTGCTCTTGCTGGACTCCTTCTGTCTCAGCCTCTCCAGACACGAATGCTCAGAGCCCTTGACCGTGAGCCGCCCGTACACAGTGTCTCAGTTCTCATGCTTGTACTTACACTTTGTACCGGGCAGTAGCGGAGCAAAGGGCATGTGTGACCTAAAAGTCCAAAGAGCGTAACGCTGTGAAATTAATATACTTTTTTTTAAAATGCCACACACGAGGTCTAAAATAGCAAAGGGTCCTATCTCTCGTGTGCTCAGCACCTGGGACCACATACAACTCTTAGTGGACTCACGAAGAAATAACAGATTTTCCATTGCGTGAGGTTTCTGAAAATTCTGGTGGGAGGGGACATGCCCCCACGAGCTGGACGAGCTCCCCCAGCAGGGCCTTTGTCAGGAACCACCGGAGGCTGGTGTGCAGAGCCCGAGCGGCTGCAGCGAGCCTTGGAGGGGACAGAGCTGGACAGAGGGAGCGTTGTTAATCACCAGATCAGAGTGAGAGAGAGAGAGACAGAGAGAGAGAGAGGGGACACAGGCGTGGGGAGAGCCCACGAGCGTAATTGTAAGTTGCAAATTTCTGAGTTGATTTTCAGAGTCTGAAGAACATTCAAAGAAGAATACATAATACCGGGGGGTGGGGGAAGGGAAGCAGTACCCGCCCGAGGGCCAACTGCCTCTCCAGCAGCGGCAAGGCTGTTCCTGGGCTCGCAGGACCATTTGTTCCATTACACAATCTCCTGAAGCCATTTAGAGAGAGCTCAAACAACTGCCTGTACCAACACGACACATGGCTTCCCATCCCGACTCTTTGCTAATCCAGACGCTCCAACCATCTTTCTTTAAGATGCCATATGGTTGGCAGAAGTCTGTGGATCTAGCAGCACATCTGCTTGTACGTTTCTTCTTCCCTCCGTCCCCCCCCCAACAAAAGGGGGCTGGAGAGACAGCCCGAGAGGAGGGCACCCATGCAGACCTCGGCCCGGGCAGGGATTTCTTTTTAAGCTCGTGTCTAACCAAACAAAACTGGGAAAGGGATGATCGAAAAGATTCAGGGCTCGATCTTTTTTTTTTGAACCAGACAACATGGCGATTTATTTGCTTGTCAATGATTTGAAATGAGATTAGAAAAACAAAGGGTGGATGGTCTCCTTTCTCCAAAGGATGATTACTTGGAAACCACTTCAAAGTTCTCCCTCTAGGGACCCTTGTGGTGCTTTCTGCCCCCGTGACAGGGGACAGTGGACAGGGGACAGTGGACGGCACCCTGGGCTGAGCTGTTTTTCCTCTTCTTTTTGGTCAAGGGAGGCAGACTCGCTGAGAAACGAGCAGATACCCGGACCCTGCTTTGTTAGCAGGCACGTGCGGCTGTATGCTAATGAGTCGGCACGACACACTGCTTTTTTGGTATGATGAGCAAAGATTGTTGACACTGCTGAAATCCTGGCTGTCCTGGCCTGTGAGCACATGGGCTGCCTCCTTGGAATCTGGCCCCCAGTAAGACAGGCTGCAAAAAAATAATACATTCTACCCTCCTGATGACTGAAATCTGGCCATTTGTAACTCAAAGCAGTTGGGGGTGGATAGAGGATTAGAAAAATAGTCTGAAATATCCTATCAGGCCAGGAATCAAAAGGACACAGGTGAGAAGTATGGGTTTCTTCCAAACTAAAAGTTAAACCTGATGGACACATGTGAGTGATGAAGGCCAGGATGCTGGCTGGCTTCGGGGGCCAAAACCTGAAAAGCAGGGGCGAGGGGCAGCTGTGGGGGCCTCTGCCACACAGCTGAGGGGACATGGGCTCCACGTGTCGGGGAGGGCACTCTGCCGATGGGACAGCCCTGTGGGAGGCACCGTCTCGGTCACAGGTGAAACGCTAAGTTTCTTACCTGCCTGTAAATTTCTCCGAACCATGTGTTGGTCTGTGGAAATGGGAGACAGCAAAAAAGCAGAAAGCAAATCTTCCACTCTTACAAAAGCAGACTTTTTTGTTGGACAAAGACGAGTGAAAAGGGAAGCTATGTCTTTCTGAGTGTTGAATACTTTAAGTAAAATATCCCTTTACCTGCCCAGAAACTCTAAAAGGTGTTGTTATTCCAATTTAACAGATGAGAACACTGAGACTTAGAAAGAACGAAAAAGAATTAAAAAATAATTTAAAAAAAACTCACAAAACTTTAACAAAACTATACAGCTAGGAAGTGCCGGAGCAAAGCCCAGGCCCCTCCCGCTCCAGCCACGGGCCCAGCCGGGGCAGGGACACCGACAGATAGGTTTCCTCACGGACCTGCCGGGGTCCGGGTGTCGGCCGAGCAGGTCGCTGTAGGCTGGTGAGCGATGAGCTAGCTACAATCTGTGTGCAGGCTGGGGCATCTGATTGTCAATTCTGTCTCCTTGTGGTCTGTAACATGAAAACTCAAGTAACTGAAATATAAAAACACGAGGAGTGACTGAAAAAGCACTGACCACTTTAATAAAGCTAGCAGCATGCATCCATTCAAAAAGTATGCCTTTCAAACCAGTCACCTTGGGGGCGTGTGTTCCAATCACACTGCCATCGCCTAGGACCTGCTGACATGTCCTTCTTTTTGGAGCTTCCTTCTTTGCCTAGGGCTCAGTGGGTGGATACTTATGTAGGCTGGTGAGTGAGTGTGTGTTATTAAGTGCATTTCAGAATGCACGTGGCGTGTGCTATGCTACTCAGTGTTGATACAACAGCCCGGACTAGATGATAAGGGCTCGATTTCATCACCAGCGGGAACAACTAACTATTATGAACAATTCTATCATTGTCATTGAGATGTGCCTATGTAGAATGATGAGTTCAAATCTGAAGAAAAAATCTAGGTTGGAATCTCAAGTGTGATCCCAGGCAAGTTCTTCTAGCCCTGTTTCATTTCCGATATAAACTGATACCACCCACTTCACAGGACTGTCTCGAGAATCAGAGATAGTTTGTATAGGGCCTGGCCCTGAGTAGATTCTCAATAAGTGAAAATACAATTATCACTGTTGTTCTTTTTCATAGAGTGTTTTGGAGCGTTCACACAGCGCTTCCACGTACATTAGCTCGTTCAACTCCGACGACAGCTGTGGAACACAGGGGGGTCTCTTCCGTCCAGTGAGCGGTGACATGGACACTCAATGAGACAACTAAAGCAGTAAGCAATATGTCATTACTACTTCGTTATTTGCTGAGCCCTTTCTGTGTGCAGCTACTACACTAAGTGCTTTTCCAGCCATTTTTAAAAGTCATAACAGCACCCCTCTGAAGAAGTATTATTGATATTACTGTGATCCTCGCATTACAGACAGCAAACTGAGACTAAGAGATGCCACTGGCATGTTGCCCAGGTGGCCGAGCCAGAGCGCAGTTCTGGGTCTGTCTTCTAAACCCACGACCCCAATAAGAGCTGGAAAATGGTGTGGACGGGACTAAGAGCCAGATTCCTCTGTCTAAAACCGGTCCCCTTCTGTGTATACCACGATGGCCTTGGTGGCATGTACCTGAAGCTACAGGGTATTTGACAAGGGAGTTTCCTAGCATAAAAAATCCTTGTCCTCACCAAAATTCCAGGTAAGCTACCAGATTCTATAGGGCGCATGGTTCCCATTTCACTGGTGTTCGTGCACACTCAGGGAGAGCTTGGGAGCTGGGTGCTCCGCAGCGCCGTGAGAAATTAAGGCAGTGTTCTTCACTGGGGGGCCGGACAGGACCTATGCCCTTGAACGCATCGCAGACATAAACATGCACCGACCAACCTGTCATCACATATATGCAGTCGGAGTCAAGGTCACCGCAATTGTCAGCCATGTCTCATCAAGAGAGGAGTCTTCAATATAAATTGACTATCAGGCGAAGGCTTCCAAATCAAAATTCTTTGCTAGGGATGCTGGAACATTTGGAGGTGGTTGGTCAGACGCTGACATGAGGAAGTGGGAGCGGGGGAGCTGAAGCCTGGAGTTATGGTGCACAAAGGTGCCACCCCGACAACTGTCTCCGAATACAGCCGCCACGCTGCTCGAGAGAACACCCGTTTCGGATGTGATGGGACAAGGGGCTGTCATCTCGGACGGGCTTTTCTCCATCCTCTGCTCTCTCCCTCCCTGCATCTCCTGCATCTGATTGGACCTGACAGTTATCTGAGGGTCAAGTCCCTGCACTGGTCTCCCCTCTACTCTCACAGCTTCTGGGCTCCTGATTTCACTGTTGACTTCCACCCAGTTCAAAGCAGAGTAGGATTTCAAACCAACCAACCAACCAACAAACAAGAGCCTTTGCTCTCATTCCAATGCTTCCAAATTCATAAATCTCTGACCGCATTTTCAGGCAGTGGTCGACAGTAGTTAGATTGTGAGTGGAGACGTCTTACTTGGAATTTAGCACTGTGCAAGCACAATGTTCCCCGCCCCGCCCCAGTTTCAAACCTAAAAGATATAAATCTTGATGGCTTCGCAGGGGTACTTGGGGTGTTTCATTATGAGGCCGTGCTCAGTCTACCAGGAGCAGACACCTGTGTGTTAACTGTCCCACTGAGAGTGACACCAGGGGCAGACACTTTAAATTCTTTGTCTTTCATTAATTCCCTAGGCCGAAATGGTCCTGGGGTATAGCATGAGAACAAAACTACAGTTTTATTCCAAATCTGCTAACGGTGTGGGTAGGATCGCCCTCCCCTATCAGACTTGGCAGGGTGCGCTTTCCCAAGCCAGCGAATCCACTCTGAATGGGACCTGTCTAACCTTCTCCGTCCGGATTGTAATACAAGTCCCGATTTCCTACGACACAGTGTTCCCCGTAACATTAGCAACTCACACGACCAATGTTGGCTGAGCACTTACTACGTGCCAGGCACCATTCTCAACATTGCCGTGTAATAACTCATGTAATCTGCTTAAGAAGCCTGCGGTGTGTGGCCAACGTAACTGCCATACTTTTGTAGATGAAGAGGTGCAGGCCCACACGAAAGAGCTTGTCCCAAATGACACGGCACAGAAGAGGGAGAGCTGGTGTTCGAAAGCAAACGGTCTGCATGTAGAATGCATGCTCTTAACCACCTTCCCCTGTCACTCTCAGACAGTTCCGTGGGAGCGGGTATGGTGCCCAGCCTACCAGCCGTGGGAATTCGGTGACACCAAAGTAAAATATAATTTTAACAGTGCTCGTCCAGCCCACCCACCTCACAAGGTCGCTAGGATATATAATTATCCCCCCGCCATGGTCACTGCTTTCTTTTCCCCGGATGCAGAGGTCTTTTCTAGGCCCAAGTGGGTCATGGCCCTTTTGAGGGGAGGGGCCAGGATCTGACATATTTTAGTAGCCACTGTAGCCAGAGCTCATAATTAATTCTCACCATCTCCATCACAGCCTCATGAAGTGCCACCTCGGGTGCTAATTGGGACCCCCAAGATGAAAAACCAAGGATCCTTTGCTTTGCCAAGCAAATACCAGGGCGAAGACATGTTCATGCTGCATTTGGTGTTGAAGTGCCTTTTCCAAGCAGTCTCAGATGAAGATGGAACAGGCGGTGAAATCGGCCAGCCTCGCTAAAATACGACGTGAAGGCCTGAGTAGGAACAGAGTAGGGCGACCTGCTCATCTTCTGGAAGCAGCGAGGTCAGCTCTGTCGTCTGCCCGTGGTGCCGAGGGACAGGAAAAACACCAGCACAACCCTGACCGAACACGGCTAGGAGGATGAGAAGGGAAACGAGATCACATACAAAAAAGAAATGCTGCATTTCCGCAGGCGGAGGAAATTGTTAATACAACCGAACAGCTGTTTGGGAAGAAAACATTATTTTCAAACCCAGACAAAGCTCTATTTATTACATTTCAGAGACACTTAAATTATAGTGTCTGAAAGCTGTCCTATCACGGGTATCTGTGGTACCTAAATTATCCCCAAATCTGGAAGGTGAAGCCAAAATAAAGACTCGGCTGTGAGAAAGTCTTATAGACGGAAAGCTCCTCTTTTCTTTTTTCCTCCCAAACAGGTCGACAAACCCACGGTGGAGCAAAACCGAGTGAGCACTAAGTTCTCGAGCTAAACTTGACGAAAACCCAATAGAATATCCAATGCAAAATTCATTCCGAGATGTTAATACTCATCCATGCTATTTTTAAATCTAAATGCAAAATGCACCGTGTCCGTGGGTCTGTTGACATTCTCGAGTCCCTGCTGGTTCTCTGGCATGGAGCTGCACCAGGCCCTGGGCTGCCCCGGGGGCCCCACGGAAGCCCCGGGCAGGGGCTCACAGGCCAGGCCAGGCCCCTCACGGGACGTTCTCGGCAAGGCAGCCGCTGAGGCAGGCCGGGGCCCCACTCTGTCCCCATCGACCCTGACCCTCCCAGAGGACACCAGGGTCACCAGCACCCTTCCCATTGACTAGCACGGGCCTGACATCTCCAGAGAAGGGACGGTCACACACTAAGAAGAAAAAATTCTGGTTAAGGAAATAATAAAGGAAATCATACTTGACTGGGCCTAGGGAAAGGGAAGGAATCACCGCCAGTCGACGGCAGGGTGCACCATGAATGTTTTCGGTTATCACCGCAGCCGAGTCAAGGCAAGTGGCCCGCAGGCTGCAGTCCGGGCTGGGACGGCAACGGAAGAGCAGCGTCGGGAACATCCTGAGGCCCGTCGTGGCCTGTGGCCGTTATGGGCACCTCCAGTCTCGCTCGCCTTCCCCTGAATGCCAGGGGCCACCCGGCAGGGGTCTTTCCCGCCTGTGTGAGCGCGCCTGCCCGTCCCGCTTCATCCACTTGTTTATTGTCTACCTTCCTTCCCACACACCTCACCGGGTGTTGTGCCGTTTAGGGAGTTAGCGAAGGCTTGCGATTTTTCTAATAAAAGGTGTTATGGCGTTATGTAAATACACAGTATTATTTTGTCTTTATTCCAGCATTACTGGTTTGAAATAGTTCAGTGTGTGTAAATATGCTTAATAATGTGTATTAATTGGATTTTTTTAGTAATCACCTGACATCCCAGTTAGCTAAGTGGGAGCAGGCTTCCTTGCTCAATGAAATTATTCAGTACAGTCTCCGACAGCTATTCATTGGTCTTGGTCCCCTTCAAATCAAATTCCAGCTAGGTGAACCCACTAGAGTTTAATTTGCTTGAACGCTAGACAGAATCACTAAGCTGTGACCTCCCGTGAAAATAAACAGTGGTAGATGCAAAGGTTCAAGTTCACAACGCAGCCACCAGCCCACCCCAGAGGATGTGAGCTCCCTATAAACAATTAGCATAACCGGAAAGCCTGAGTATGCACCATTCAGAAAAACATTTTAAAGTATCACCGAATACCAACGCACATTTGGGGACTTCCAAAAATAAGTGTTCCTCTGAGGATCAACTGTCAATCAGGGTCACGTTAGCTCGCGGGGGCCACCTTTGTTCCCCTCTGAACGTCATGTTGTCCACCCGTGTTAGCAGTGTCCGGTCAAGAGGACCCAGCCACGGTGACTCAGCTTCCCCCGCCAGGTTCTGAATGAAGGGTGAGTTCCAGCCTCTCTCGAGGCAACAGCCCCCGCATCTGTGGGCTCTTGCAGGAACAAGGAGCGGTCACGTCGCTTCCTACTTGAGTGGCTGTGTGGGCGTGTGCCCGTTGGGCAGAATGGTCTTGCTGTCCCCTCTCCATCCCAGACGACGGGCAGAATCTCCTGTACAGATGGACTTAAAGGCACACGCTCCAGAGTTACCGTGAAGATGGAGAGAAAGTGTCAATAGTTTACTGGAAAATGCTCAAAACTCATCAAGTGGCGAGTTTAATGAGTAATGCTACTATAGATACTATTTTTAAAAGATTTTATTCATCTATTTTTACAGAGGGGGAAGGGAAGGAGAAAGAGAGGGACAGAAACACTGATGTGAGAGAGAAACATTGATCAGTTGCCTCTCGTACGTGCACTGACAGGGGACCTGACCCGCAACCCAGGCCTGTGCCCTGACTGGGAATCGAACCAGTGACCTTGTGCTTTGCGGGCCCAACCAACTGAGCCACACCAGTCAGGGTGTATCGGCAGTATTTTTATGTGCATTATTTTTTCCCTCCCCAAATAAAAGTCTGTCTCTAAGTCCATGCTGTCATTGGATTGTGCTGTACAGGCAGGATAGGAGTGGCTTGAGTCAGGGTGGTCCGTGGGGCTGGGCAGCTACAGGGACAGCCCAGGCTGGCTGGCTGGGTCAGCAGGAGGTCCAGTAAGGCACAGAACCACACCATGATCTTGGAAATAGAAGCACGGTCAACCAGAAGTCATATGCTGCTCCTTATCTTGGGTCTTAAGTCGAAAATGGTCTTTCAAAATGTGGAATCCAAAGAGTTCTCTACACACACCTTGCATCTGCTTAGGAGTCAAGCATCACTCCTCTTTTCTGGTCACCCCGTACCTGTTCCTTCTTCCGTGTTCCACACTGTGGCTCTTATCACAGCGCGTCGTGACCATCTGTCCCCTGCACTGAAATGTTAGCTCCTTGTGAGCAGGTGCTGACCCCAGCCCAGGGCCTGAAAGAAGGCGATAGAAGGACAACATCACGGTCCATGGGACTGAGCCTGTAAAGCACCTGTTGGCCCGGTGCCAGATGACACCACAGGGTAGATGGAAAGATCTGTTTACGCATCTTACAAAGATGGCTTTCACCCGCTGGCAAGAGCTGCCATTCCCACCCTCGGCTGGAGCAGCGCGTTGGTTGCATTTGGAACAGTCACGTTACTTTTGTGTTCCAAAGACCCTGGACTTTTTTTTTTCTAAATTAAAACTAGATGCAAGAGGTCAATGCCTTGTGCATAGAAGGCCTTGGGGACTTTCTGGACAAACGGGGATTTTCTAGAATTTCATTGGCAGCGGCTGGAAACCTAGTAGCACTACGATTTTGCTACAGCTGTGTGTTTAAATGCCATCCACGCTTACAGATGCTCGTGTGTGTAGCTGACCAAGAGGCGGGGACTTCAAGGCAGTGTGAAAAATGCCCCGATAGTCATTGGCTTTAGTATTCACTCGTTCGTCTGTTTGACAAATAGTTACCAAATGTCTACCATGTGATTTTTCATGGCTATTGGGAAACAGTGGAGAGTAAGATGGGCGAGATTTTGCCCCGAGGAAGTGGTATAGTTGTTAACAGGACGCGCTTGCGGCAATTTTGCAAAGATGCTTCTAGGAACGTGGTAGGAGAGCAGCCTCCCCGGTGCGAGGAAGACAAGTTAAATCTAAACTTTGGATTAAGGAATCACTTAACGCTCTCATACTGAAGATGATGTGTTTCAGTCGCCTTAGTTACACAGAAGTCCATAGATAGTGCTGAGCTCTGGCCACCGCGGCCACCAAAATCTATTAAAAACTGGCCCCTCCCTCAAAGAGGTCTCAACCCATTTGCGCCCAGAAAAGACCTTTGCACGTGGGGAAAAAGAAAGCAGAGAATGCGTGTGAAGCACACGGTCCAGGGGTGATGGAGGGGTCTTAGAATTCCGAAGAGGAATTCATTCAAGAAAACTTCTCCATGGACTCTGATGCATTGACTGAAAAATGCACAAGGGAACAGTCATATGCACGGATGGCCCAGAAATAAAGAACGGGGTGGAAATAAAAGACTGTCTCACTGGGAGCAAAGGGCTCGGTGTCATCCAGTTGGAAACACAGTAGAATGCGGATGTAGCTCAAACCCGACTGGATGTGCCAAGAAAGTGAAAATGTTTCCCATTGATGCAAATCTTTTCGGAGCCTAAGAGAGTGGACTTCTCAGGATTCCGAGACTGTGCAAGTCACGCCACACACAGTTACAGGAAGTGGGAAGTCCTGAAATCCGTGCCGCAGGGAGACTTCAGCTGCCTCTCTGCCCCGCCCACCTCCCTGGGGTCACGAGGTCAGGGACGCCTTTCGGGGCCCAGACTGCAACAGTCGGACTGACCCAACGTACTCTCCCTTTGATCAGCCTTACATTTGACTGTATTTTAGTAAATTATCCATGTAGTTGTATTTTGACAGCTCTCTTTACAGCAGTAAAACAAAATGTGTGCATCGCAAATGGCAAAGATTCAAATTTCAGCTATGTTTATCCAAAATAGCACTGAACTGCTTCTGTACTTATGCTATACTGCCTACAGCTTTACGGAAGGGAAGACAGATGGGATGAATTTAGCAGGGAAACAGCTGTGGCTTGAAGAAGAGACAAGCAAAAGTTTTGCTATCAGCCTTCATTATGTATCAAGGTACCAGTAAAATCTGTATCCATAAGGCAGCCAAAAAAGTGTTTTTCATTTGACTGGTGATAATTACCTTTTCTCAACAGCTGACAATGTTCTAAGTAGGTATAATAATTAAGCAATGAGATGCAACAGGCAGTGCCTTGCTGGGGAGTGGGTGCCCCTCAGGTGTGCTGGGGGCAAAGGCTGATGGGCCACTGACTCCAGCCACCTGAGAAACTCAGGCAGCCCAGAAATCTGCCGGGCAGGGGGCAGGGGGAGGTCCACACAAACAGGGAACAGGAGGAAAAACTGTGCTGGGAGACTGGGAGCTTATTTGTGTGACCAGGACATCAATGGAAGAAAGTTACTTAGGCTCCACCCCCTACTTTTTCACCCATTTCTTACTAAGGCCTGGGCGCCACTCGTGCTGGGCCCCAGCCGGCTGGACCTGGAATATCTCTGGCTCTCGGGAACGGACAGCTGGGCTGTTCATCCTCTGAGTCACCTTCGTCTGTGGTGACATGTCCCACTGGATGGTCTTCAGACTGACCCGCTTCAATGTTCTGCGAACAGGACGCTCGCAGCTTTGACCCTGCTGAGGTGGTGATCAGCGACCTGCAGGGGAGGCTTGCTCAGAGTGACTGTCCTTGGCTGGCACCCACACTGTCCTTGCCCGTGGCTCAGGGAAACTGTGTAACAGATGTGCTCCTGCGGATCCTACAGATCCTCCTATACAGAGCAGCGCCCACTGCACAGACTTTGTGTTCAAGGTAAGAAGCTTGCATTTGTAAAAGTGTGGCTCTCTATAAGTTCCCTTAAGTAGAGGTCTCTACATGAGATGACCATCTACATACATACCACATGCACATTATTAACACCTGGGAATCTTGCTTTATGAAATACATTTTTCAGTACATCTAATTTGTGCCACACTGATGAATGATGTGCTCCATGCAGATCAATAACATTAATATTGCTATGGTAACAGAAGAAAGAAAGGCAGAGACAGCCTTTCAAGGACAACAAAATGCGACATGTATGTAATAAGCCATGGTGTGATAGAGATATTTGTGGATACGAAATTTTCCTCAAAAGTTGGAAAGTACCACACCACCACTGAGTGGTCATAAACGAAAAGCATTAACAGACCCAAAAGCATGTGCAAAAGAAGTTTCTCACCGGAAACTTACTTCCTAAGCATTTTACCGTCAGTCTTCCCACTCTTTCCCAAGGTTGATTTCCTTTGTGTACAATTACTTCCTCCCCCCAGCCTTTCAACAACACCTCTCTAATTTTTCAGTGACTTTTCTTCCTGGTACCACTCCTCAGGCCTCCTCCCTCTGACTGCATCTCAACAGGCCCTCGGTACTGAGCCCAGTAGGCCCTCCTTCTGATCGGAGGCTGAAGGGCAGCGAGGTTTCGGAGCACAGCGCAGGCTCGGCGTGGGCAGACCTGTTCACTTCTAGCGGCGTGTCCCGGGGGCTGGGCCCGCGTCTCTTCCCTTGGCACCTCAGTTTCCGTGCTTGTGAGCCGGGACACGGTCTGGAGGGCTGGTGTGGAGAGCCTGGGGTAATGTCGGAGTGAACTGTCCGTAACCAGGAAGGGCGTGTCTTATCATGGAAAGAAATCTGCCATTCTCTTCTTTCAGAACATCGCTTCTCTTCTTTTTCTTTTCAGTATTCATCAATCTGGCTTAAATTTAAGGTACCATAAACATATTGGAAACTGTTAATATTTTCCTTTCTCTCCCACATTTTATTCTACCAATCAGAATATATATAAGATGTTTACATAGAGATAGAAGGTACTAATGCTTAAGATATGTAAGCAAGGCACAGATGTGTAAGGCATAGATGTGTAAGGAAGGCATAGATGTGAAAACACAGGTGTGTCAGGAAGGCACAGATGTGTAAGGAAGGCATAGATGTGAAAACACAGGTGTGTCAGGAAGGCACAGATGTGTAAGGCACAGATGTGCAAGGCACAGATGGGTAAGGCATGTAGATTAGGACTGGATTCAGAAACTGGTCAGATGTTCTTTGTGGGACATCGTGGCAGTTTAGTGGCAGGAACATAGTTCAGAGTGCAGAGAACAGGGACATGATATAATGCCATATCTTACTGGGACTTACTGGAGGAGGAGATTTAAAAAAAACTCGCTCTTAAGGGAGCCAAAATAGTTCTAAGATCCCTCGTAGCCGCATCCCCTCCTCAGAGGCTGGGGAGCGACAGCGCCGGGCTCAGGTTCTGCCTCTGCCCTGGGTCTGACGGCTGGCCGCGAGCCAGTTTCTTAACCTTGCCGTGCCTCATCGGTAAAAAGCGGACAATGCTAGTACTTGCCTCGGAGGGGTGTTCCGAGAATGAAGCCTCTTAATTAAGGTAAATGCTTAGAAAAAGAACAATGGCCAATGCATCGTAAGTACTACCTAAAATTACTGCATCCCTAAAGATGCTTATCATGATAAACGTTACTGTGCATTTATTATGTGTTGTATGATGTAATGGTATGCTACATAGTAATTATCATTACTGTAAGGAGGGCCAGGAAATGTGTACGTGGCAGCAAGGAGTTTCACGCAACGTTCAACGGCTGCCAAACTGTGCAAACTGAGGGGTGAAGAGGAGGGGCAGGAACCAAGAACACTCGCAGCACAGAACGAGAGCAGATGCGGGGTTCTGGGCCGGGCAGGCTGAAGTGTGGGTACCTTTCTCTTATGGCGGAAGTCATAAGACTGTCTTTGTTGAATAGTCAGACTTCTTCACAAGGAGCATCTGCTAAATGTAGTGACTTGCTCAGGCCCGCACAAAGGTCAAGATCAAGTAGAACTCTGTCTTGCGCCTTCTGAGCCTTCATTTCGAAGTGGATCCTGAAAGTTGCTACAGAGAGATCCATGCCAGGATACTTGATTATATTCTGACAGAGAGAGAGATATCTTGGCGATTGCAGCCAAAACGAAGCAAACACATAACAACAGTCTAGCAGCAGCGCTGTCTCACAGTGGAAGTAAAAAAATCCCGTCTCTTGGTTTCCTCGAATTGTCAATGATAATAACCAGCCTTGATAACCACTTAACAGAGGGGTTAGAGAGTGCTGACTGAGATTCACAGAGCACGCTTGAGGTTGCAACGATGTAAACACAGAAGTGATCTTTCTTCTAAGAATTAATTTTGAGTGACTCAAATCGGTGTGTTAAAAACAAAAGTTTTTTAAAACTAACGAAAAACTGGACTTTGTAGATACTGTGCTTTGACATCAGCCACTAGCATTATCGATGTCACGTTTGCACAAGGACTGCCACCAGCAGGAAGTTCAGAAATGAGGACACGGCACTTGGAAAACTAGTTCCCGGTGCGTGAGCCGGTCGGCGATGGGCAGCAGGTGCAGACGGCGAAACGGAGGGACCCGGCAAAGCCTATCAGGGTGGGCCCTCTCCCTACACAGTACCTTCTGCAGGGCTTCTGTGTGGCATTTGAGACCGTCCTCGGTAAGTGATCAATTTAAAAGGAAAGAACTAGTGAACAATGTGGACCCTGAAGTGAATTGGTTTTAGTTTTGTGACAATTTTCACCGCTGATGAGACACTAAGAATGACATTTCTCTCCTGTCTTCAGGATAACAGAAGAGACACACAGTGAATTTGAATATTTATAAGATCCTTTCCATAAAGAGAAATTATGAAATAATAAACTATTACCAAAAACCCCCTCCCTGCTCACCAAAAGCAAACAAGTAAACCATTTCCCCTGCCCTCCCTTTTTTTAAGTGCTGGGAATGATTCCCTTTGACCTTGGCATGTTGGGATAAAAATAAAAGCTGAAAGACTGGTTTTCTTTATATATATATTTGCATGAAAACAATTACAGACATAGCTAACCGCTCATTTGGATTTCTTTTATTATTTTCTCTAAGCAGATTCTCCCATAATGGTTTCATTATCATTAGACTCATCCATTAAAAAGAATACTACGTATGTTGCCACTATAGCCCCAAATTTGTCATCAGACTATATTTCTGCAGGTTCCTTAAACTAATCTCCTGAAAAGCCCCCTTCCCCTCCCACACACACACAGCTGTTAGCTTCGAATAACCTGAAGGGCCCAGTGACTTGAGTCACCTGCATGACCCAGGCCAGCCACAGAGTTAATGAAAGAATTTCCCCATTGGCCAGGGCAAGTTCAAGGACGACCACGGGACCTGACCACTCTTCGCAGAGCTAATCATGTCAGGGGTTCCCTTTCAGTGAGAAAACCCAGGAGCAGGGCTTTGCATGCAGATAAACTCTGCTCCTGCTTCACCTGGTGGACGAGCAGCTGGAGGGAACAGAAAACCAGGAGGCCCAAGGCCCAGGAAGGAAGCCGCGCTCAGGCCGAGCCGCTGGTCCCTGCTCCTGAGACGCGTGCGCCCTGAGTGCGGAGACCATTCGCACCCATTGCTGTGTTTCCTTGGGGCCCAGCCCAGCGTCCAGCCAAACACGGCAACAAATTTGAAGCTGCCGGTTTGCTGGGTAACAATAGCAAATGCACTCTGCCCGTGAAATGTGACACAGAGTGTCCTGGTCGACTGGATCACATTTATGAGCATTACGAGGGGAACTCAGGGTACCGAGTTATGCTGTTGAGTGAAGAATGACCACTGAACTCCTCCATTTTTTAAATTTGGATTTAATATATTGGGTTTGCCCAAAGTGAAACGGAATGACAATAGCTTGGCTTTCCATCAAGCTGAATCTGGAGTACGACACTTTGAATTAGGGTCATTTATTCAGTTCCAGAGCCCCCAGTCTCCCGGCGCCCCTGAGTGTGATCAAGACAGACAGAAGCAAAGCAATTAACTGGTCAGCAGTTGGCCCACTTTTTCATGTTTGGCAAAAATAAAAGCTCAAAATTCCCTAGGACATTGTTGCTGTAGTTTTTCAAACTTTTCATCCCTTCATTCTGAAATAGAAAGATTCCCTTCTCTTCAAAATGTTCTTTTCTTTAAAAATATGCCCCAGATTTTTCTTGTCTTAAGAATTTTGGTGCTTTTTTTTCATAAATAGTGTATGTCACTTTAAAGTTTATATTGATTTTGATTATTGAGAAGAAAGTGAACAGTGTTATAAAGTTGTGCGAGGGTGGACGGTATTCAGGTCGCCGAGCACTTACCTCCCCCTCCCCCAGGAAGCTTTCTCTGACCCACCCAGACCCTGGCACTGTGAGCGGCACACTCGTGTTTATCAGAATCCTGAGCGGACAAGCGGTCAGTGTGCTGCGTGGCTCTTGGTGCAGGACGCAGGAGCACGCTCCTCCCTCGGCTGCCGCCCACCCGGCAGGGGAGGCAGGTCTCTGGGACCAGGAGGCAGTGTGGGCTACGTGGGTTTCAGGAGTCTGAGCCATCTGATCATCTCACCGCGGAGCCCTCTTCTCAACAGGCTTTGCCTTGGCTTTCAGTGTCTGCTCTTGTCAGGCCTGCACTGCCCAGTTTTAGCGAGAATCCTGTCAGTTCAGAGAGAACCCCCCCGCCTAGCTATCTGGTCAACCTAGATGCCTGATCAGAGTCCTTTATTTTCCCTTCCCCAGGGTGGTATATGGTCTCTGTGGCCTGCCTTCGGGGAGAATCCCATGGGGTTGCTTTAGCCAGAAGCCCCCCTTGCCCCTGACGTTGCTGCTTAGTAATTTTCTATCTACCCATCTGCCCCGACCCTGCTCCTTGGCTATAAACCCCCGCTTTTCCGTGCTGCACTTGGAATTGAACCCTGCTCTATACGGAGTTGCCTCTCCCACTATTGCCATAGTTCCTGAATAAAATCTGTTTCTACCGCTTTAATGCCTGCCAGCCTTTGGTTTCTTTTTGATGCCTCTCCAAGGTACCAAAGAGAATACGCATCCCTTTGAAGAACAAGATTATTATTAGCAACGATAATAAATGAGATAACATATTACACTTAGCAGGAGCCACACGCATATTAGCCACTCAAAACACACCGCTCTCGTCTTACTCATACTTCAAATATACGTTCTAACACGCCCTACCCTGCAGGTGCAGTAATGCAGACTGTGGTGTGCTGGGCTGCAGGACAAGGAGAAATGCGTTTCGAATGGATGCCTCGCCTCCCACAGCACCAAGAAAACCGCACGTGCAAGAGGCCTCTGGGCCCGGGTGACCACGTGTGGGCCTGTGAACGGGAAAGTCCAATTTCAGCCCCATTGCAACTGGTTCCCAGGTGCTCTGCCGGCCTCTGTGTCTCCGACTCATTGTCTCAATGACAGGACAATACTGATCATCTGTCTCGCATGAGGTATATGAAAAGAAGAATCTATTTCATGTTTTAAAGGTCATTGAATATATAACAGCTAGATAGTTGAAGCAAAATACCATATTCATCAGTGGAATAGAAAAGTTTAGCAGCCTTCATCTGTTCTCATTTTAAATTTACCACAGTATGTAAATTAGAGGATTTAAAAAAGCATCAGGCAAAAATCTGAGCTAGGTGCGAAGAAAAGCACAATCAAAAGCAAATTTGTGACTGCTTGGAGTGTAAGAGATTGCCAAATGGGCTGGCGCTTAGCTTTTACTACTAATCTGAGTTTATGCAAAGCCAATAGAAAGATCCCAATTATTGTTAAATACCCAGAGTAGAAATTTGCTGCTAAACTGCTGTATAGTATCGGTCTCAGGTTGGCTTTTATAAACATCTTATTTCATGTCCTGAAATTATCACAGGAATACCACACACAAAGCTGAACTTTAAACACACGGTCCCAGCCATAGATGTGGGCTCAAGAAAATACACCAGATAGAATTTGGATTAGAGACTGAATTACCTGCTTTTACAACTATTTCGCTGCAGTGGAGAGAATCTCCTTAGCCAGGATCAGCAGTAATTCTACCAACTTAACATTTTCAAATGCGGTTGATGGCAAAATGAGATAACCTGATCATTCTTAACAGGATTTTCTTACATCCAGAACATTCACTCGGCATCAGAAATGTACAGAGGCGGGCTTGGGATTCACACTCTTGGAGCTCCCAGCGGGCCAATATGTTACATGGAGACATCAGCCTACTATTTAAACACCCTGTCTGGTTTCTGAGGAACAAACTACCTTCAAAAATAAAATGGACCACGTGAAATGAAGGAAAAGGGAGAGCGAATAAAAGGTGTTGCACATTCTCTAATTGAAGAGACAGGAGACCTGGCTTTTCATGCTTTGCTGACCCTCCTGCCCCGGCCTGGGGCCTCCAGCCAGCCAGGAAGAGTGTGACTGAGAGTCAGGGATGGCCTAGGTGACCAGAGTCCAGCCCGAGAAAAAGGGAGACAGATGTCTCCTGTGGTGCCACACCGAACCCTGCCTCGAGACCGACTCTTTTCACAAGACTGAGTGCAAACCCCAGACCGAATCCCTAGAGTCCCAGGATGCTGTTGATTGCTTCCTCAAGCAACATCATGATACTTTACCCCACTCTGAAAAATGGAGATAATAAAATGTCCTTTCTACTTCATAATGCCTCATCGTCCAGCGGGTCCCTCTTTGGAGTGCCTGCTCGGTTTCAGGCACCGTTGTGGGCAGTGGGAAATTGGGGAGGAGCGAGGCAGACGAGGAACACACACGCGGCCAGCACAGAGCACAGGGGGCCGGGAAGTCTCCAGTGTCTCGAGAGTCCGCTGAAGGACCAGATCTAGAACCCTGCCTGGCAGAGCGTAGGCACTCAGCAATGATTCAGAAGGGAAATGAATACACGTCAAATTTTGCAAACATTTCCTGGAGATTCCCAGCCTGTGGACTTCCGTTTAAGAGCCTCATTGCAGAGGAAGGGGAGAACTGGGCTATGAGGTGGACGAACCAAACCGAGAAGAAGGGGCTGAGGAGCAGGAGGGCCGTGGGCTAAAGACGGGTCACTGTCAGGCAAGGGTAGCAGGGCGGGGCCAGAGAAACCAACGGGCTTCGTCAGGGACGGCTGACAACTCGGGGCAGAACCTGGGCTGAGCCTATACATTTTTTTATTTTAAAGTGTTACTGTTTACATTTCCTTTTACAAAAGGAACACGTGACACATGCTCGGTGCAGCACACTTAGAGATTATTGGAAAATGTGAAGGAAGAGAACAATGCCTCAATAACCCCCTGCCTAGAGACAGCTCACGTATTGTAATATCCTCGTGTGTGTCCTGGTGTGTGTGTGTGTGTGTGTGTGTGTGTGTGTGTGTGTGTGTGTGTAACGAGGTGGAAGCAATTATTCACTTGGTGACTGAAAGCAATAATTTGATAATCTGAGAAGATCCCAAAGGGGCACGCTGAAACGCTGTGGTCATTCCACGGACCTCTATGGAAGTTTTTCAAACTTTGGGTTATGAATCACGAATAGGCCATAAAGTAGAAAATATGGATTGTACATAGTAAAGCGAAGTACAGTTTTACTAAACTCTTTCTGTGTGTGTGTATGTGTGTGTGAGTGAGCATACAAGGTTGCGATGTTACATTTACATTTTCCTTGAAATCCAGGCTAGTTTGAATGTATGTCCGTCTGAGGCAAGAGCCGGGGCAGAGTTGGGTTACTCAGCACATGAGGAGTAAGGAGCCCGAGGTCCCCAGAGCATGAGACAGCAAAGGATTCAAAAGCTATGAGAAGCAGGAGACAGGATAAAAGTTCCAGAGTGGAAACATGGCCTAAAAGGAAAATTGAAGGAGGGACCTAAGGCTCAGCGGAGACTGTTGCACCGTTCGTAAGGGACGGGTGGTGTGGATGCTCTCCATCTTTTCTCTTATGATGTCCTCAGGAAAGTCCAGGGTAACCCAGTGCGTTTGTGACATGAAATTGTATGGAGAACTCGAGGAGACGCTGAGTTCCACATGCAAGCTGGCCCCGGGAAAAATCGGAGTCCCCGTGTGTGGGGTACAGAGCTAGAATGTGGAGAAGACGGGGTATTTTGGGTCTCTATCTCTGTGCCTATCTTTTTTTTTTTTTTGCAAAAAAATAGAATCATGGAATATATACTACTTTTATCCTATCACCCCTTGGAGATACGGAGATATATTTCAAACATTTATCCTGACAATAAACACTTCCGACAAGTGACTGAATTGGAATGTTAGCACCGTTGTAGGGTTAGACATTTTGACTGTATAATACTGTGGTTTATTTTCAGTGTTCTTCTGTTTAGGGCACTGTTTAGTTAGGTTTCTGTGCTGTAAGGGGGACTGTCACCCGGCACCCAGGACAATGCTGAGCGTAAGGTAAGAGGCTGCCGGGAGGGGGACCAGCTGAGAAGGGAAGGGAAGGCTATTCACGGGCAATGTTTAGGAGTTGCTAAGTCAGATACAATTTCTCTTCTGATTCGATCCTTGATACCCATTTCTTAGGATTTAAAATAGTTAGAGTAAAAGCTATAAATCTAGTTTAAACGGTCATAGAAATAAGCAGTATGTGAATTTGAAAATAAAAAAAAGTAGCCTCGCTTTAGGGAAAATGGAAACTGAAGAAGATAGGACCAGCACATGCCATTTAAACATCACTGGCTTGTTTAGGGCTTCTTCCGGCTCATTCCCAGAGATGGAAAAAAGAGTCCCTGGGATTTAGAGCAAAGACTAAGTCTTTAGTAAGAGGAAAACAATGACTCGGTGCTCCCTTTTCCTTACGTCTCATACCCCTTCAGTCGCCAGCCAATCCGACCTCCTAACTAGCTCTCCAGTCCACCGCTCCTCCTCTTCTCTGTTTCCAGCTCTCATCATTTCCCACCTAGTTTCCTGGCCGGTCTGGCTCCCCGAAAATCCATCCTTCATGCTGCCACCAGAGTGAGCTGTTTGAAATGCAAACCTGCTCTGATGCCCAGCGTAAAATCCTTTATGGGTCCCCATCCCTAGAGGGTGGAGAGCCCTGGAGTGGCTCTCCATCGAGGCCCTGCTCCGCCTTCCGCTCCCCCAGCACCGACCTGTTCGCAGTTCCTGCACAGCATGCACTCCCTTCTCTCTAGAGCTTTCCTCTGCTTCTCTCTGGCTGGCATGCAGCCTCGCACAGCCTTGAAAGTCAAGTTCTGGCACCCTGTTCTCCTAGAAGTGCCCCGGCATCTCCCAGGCTGAGTCTGTGCCTCTCTTCAGTGGTCCTTGCTGCTATGCATGGGTTCTGTAAAGTCTGAGCCCCAGGGGTCTGGTGGGGCTGGCGCAAGGGCTTCACGCCTCGCTCCCCCACCACCAACAAAGAAGCCATGGGGACTGGTGACTATTTTCTCTAGCTCCGTGGCCAGCAGCTCTGATCATGCAATGGGGACTCAGTCACTTCTGCTTGTTTGGTTTTTGTTTCGAATGGACCAAACTGTCCTGTAACTCAAAAGGGTAGAAAAATAGCGAATAAAACCGGGTAATTCAAATCCCAATGACTTGGTGGGAAGAACGGAGTCCTTACATAGGATCAGCACACAGTAACCCAAACCATGGGCTGGCGGCTTTTCAATGAAAGCAGTTTCATTTCCAGAGAATTAGCGATTCAACATCGTTTTATCTTTCGGGAACTTTGGGGACGGAGAGCATGTGGCTCATGTTGAAGACTTCCCAGAGGAGTGAGGGAGAAGGACACAGGATGTCGTGGCTGTAGTGCCGTAAGTGCTAGAAAAGAGGAGCCTTGACTACAGAGACAGGAGGGGGACTAGCTGGAATGTGGAGCTCTACAGGAAGCTCCAACCCTCTGTTAGTTCCCCCATCCAAAACCCCCCAAATCCTACCCTGAAAGTACCATATTTTGCCCTGTATAATGCGCACTTCTTTGCCCAAATTTCTGAGGGAAAAATAACAATGAGCATTATACATGGGTAGTGCTAATTCTGTATCTATATGAATGTTAATTCTTTTATTTATGCTCATGCATTAAAGGTGTAACTCTAGAAAGCAGTAACAATATCCATATGCAAAATAATACCTTGGAATATGATAATCAGTTTTGCTTCTAAATATAAATAAATGAATAATTGAATTAAAAAATTAAAATGAAAGATTTTTTTTCCCTGAAAGTTTGGGCCAAAAACATGGGTGCGCATTATACTCGGAACTCTTTATACGCAACAAAATACGGTAGTTCTCACGTGAGCTATCTGGCAGCAGAGCCAAACCCACTTTCCTTGGGGGCATCTACTCTCCATACTGAAGTGGGGGACACTTAGAACCCGGTGAGGGGAGTGTGGACTCAGGGAAAAGGGCCAAGGAGGCTCCTGGTCTTCCTCACCGGCAGTCTCTTAGGGCTCTCTGCTCTGGGAGAAAAGCCAAAAGCCAGCCAACGTGCTATGATCCGGCCAGATGACCCTGCAGGGGAACACAGTGGCATAATTCAAAATAAGAAATGGGCAATGCAGCCCTAACAGTGGGTTTCTAGGGCCACGTGGGAAAACTGGAGCACTTCCAGACACGGGTCACGCAGAGGATTATTTCAAAGTGGGAGAGACACAGAGGTGTATTTTGAACCAGAAATGGTGATCTCTTTCCAAGGGCTGCCTTGCCTGGGTATGCAAAGGAAGTGTTTCTGAGCTTCAATTTTATATTATCTCCTTCATCTATGACACAAAAATTACTAGCATTATTTAAAATGTCAAATATAGCTGATTAAAAAAGCCCTTAGAAAATTTGCAACTTAATAATCTTTCTTTAATATTATCAGGCCACTGGGGAAAGCAAAAGCTTGGAAACTCCATAACTCACTCCCAATATAGAACTAATTCCAAATGAGTGTCATAAAATCTGTAAAGTCAAAGTCATTTATGTAACTGCTAACAACCTTAACAAGCACCTCCATTAAACATGACCTATGAACCTTGCAAAATAAGAACTAATAACACAATGCGTAGTTAATGGCCTCTATAGAGTGAGCAGCCATTCTAGTTTTAATGAGATCAAAGCATATTTAATAGTTGTGATGAACACTTATTGAGTGCTCACTGGATGCAAATCATTATGCAATAAAACTTTAGGTGAATAATTACCTAATTTATATTACACATATATTGAGTGGTTTTTCCAAATGTAGAGGACATAGAGGAGAGATCATAAAATATTTTCTAAAAAGTTGTACATACACATCAACCTCTGTTTTGGTCTCATGATGTGTTCCCTTCTATAGACTTGACAGACTGAAAACGATGAGCTAGAAGATAAGAAAGGTCCCATATTCATTTATGAAGTGCCTGCAGGCTGGAGAAACAGAGATGGCTAGGACGCGTTTCCTGTTGTCATAGAGCCGGGGTCTACTAAGGAGTCAGACAGTCAAAGAGTGGTTGTGATACCCCCGGGAGCTTGACCAAAGAGTTGCTTGAACCAAGTGTGCCGCAGAGAGTGGCGCGGAGGGAGGCTTCGCTGCAGAGGTGACAGCTGACCTGGCTCTTGAGACAAGAGGTCTCTGGGCAGAGCAAGGAAGGGCGTTCCAGGCTGCCGGAAGCACAGGCAAGAGGGCCTGGACGGAATTTCCAAAAACTAGGGTCAAGCCGCGTGCGCCTTTTTAATCCCTAAGCCTAGCACAGGTCTGTTACTATACTTGGCACTCAGTAGATGTCCGAACAGCGTGTGTATAAACAGTGAATGAACAAACTAATAAATTAATGAACACCCATCTTCTTCCCCTACGTACTCAGAAATGATTCTAGATCCCCGAGATAAAGGAAGACTATAATGACAACAAAAATTCCCTTCGGGGAGCCCATGAGTGAGGAAAAAATAAATGTTCACTCTCTCTGCTCATTATAGCCAGGTGGGTGGTGACAGAGGTAACCGGTCTCCCAGGGCCTTTTCCTCCTAAATCCATCCCTTGCCACAGTCTCAGCAGCCCAGATTAACCGTGCCCCCAGGCTCACCTGTGGACCACAGGCTGGTATTGTTGGCGGTGCGGGTGTGGGCAGCCGTGCCGGCCACGAGCCCCATTGCCGCCTAGGAGGCAGGAAGCGGGGACTTGGAACCCTGCCACACACCACACGGAGATAAAGCAAAAATAAAACTCAGGGCCGAAGGGAGGGGAGCTGATCACAGAGCCAGAGAGAACCCAGTCAGGTCCCCGAAGAAGTGCCACCGGGCGCCATTTCCACTCTTAGCGCGGCGACGTCTCCAAACACCGCCGCTGCAGGGCTGTCTGCAGTCTTCGCGCCACGTCCTCACAGCTTTGTGAAGTTTTAAATTTTTACAAATGTTTCTTGTTTATATTATTACTTTAATTGAAGGCAACTGGAACTTTAAAACTGATGAATAATTTCTAAGACTTATCAAGGCTTTGACTGAACTAGTGTGAATTTTGACTCTCCAAAGAGCGGACAGTTTTACAACATGTGCCCTTTTCTCCAAGGGCCTTGCTCCAGTGGCTCCAGGGCCGTTCTGTGGGACCCACTGGCCATGGGACGTCTGCTGCCCGCCCCTCTGGGTCACAGCACCGAGGCCGCGGAGAGGAGAGGCAGTACCAGAGCGTGTGTTTTTGGGAAAGCAGCTGTGTGCTATAATCGTCATCTTGATAAATACTATGACCTACTTAAGAAAGGAAAATGGAATGGATGCTCGGACCAAAACAATAAAATAAATAAAAGGAGAAGTGGAAGGATTGTATTCACCCGGTTTAGAGAGAAGACAGTTGTTCATTACTTGTTCATTTGTTCATTCCTTATTTAGGAAGGAGACGAGGCACTCAGTGCCTTTTAAAAGCCAGGCATGGGTGTTTTAACCCAAGAATTCATCTAAACCCATGTTGAAACCGTTTGCATTTTTAGCAGCATTTTTTCCTAAGAAAGCAATCCTTCCAGGACCTTGAGCAAGGAGTAGATCCGCTCCCTAAAGGAAGCAGGCTAAAGACCTGAGTGTCCCCCCCTGAATAGCAGGGCACCTGAAACTCTGTTCATGGGGACGATTCTGTAGGCTGACCATTGGCCGCTGCTCTGACTGCCAAGCGGCTGTGGAGGGTCTACTTGGCATAAGAATGCGCCACGGGCCCAGCTCGGGGAGTCGGCAGCTGGCCTCCCTAGCCCAGGGGAAAAGAAAGCAAAAAGGAACAAAGCCAGTCCCTTTCTTCTGCCTCCAGGTTTGTCTCTCTCGCATGTGAAGGGAAAAATTGTGCATGGAGAACGCGATGCAGACTCTTCTTATAAAACTAGTTAGGCTGTTGTCCATCCTCATCTGTGTGACCCTAGGAGCTCCTTCCAAAGGACAGCAGAAGCTCTCTGAACAGAGAGCCACTTACGCTGGTCACCTCATGAACAAGCATGCCCCTGTTACATGTACTGGATGATGTCCAGGGTACGGTCAATCCTTATGGCCACTGGCTGCTGCTCCCTGGCTGACCGGGCACAGCTGCCCCGACCCATTCCACCTCCCAAAATCAGCTGCGTTCCTTCCCAAACACGTTTATGCTGCTCACAGAAGCATACTTAATTTTGAGGGAACTCAGAAGTATGATTGTTTAAAAGTTTGCTGATTCTATGAAAACAAAGGAAAACAATTTAGAAAGAGTCAACAGAGCTGAGTTTTTCGAAAAGGCTGTCAAATTAGGTGTGCAGAAATAATGGTAAAGGACTTGGCGGAAGAGGGTCATTAGAGTCGTGAACTTGGCGTGGAGGCCGCTTCCCAAGTGTCTGTGCTCTCAGCTGGTTTAGAAAAACCAAAACTAGGAGCATCAGACGATGCAGTTTCGGGGCGGTGGGCCCAGGAAAAACGGTGTGCGCTGCAAGTCAGGTGATCCGAACACACAGGGGACGTCTTGGTCCAACACACGCATCGCGTAAGCCTTGCCAGGATTTCCTGGCCTGCCAGTTAACCGTCCAAATTCGGGCCTCATGCTTACGGGATAAGACAGCTTCTGCTAGACATCTTACCACTGATCGGCACTTAGCGCTTTCCTTCTGGTTATTAGTACCAGGCCGCCTCCCCGTTTCTGGGAACGTATACATTGTTGAGTGGGGAGAGCAGAAGACGCTAGACCAGAGGTCAGGAAACATCGACGCCAGTCACCTTGTCTTTTGGGGCCTCGGTTTCCTCAGCTGTGTGGGGAGTAAGGACCCAGGGTGAGGGGTGGGCGATAAGAGAAGGACTTGGACTACAAAATCTTTCAGGCCTCTTGTGAGTCTTTAAAATGCCATCCATGCAATTCAGCTCATACAAGATGGGTCCCATAAAACATTTATTAATTGTTATTTGTAATGTAAAATATAAATATTTGGAAAAATATAAATTCACTGTTAATGTTAAGAATAGGTAAATTTGCTCAAATAAAATAAAAGCTATTTAGAAACTTTAATTACAAAGAGATTATATATATATAAAATGATTAAAATAAGATCTAAGTTACCAACATAATATTGATTATTGCTATCTTTATAACTTGAAAATAAGAAAAAAGTCTCCAAGATGTTACATCTCAAATTTGTATGCTTTCTATAATAAAAACTTATATGAGAAAATATTCTTATTAATTTACAATTCCAAAGTAGATTACAAAGCTGTTGTTCTGGGAATAGCATACAATATAAGATTGTTTAAATAATTTCCAGTATTATTTTTGCAGATGCAAAGCTACAAACAATTACTGATTGGAGAAAAACAGTTCAAAGAAGCATATGCCACCTTCTATAAAATCTTTAGTTCTGCAACAGGACTAAAATGAAAAATTAAGCCAAAGACTCAGTTTAAGTCACAGCTGAATTTCTTTAGCAGCAATGAGGTTTGACAAAGTATGTGTTTCTAAATAAAAAGTAAATGATTGAAGAACGCTGTCCAACATCCTGTTTTATTGCTTTCATTTCAGTTATGAGGATGGCGACCGAATTCCTCTTTGTGCCACAAAACTCACGCAGCTAAACTCAGATACAAAGACGAGAGATTTTGCTGTAAGTACCTGTCATCTTTTAAACTAACCATTTGCCATTGGCGAGTGGGAAAAGTTAGCAGCGTAACATTCGGTTTATACGCTGCCTTGGAACTCGGTATCAATTTCCAGTTTTATGATTCAGCTATTCCAAGAGTCTGAACATATTTCATTAAAAATTAATGTGTTATCCACACAAATGGCAAATATTGAAAAATAAGAATGTAAATAAAAAATAATAAAAATAGTAACTCCACTAATACTGAAGCGGAAGGAAGACAGGAGGGGGAGGAGCGCACGCGACAAGGAGAGAGATTTCAAACATCCGGTTTCTATTCTGGACCGTTTATAGAAACAGACAGACACAGCAAGCGGAAGCCAAATGCATTCCTGGGCTCCGGCAGGATTGGTTTTCTATCTCGCCATTATTTTTACTATATTCTCCCTAATAATATTTCCTGACGGACAATACCAGCCTCATTAGGAGCTTTACACGTGGGTTGTGGGGATTTGGGTGCATTCATGGGCCCCGGCTGCCTGGACGTTTGAAGTTTTCCCAGGAACCCTTCGGCACAGAGACACACGACCGGGGCACCTTCCTTCCCCACCCTCTGCATCCTTCCCACACCCTGCTGAATGAGCAGCAGGCACCTGGTGTGTTTCACAAAGGTAACGCTGAACGCATAATGCCCACTTCACTCGGGAAACGTGCCTCCTCTTTGTTCTTTTCATAAGGCTGATTCCATGTCAAACAGCAAGCTAGTGCCTACCTTATTCCGTCTGAACCCTCTCAATTTAACATGCCGCTGACAGAAAGCCACATTCCTTATTAAACATGCAGCCGTGGACACACGCTTGTCCTTACATCAAAATAAAACACAATAGAGCTCCCCCTACACCAAAGATAATGAGAGAATTATTTTGAAAATATGAAAGATTTGTTTATGCAGACTATAAAAACATCCCTTTGCATCAAAATAAGTGTCCCTCTTTATTGCACACTGATTATTTTCTATAGAATTTAAATTGTACATGAATTTATAATTGTGCCTTGTTTAATGTAAATTGATTGTCTCAATTATTAGGAAATGGATTTGAATTTTAATGGACTATTTTGCTGGAGACGTGCCAAGCAAATCAGCAAAGACTCTAGCTACCATTGGAGGTGCACAACCAAACATTTGTACAAATCAGGGAAGATTGTGCCTCTCAGACTTGACCCTAAAGTGGCCCAGAGCAGTAAGCCTTGCCCTCTGAAGAAATCAGCTGTGAACTTTCAATGTGGGAAGATTCTGTGAGAGTGAGGCTGTGACTTGGTTTTTCTCTCTCAAAAAAAATTAGTAAGATCCACATACTACTAGAAAGAACACTTTTTTTTTTTTTTAGTGTTCTTCCTACAGATTAGGTTATCTGTGAAAATCAGGGCTTCACCCTGAAGGCAGAACAGCCATAAAATCCAGCAGCAGTGTGCCACACAGGCATGAAGACGCACTTGAACGTGATGGTTGAAAGTCTGAGGGGTGGCCGCCCCAGGAAACTGGCTGCAGCGCGCCCAGCAGCATCCCACGGAGTTGCTGCTTGACATCTCTCCTCTACGCAAGTCCGGTGTCTATGCAGTCACACACATCTCCTCCGTACTTCCCATCCCGGCGAGTGCAGACCTCAGCCGTTTCGCTCTCCAGATGGTTGCAACATTTTTATAGTTAAATTACAGCCAGTGATGCCGGAGGTGCAGACGCACATCTGCCCGAAACTGCCAGCCCTTCTAAGGTCTTTCTCTCCAGCCCTCAGCCTCAGGAAGCACTGTGGATGCAGGTGCAACAATCACCTCTGGGCACCCTCTGATGAACTATTTACTACGCAGCCACATTTATACATCAGCTAAAAGCCCTCATAAGCTTATAGTAATGGCTATCCGAGATATTCTAGGGATTGAAAATATAAAGTTTTCTATTCATTTCAATCTTTAAAGAGCTTCTTTTTTTCTGGTGGAAACCGGACATACATACAGATGTCATATACAGAGTATAAATTAAGATTTGGGTCAGCAAATAAAAACTTCTATTCATTTTCTGAATGAATTTCCATGATGTTAAAGAATCGGGCTGATTACTTGGCATTTCTCTTTATAACGAAGTTCAGAAAGGGCAGTAAATTAGGACCAACTACAGTGTTGACTGATTCCTTTGTAAGGGCTGATCTGAATTGTGCAAAGCCACTTCCATGTTAAGATGGTTCAATGCCTACACATCCTTTGACTTTTTTAAAGAACAGTTTCCTGGCAGCTCGGTAGCTGATTAAAAATCCATCTTTCATAATGAGTACGTCTCAGATTTTAGATAATACAGCCTAACCGTATAAATTCTAATCAAACGCCACAGCTAAGGCATACCGTTTTACTGTAGAGGAGTATAAAATCTGGCCACAAGTGGGTATCCAGAAATAAAGACCCAAAGCAAAGCAACAGAACCATGAAAAGAGAGAGGAAAAGTATGTAAAAAGTGCGTGGGGCGCCAAAGAGGGAGAAGAGGAAGAAGTAGCAGATAAGTAGCACTGGCTGGTTAGACAACAAGTTCGCATAGCAGCATTCTTGGCATCTTAATCCCCATCCACACCCCACCCCGCCCCCATCCCCACATTTGCAGAAGACGAGCTGAGCTTCACTTAGCAGCCAGAGTCAGCAATGCATCAGCTAGATGGATGTCTACTTTCTCCTAATGACACATTTTCCTGGCGTATAAACATTAAAATTTGCATTTAGTGGGAAAAAGTGACTCAAAAGCCACTTTAATGCTGCTTTGCTATGTTTCCACAAAGTGCCTTTGAAATACTTGCTCTTCGAACTGCTGTTTATTTTCCAAGGACAATAAGGAGAAAATGGTTCTACCCTTACACCCTTCCTGGGTAATAGTCATTTGTAAAATTAATTAATTTCTGGAAAACAAAAGCCCAGAAAATAGCGCTCGATGTCATGAAAATATTATCACAAAACCAGCACCCTCTTCAATCTGTTAAATGTCCACCCCCAGCAGTCTGCATGTTATACATGGTGAGAACAATTCATGAAATTGCTTTTCTTCCATACATATCAACATTCAGTGAAACAAAGGAAAACACTTTCAATAAAGACTAAAAGGTATTGTTCTCCTAGCGTGATCACCCCAGAAGTTATTTTGTTCAAAAGTACCAAAGAAATGTCAAAAACAACATGGACCCCCTCAAAAGAGTTCATTCATTACCAGGCAGCTGAACGAAGAGAATTTATAATTACAAGCATGAATGGCAGCATTTGAAAGCCAAGATGGCCTCAGTACAACACGGATAGTGCAACAATAACAACGTGTCCTTCCCCCAAGTCGTGGGAAGTCAAGCTGTCGAAGCTCGTGGGGCATCACTTCCAGGAGCTCAGCAAGGACTGGAGGCAGCCGGTGAAACAGGGCGTTCCCCTTCTCCGCATTCTACCGAGAGTCCTCTTGGTTGCTCCCGAGTCTGGGCAACTATGAATGCGGTTTTTAGAGGCATCCACGTGCAGGTTTTGGGAGGGGGACAAAAGCGTTTAACTCTTTTGGGTAAATGTCAACGAGCTCGATCGCTGGATCATAGGTTTAGTTTTGTAAGAAATCACCAAACTGCCTTCCGAAGGGACCATACCATTTTGCACCCTCCCCAGCAACGATGAGATCATGCCCCTGGTGCTGCATCTAAAAAGTCATCGCCGGACCAAGGTCACCTCGGTTACCTTCTACAAGTTTCACTGTTTTGTGTGTTGAGTTTTCTTATTCATGACGTGGAATATCTCTCCATTGCGTTAGTTCTTCATTGATTTCTCTCATCAGAATTTAATAGTTTTCCTTACACAGATCTTAAAGATATTTTGTTAGATTTATACCTAGGTATTTCATTTTTGGGGGGTGCTAATGTAAATGGTATTGTGTTTTCAAGTTTAAATTCCACTTGTTCATTGCTGCTATATATGAAAGTGATTGATTTTTCTATATTCACCTAATATCCTGCAACCCTTCTATAATTACTAATTCCACAAGTTTTTTTGTTGATTTTTTCACACTTTCTACACAGGTGATTGTGTCATCTGTGAACAAAGACAGTTTGCTGTCTTCCTTTCCAACTTATATATCCTTCCTTATCCCATGAGTTATAACTTCCAGTGTGATGCTGAAAATGGGTCATGAGAGCAAACATCCCTGCCTCGAACCTGCCCTTAGTGGGGAAGCTTCGAGTTTCTCACCATTGTGAGCTGTAGGGTTTTTTGTAGATATGCTTTATCATGTTGCTGAAGTTTCCCTCTCTTTTTATTGTAGTTTACTGAGAGGTTTTTGTTAAAAATCATAAATGGGCTTTGGATTTCCTCAAATTTTTTTCTGCACCTATTGATACGATCACGTAATTTTTCATTTTTAGCCTATTGATATGGTAGATTACATTACCTTATTTTCAAATGTTGTACCAGCCAGGGTAAATCCTACTTGGTTATGGCATACAATTCTTTTTCAACATTGTTGGATTCTATTGCCAATATTTTCTCCTATTTTTTTTAACGATGAAATGAAGTTTAAGCTCTCAGGCTTCCATTTTCAAGTACTTTTCTGAAAAGAGTGCATAGTCTTAATTCCCCCAAACATGAAATACCAAATTATAGAAAGATCAATGCTCTATTTCTTATTTTAACATTTTTTTGAGGAATAAATTTCCTATTAGAAAAATAGAACTGACAGATTTACCAACGATCATTCTGAGGTTCGTTTATAGTAGACATCAATTTTAAACTCATTATTGGTTTGTTACCTTTCAATCAGCAGCTTCGTGTCTTCAGTCTGTGGTTTCCATGCATATAATTTAGGTAATAAATTAATATAAGAAAGAAGGAAACTACGTAGAGCTGTGTACCTGACAGTCACCAGGATTGCTAGGGTTGGGGACATGGTACTTGACCTCGTGGGACTACACGAACCCGCTCTAGGGCCTGTTACCTCTGTGCGCGCTGCAGCTCTCAATGGGTCTGTATTCTAGGGAAATACATGAACCGATACTCAGTCTGAAACGTAACTAGAAAAAAACGCCATTGCTATCTTTAACATGAATTACCTGGGCTGCCCCTGCGGACACCAGGAGTTCCAAACCAGCAGCTGGAAAACGTCATTTGCCTGACTTTACACCTTTAATAGTCTCGACAATCAGAATCTCATACTTTCCCATCTACTCCAACTTAACACAAAAAATTTCCTCTTCCGAAATGCCCCTCCCGAAACGTCCTCCCACCAGCAGCCGGCGGGCCTGTCTCTCCTGCTTTCCCTTTTCCCTTACAGTCAAATCTCACGAGAAAGAGGTTAAAATCTGCTTTCAGGTCTTCAATTCACACTCACTTTTCAGTCCACTTTAAAATGGCTACTGCTCTGAATCTTCTACTGAAAATATCTTTCTTAGCACGGCCAGTTGTGTGTACTCTTTAAGCCCGACAGCTGCTTTTCCGACTTGTCAACTCTCTCGAGCACGTGGTTGGTCGGTCACTTCCTCTTTCCAGAAGCATTCCCATCCCTTAGCCAACGTGGTGACAGTGATGACACGCACTCCCAGTCTGCACTCAGTCCTCGGGGTCCTTGTCCCCAATCTCTTCTGCCGACCTCTGCCTTACCTTTAAAAATAGTGGTGTTCTTGAGAATTCAGTAAGCCCTTCTTTCTTCTCGATTTTCTCTCTAGGTAACTTCATTTACTCCCCAGGTTTCAAGTATCCTCCATGGGCTAAGGGAGACTTCTGTCTCTAGCACAGACGTTTCTCCCAAGTTCAGGGCCTTACACACACCTGTTCTTTCAACGTATCCATTCGAATGTGGCCAAAACTTAGCCCTTGGTCTCATCCCGATCCCAGACCAACTCAGCCAGAAACTCACTTCTTCTGAGTGTTTTCTAGTCCTCAGAAAGTGGGGCCACTGCTCATGTCAGAAATCTGGGTGTCATCCTTGGTATGCCCACTTTCTCTACCCAACAGGGCCAATCCATCAGCAAGTCCTGTTGATTAAACTTCCTAAATATTGCGCCAGTCTGTTCACTTTTCCCTGCATCACAGTATGGTCCCCCCAAGCCAGAGCCGTTGCCACCGCTTGGCTAACTGCCCCGCTAGCTCCCCACCTGGCCTTGTGTGAACACCGTGACCCCCCCACCACCCATTCCATGGGTTGTCTACCCTGAAGCTGCAGTGCTATTTTTAAGTGCAAATTTGATCACATCATCCCCGTTTATTTTCTGAAAGACGTTTTAACTTCTTCCCTTTTGTAATAGGCTAGTAGTAAAAGGTCTGTAATAAAAACTTCGAGGCCCCGCCTGTAGGTCTGGCCCTGGCCTGCCTCTCCCACCTCATCCCATGCCATTCTTTCCCTTATTCTTTGTGATAAGCACCGTTTCTTCCCTTCCCTGGAAGGGCTACCTCAGGACCTCCACTTTCATAGTTTTCTTAGGACAGGAGCTGGCAAACTTTTTAGGTAGTAAATATTTTAGGCTCATGAGCCAGCAGGTTGCAGTCCATGACCCACCACTCAGCTCTGACCTTGGGGGGTGGAAGCAGCCGCAGACTTGGAAGTGACTGCGCACAGCCACGTTCCTGTACAAAGTGGCTGTGGGCTCGGCACGGGTTGCCATCTCCTGCTATCAAAGGCCAACAGTCCCGACCCGGTCACTGGCAGATTCGTTTCGAGTGCTATTTTCTCATTGAAACTTTCCCTGGTCAGGACCAATCCCCTTAGAAAATGTGCTTGCACCACAAAGTGGATTTCTCTTGCCTAGAAATGACTGTTACTATAATCAATTAGTTATTTATAAACTTCTTTTGCCGACATCCCTCCTCCCTATAGGGTTGGAAGCTCTTCCAGCTTCCCTGTTAGACTGGGAACTGTATTTACTTTGCTATTTTATTACCAGCATGTGGTGAAGAGCATGACACATACATAGTAGCAATCAATAAATATTTGTTGAATGGATGAATGATTAATTTGCTCTCCGACTTTCAGGTGGCGACTATCTTTCTGTGCCTTAGTTCTTCATCTGGAAATGGCAGTGACAACCACAGCTGCTTCCCAGTTTTGTTTCAAGGTAAGACAATATGTGTGAGTGTGTTTTATGAACTCTGAAGCAATATACAAATGTAAGAAAAGCAGTATTGGAAAGATGCCTTCCTTGCCTAGCACAGGGGCAAATTACAGCCTAAGAACAAATCAATCCTCTTGCTTGGTTTACTGGCCCTCTAGCTAAGAATGGTTTTTGCTCTTTTAAAGGCTGTAAAAAACAAAGATAAAATCAAAGCAAAGACAACTGCGTGACCCAAACCACGTGTAGCCGCCAAGTCCTGAAATAGTTTACTCTCTGGCCTTTTCCAGAAAGTTGGCTGACCCCTGGCCTGCCTGGGCTCAAGCAAACATTTTAATGAGCCAATAAATGAATGATTGTTACTCTGCAAATAGACCCTTAGCTTAGTGCTTTGGTGACTGAGGAGCTCCGCTGTCTTCTGACTTCCTTTCTTTGATGCAACAGAGCGAGTGATCAAAGTGGTAAGTGGCCCCCGACCCTGAGGACCCTACGTTTGCTTTAAATTAAAACAACGAAACAATAAAAGGAGCCTATAAACATTTTCATTTCCCCTCCTCTAGAGCAAAGGTTGGTTTTGAAACAGAGAAGGCGTGGGGTGTGTGGGGAGGGGGACTGGGATGGGAGCTGGAGGCCAAGGGACCCTCTCCCCGGGAGGGTGGCTCCGATTGGTAGGTCTGCGGGTGCTGAGTGCGGAGGTCAGATCTATGGAAACCTCTTCACTGTGTGGCATCAAATACTGATCCCCTCACCCCCCGGGAATCCATCATTACACAGAAATTATAAACGACGCATTTACAGGAAATAATAGGGGCTATGTTCACAACCAAAAATACTGCACAGAAAAGAAGGAATTTGGAGTCAAAAGATCAAGATTTGCATTTGAACTCGACCACTTAATGTCACCTTGAGCAAATTCATTAGTCTCTCTAGCCTGAGTTTCTTCCTTTAGGGGAAGAAAGTAAACATCGTTGCTGCTGTTCGGTGAAGGCTATTAGGAACTATTTGCTTTACACATATTATAGTTGATCTTTACATTAAACAGCAAAGTAGGTACTATTAGCCCCAATACATAGATGACAAAACTGATGCTCAGAGTTTAAGTAACTTGCTCCAAGTAACACCGCTGGGAAGAACCAGAGAGCTTAGAGTCGAATCCTGACTCTAGCGATATTATCAGTACAACCTCTGATTAGATCTGTAACCTTCTTGGGTCTACAATGTGTTTTATCTTACAAAAAAAAACATATAAAACCTGAGTTCTGGAGAAGTTTTGAAATTCCTCCATATCACATTACCAACATACACCTTAACGGTGGGTGGTTTTTCTAGTGTTCTATATTCTATGTAATTCTATGTCTTTACATGCTAGTAGAAGACAATGTGCTCTGCTCTTGGCATATTACAAGAACCACCTAAGTGGAGGAAGCACAGATACATAAAAGTATGAGATTCTGAGCACGCGCACTAAGTAGCCTAGTAATCACGGAGTCTGTTTATTCCACAGCAATTCTCACTCTGTCTGTGACCCGCGCACGTTCCGTACCCGGCGCGTCGGCCGATCATTAAAGCTTCATTACCTTTGCTTCATCATCTCGTGCAGTCGCCCGTGCTGGACGCACTGCTCCTCCAGTTCCCCGTTCCTCCTCTGGAGCCGTTTCAGCTTGTCACGAGTGTACCTCTTTTCTTGACTGAGCTGAGCTATTTCAGATCTGGAGAAGTGAAAATCCAGAAATAAGCGATGTTAAAGGTTCTTACGATGAGAGCACGTTTTGATTGTATAGACGTAACATGGTCTGAAACTCCATATTTAAACATGTCTGTAAGTAAAAATATGTTACATAAAATATTTCAGAAATTGCAAAATTTCTAGTAGAGGGATCTCTACTGTAGGGACGCAAGTGGTAGACAGATGGAGGAATGACAACGCTAAATGAGGTGGCCTCCCAACGAGCAAGACAAAAATGATCACGATGAAACCCCTTTTTAAAAAGACTCTCGTTCATTTACCGAGTACTTACTGAATGCCCATCATGGGCCAGCCACCACGCTGTGAAAGGAGCAACCCCTGGCCTAATTTCTATGACTGAGTATAGTTTCTTTTAATTACCACGGCTAACTTAATGGCATGTGATTAAAATCATATAGTTCCACAAGGCACAACATTGAAAGAGGGCCGTACTCTGCCCCAGACACCTCCACCCTGCTGAGCGGTGGCAAGTCTTTCAGGATTTTTAAGACAATTTCTTCTGGTATTTATCTTTGTATTTCTTAATTTGCTTCTAACAATACCTCGTGTCCCAACAGTTAGGAAATTCCTATGATTCACTGTGGTAGATGAAGATGAAAATCTTTTATATGCCCGCATCTCCACCCTGTCCATGTAATTATTAGCATTTCAGCTTGTGGTTAAACTGGTATCAGTATTTATGCTCTAATGACCACCAAGTATTGGTCCTAGTTGGCTAAGTGGTATGCTATAATTACATTTGCATTCGCATACATTTATTTTCCCCAAACAGGTGGGCTTTAGTGTCGAGTGAGTGAGCGGCAAGCCATCTTTTCCGAGGGGAGATCCCCAATATCAGTATTTGTGATTCTTTCTGCTGTGGCCATTCCATTTCTCAAGAGAAGGGGTCTCCAGGTTCCTGCCTGCTGTGCACACCCTGACCGCCAGCGTCCTGGGAGCTGGGTGGAAATGGAGGGCTGGGGACCTCACCTCTCAGGATGCAGACTTTCTCTTAGTCCCCCTATTCTAACTTCAGTGCCCCTGTGTTAACCAGAGCCTGCTGGTTGAATCTCTTCAGAGAGGAAGCCCCTAGTTTTCTGATTGGAGGAGGGACAGTCACCTGGCTGCATGGGGCAGGGGTGGCACTGACTTTGAATTCAGTGCTGTGTGTTACTCCTGCCTCCCCAGGTTTTCTGGAATCCTGGGAGCAGATCAGCTTGCTTCAGTAGGCACTTGGCCACATCAGATACCATTCCCCCAATCTTCTCTCTGTCTCTGTGTACTTCCTCTGCAACTGTAGACATCTCCTCTGGTGCTGGCTCATGTCCCTCGGGAAGTATGTTACCTTTTCAGTATCTCGGATGACTCTCTCGAATCTCAGAATTCGAGGATCAGATGTCTGTCCAAGAAAAATTGTACCCCTGTCCTTCTTTTAATTAATATTGTCCCCAGTACCACCATCTTTTCATGATCCACTGCCTCACAGGTGAGAGCTGAGACTTGGAAACTCTTGCATATTAAAATGAGTTAACACTTGGCTTGTTTCTTGAGGTTTATGTAAGACACTTGATGTACAGTTATCTCCCTCCAAAGAAAGGATTCCTCCATTGCGGGGGACAGCACGTTTGTTCCTCCTGGTCAAGAAAAGCTCTGGGGCTGCCAGGGGCGTCCATCCCAAGGGCCTCGCTGCCCCCCGAGGACGAAGCAGCCTCGCACTGTTAGCTCCTCTCGGCCCTCGCTTTGTTTTCACCTTGGTTCAAGGGTCACGTCAAAGGAAGCCTGCCCTGATTAATACCTCGCAGCTCTCAATATGTCAGCACATTTTCTGAAGCTACCTCTAGCTTTCGTGCATACATTAGCCTGTAATTTATTCCTCGGAGTTGCGCTCCATGCCTCATCTTTCGAACTAGATTATACACGAGGGCATGAATTATCTCATTTTCAAGCTCAGATCAAACACTCAATCTGCATTTGCTTCGCCTAATAAGAATTTACCTATATTTTAAATAGTCTAAATCAATTAATAATGACTTAACATTTCTCCTCTCAAAATCTCATACAATATAAAAGAATTTAGGGGCAGTTTTCTGAGACATTAATTGAGCATTCTTCCAAGATTCGCATATCCTATCATAATATGCACTAAAATAAAATTCTGAAAGTACAAAATAATATCGTTAAACCAAATGAGGAAAAAATGTAGAAGAATATCTGTTCTTAGGTATTTTCCCAGGACAAAAGGCACTTTTTAAAAGAAAAATCACGAGGGAAACATAGATTTTATAATATAAAAATATAAAACTTTTCCCAAAAAAATCAGTGTTCATTGTAGCACTGTGTTGTGGAACAGCATTGCTCTGCAATGCAGTATCCGACTGAGTGCGTGTACAGTGACCAGAATGTGGGTCATGCACATTAGACAGGTTCATATCTTTGGGCCAGCCACCCGCTTTGAGGCACCTCCACTAAGGGAATCATCAAAAATTCAGATTTATGTACAAAATTACTGTTATGTTATTCACAACAGTTAAAACTTGGAAACATCTTAAATGTCTTATGAATACAAATGACTCAAATAAAATTATATTTCCAAAGTGTTTAGTGATATAGAAGAATGTTCCCTGGATAATATTAAGTGAAAAAGCAGAATGCAAACCTGTATTTATAGTATAATCTGACTCACAATATACATGCACGTTACATATGTATTTACATGCACATAGAAAATGATGGAAAGAAAACATGTCAATAGTTAACAGTAGTTAGTTGGATGGTAATGTCAAAGGAAATTTTTCCTTCATTCTTCTTTGCATTTACATCCAAATGCCTTATACTGAGAAGGCCTTATCACAGGATCTCAGAAATATAGTGTTATTTGTAAGGTACATAAGTATCAGGTATTTTATTGCCACAATATTTTTCTGCTTTGCATATTTTGGGGCTTTTTTTCTTTGTTTATAATGATAATTTGCCTACCAACTTCCAATGTACAATAAAAATTTGATACATGTACATGGACATCCTTCTTTTCTCTGCCAAGAGCCCACGGCATATTTAATGAACTAGTCGTTTGCGAAGTTGAAAGAATAAACTCACAAGTTTCCATGTTAGTTTGAGGTTACATCTGCGGCATGATTATCCCAGTCATATAAAAGGATAATTGACTCTAATTCATTTCCACAGAAAATTTAGGTACTTTCTGGCTTTACAGAAACGTGAACTTTTCCCTGCATTTTTATACACCAGTTACATTGTGTAATTGCATTGGCATGAAATATAATAATATTTTACTGCTGTCATTAGGATTGCAGTGATAATCGCTTTTTAAGAGAAAACATGACCCCTTAATTTTTTATTCTATTAGATTCTCATTTGACTTTTAGTAACAATTATCAGAGGCCGGTATCAGTCTCCCCTTGCAGGATATAATTTTTGTAGCATTCCAACCTTACATCTAAACATGCAAGGAGAAAAAAACTAGTTCAGCTGGGAGTGTGTTCTTTACTTCAATTAAACTCACACAGTTGGATACCTACGGTTGCCAAACCAGTAATATAATTTATACATTATAGTCCACACAGTAAAACTACACTAAAAGTCATTTAACAATATTTATAACACCATAAAATCCAGTGTTAAAATATATGAACTGCAATATGTACCAAAATTATAAAATTTGTTTCTCATCATCAGTGATTAAAACCAGGATCATTGCTCTAGCCTCAATACCCACAACCCTGGTGACAGATTAGAATTCAAATCTTAATGATCAATTTACAATTAACAAGATAGAAGTGAAACAAATTAAACCAACCATTATATATAACGAGACCCAGTGGACTCCCATTGTTCCTCTTAATTACAAAACGCAAATCACCAATACACAATGGGCAGGGTGAGACATCAATCCACCAGCCTAGCAACCCAGAAAACGACAATGACGGAAAAGAAAGCAGAGACGCGAAACCGCGCCGCCCCCGGTTCTGTGCTCTAGAGCCTGGTCTTTTCAGCGTGCAAGTGCAAGTGCTGAGAGGCTCAGACCCAGCACGTGTCTGATCTCCACTCCGCAGCTGGCGGAGGCTCGCTCCTAGCCAGCGCCCGGCCCTTCGGAGCCCCTCTCAGGCCCGTTTTAGATCACGCTGCAAAATGCACTGCAAACATGGCACCGCTGATTCATCTCAGTGCCTGGGCGGAGGGAATGCTTCCTTCACTTTGATAAAAAAAAAAAAAAAAAATCACAGTAGCACCAAAGGTATTTAAATATCCCCACTTACCAAGCTCAAAAACACTCCTATAACTGTAGTAAACTCTCAGAGCCCTGCTCAATAAAGATGAAAGGGGAGCTAAAGTTTATGTGAGCTACAACAGAAATCAACCAGAATGCCTGCCTGGTGCCAATGGAAAAGAAGATGAAATTAATTCTCTTGCCTGATGATCAAACACGAGCTATATAAAATGCACAGGATCGGCAGCTCATTTTTAGTTTCAAAACGGGACATGCCGTTCGCAGACCCTGGGGTTACGGACAGCGCAGGAGCAGTGTGCGAGGAGCAGTGTGCGAGGCGCAAGGTGCGGGAAGTCCTGTGCTAATCACGGTGGAGGGGTTCCAGAGAACGAAGCAACACGCACTGCCACAGTGTCGACTTCGGGAGAAAACACCCAACAGACACGCACGCACACGCACACACCCACACGTACGAGGGGACCGTTTCCATGCACCCTCTGGTGAGGCTGGGGTGCAGTTGGAGCTACAGGAGCTAGGAGCCCAGGTTGCCAGCTTTCCTAGTCACTCTGCGTGGCTCTAGTCAAATGACTAGATCTGTGAGTTTAAAAAAAAAGGGGGGAATTTTGAATGGTATGTATCCATCGATTTAGTATGGGACTTTGAATAACATGAAACTCTTAGAGAAATGTCACTAGTGAGAAAAGAGGAGCAACAAAAACCTGCTTTTAGCTGTTGATAAATACAAAATAAATACACCTACTTGCAGGGGAAATTTTACTGTAGTACTCAGAAGCAAACCTGGATTAAAAGTACCATGTGGTTTAAATAATTATTTTGGAGACTGAGCTTTCATTATGACAATTCTTCAGAAAGCTCAAAAAACTGCAAGCTCTCCACACCTCAGAGTACAAGGGAAATTACATATCCCCAGAGTCTGATAGGGCGTGAGGAGGGGGTTAGTCCTTGAGGGCTCAATACGTTTATAATTTGTATTTAAAAAGAAACATGCTGAGCCCTTCAAGTTTTATAGGTGGTTTCAAAGCAGAAAGCAGCATTAAAATGCAATGTTAAATTTTGCAAAAATTTTGAAAACTTCGTAGTCTATGTAGAGCTGGGCAAGGGGGTGGGGTGGGGAATGAGGCTGGATCAAGAAACTTAAGAGTAAACAAATAAACAAAACCCCGAAATCACAATTTACCCTGAGTATTGTTTTCTCATGAGGCCCAACTTTATGAAGTTTAGAAACCCTTTCAAGTTTTAACAATAATAAGGAACAATTTATTGAGGGGTTACTATTAGCCAGGCCTTAGCTTTAGATTATCTTGTGAAGTTACAGGAGATGCCTATTCAATTCTTCAAATTTACAGAACAAGGCGTTGGCCAGGGCAAGACCTGAGTCACAACCAGATCCACATTTTCCTGATCCTGCGTTGCCTTTAATATAAAGGTTTTCATTGTGCTGTATCCTCTGTGCCTCTCAGGAAATGGCACTCACACTCCGGCACGAACAATAATAGCTAGGTGAAGCGATGTCCAAATTGCCAGCCAAGACACTTACAACAATGCCATCAGGACAACTCGAGCAGTTCCCGTCCACTTCTGTGTCCTGTGCCATGTCCTAGGCGCCCTATGTCCGTGTCTCTGAATGCCCGGTTCCCACAACAATCCTGAACATGGTGGTAGAAATGTGCTGACAGATGAGAAGCTGAGGTCTGGAGAGATGAGGCGGTGCACCCAAGGGTAACGAAGCTAAACGGCCGAGTAGGACTCAAACCTAGTTCTTTCTGAATTCCAAAGTGTTTCCTACTGCACATTGGCCGTGTCATCAACAAAGAAACAGGCTGGAACCAGGGTCAGATCAAGATACCAGGGTAGCACCACACAGTTTCATTCATTCATTCATTCATTCATTCATTCATTCCTGCATGCAACAAATGTATATTGAGGGCCATCTGTGTGTCAAATAAAAAGGAACACATTCAATTTACAAAATAGTGGTCAAGAGCTAGAGGAATCAGATGCAAGAGGAGAGGTGTTGAGGTTCAAGTTCAATCGACCAGCGCAGGTAGGTTAACAGATCTAGAGCAGGATGAAGGGGGCCTCGCAGGACAGGGCACAGGTAAACCCAGGCTCACACGTTAACCCTCACCTGTCAAGTATGCCCATTTCTCCATGGGAACTTGAAGATTAATTTCCCCCCCAAATTCCCCCATCATAAGTACTTTGGCTTGGATTTTCTTTAGTAGTAGATTTAAAATATTGCACTTATTGTAAGCAAGATCAGAGGCTTTGGAGCCAGAAACACCTAAGTTAGGACCCCAGCTCTCCCACTTACCAGCCATTAAACCCTCTGAGGACTGGTTTGCTCATCTGTAAAAGAAGAATATAATTCCTGCATCCAGCTGCTGTGAGAATTAAGTAATATACACCAAGCGCACAGTACCCCTTTCCGTTTTATCCACTTCAATTACCTAAATTATGCCTCCTGAGCAAACAAGACAATTAATCAATAATCAATCACAAAGCAACCTTAAAATAATATAATGTTGTAAACCCCAGATCAATATATTTTTTTCTTAGATTACATAATCCAGTTTGTTTGGATGCATGTGAGGCAGATCAAATATTTCTGGTTAGGAATAGCTACTGTTGATATTTTATGAGTCTCTTTCAAGACAAAATGTGGGTTTCCTTGCCAGAATTCCTGAAAATATCTGGTATTGTGGCACCCTGAGCATTTTCTGTACCCAAACAAAACATTGAATTAGTATGCTACAAAGGAGCAAATATCAGGCATGTTCTCAGTGGTTATAGGAGCCTCTGCCTTCTTGTGATCAGGAAGAACTGGATTCACAAGCCTTCTGATTCCCTGAAAGGTTCAGAGATGGAGATCCTATTGGCTCAGCTGGTTTATTGATGGAGGAAGCCACAGTAGGGCTCAGAGTGATCAGAGGCTCGGATCCACCCGGAAATTCTTTCTGAATGAGATACTGAAGTCACTAGGTGTGCTTGTGAGCCAAAGTGCTTGCTCTGTGTCGATCTAAGTGAGCTTCAGAAAAATACAAAAGACAAACTATACAGGTTATTTTTTCATTAGGTTATTGTGTAGTGTGACATTTGCTGTCTAGCTAATTAGGTGAATGTTGCCTGTTACAGTTCAGTCAAAGGATTCTGTCCAATCCTGTTCATCTGCCAGAGGAACCCACATGTCAAGTAAATGTCTGAGCTTACGCAGTTACGTCAAATCTGAAATGAGAACTCAGGCTTCTTAGAATTTAGATTATAAAGTAACTCATTCATTGAGATAATCTAATTAGAAAGTATGCAGAAAAAAAATTCCTTAAGATCCCAATCAGTGGATCTATAAAAGAGTGGTACACAGATAAAATGCATGATGGCTATGTTATTAAAATAAAACAATTTTATAAAGAGAAGGAAAGGATGGTTTTAGTTCATTTATTTCAAAGTATCCCTTTCATTTTTGTATATACACATCATCTATTATAACTTGGCTTAAAGACAGCTTTTGTGTGTTTATAGCTAAAGAGAACTGTGCTAATAGATTAAATGTGCTACGTATATTAACGTAAGACTTTAAAACAGCTCAATTTATCTGCATCCTTTATCGGAATAATTGCTGTCTTGGCCTTTGAGTTCTGAAATGTCATAACTTTCAATCCTAACCATTAAAAAATGTGAAATAACAGTATGTACGCAAAATCACGGAAAACCACCAAGGTTCTATATGGACAACGAAGAAAATATTCATCCAGGGAAAATATTTTCACAAGAAGCACATCAACACATACAGCGGCCCCCTGGTCCACAAGGGGTATGTTCCTTGACCCCCAGTGGGTGCCTGCAAAAACCCTTCCTTCCTGTACACACATACCTATGATAGAATGTGACTTACATATTAGGCACAGTAAGAGATTAACAACAACAATAATAAAAGAGAACAATGATAACAACTTGCTGTAATAAAAATTCTGGGAATGTGGTCTCTTTTACTCTCCCAGTTTCTCAAAAACCCCTGATTGTACCGGGCTCACGTTTTCTCCTAAGGGAGGCGTTCACAGCTCCTCCCTGGTGTACTCACATCGCCAGCACCACTGAGTCTGCCCCCCGGGGCCGTCGTTGAGTAAAATAGGGTGCCTTGGACACATGCACTGAGGGACCTTGACAGCTGATTTGGTAACGGAGACGGCTACTTAGTGCCTAATGGGCAGGGTCACATACAGTTCAGACGGGGCTGGACAAAGAAACGACTCCCGTCCCAGGTGAGACAGAGTGGGGCTCCTCCAGATTTCACCACACGACTCGGACCCACGCACAATTTAAATCCGATGAATTATTTATTTCTGGAACTCTCCATTCAAAATGTGCACACCATGGTTGACCACGGTGAACTGTTACACAGCAAAAAGTGAACCATGGATACGGGGGGACTACTGTATCCCATTTTGACGTTTGACTATGAAAGAGTGGAAATGCTGTCTTTTAAGGGGAACAAATTTACAGGATTTAAACAAACAGGCCTCTGAAAGTATTGTGTAATAGTACCTACCTGCTTTTTTTGGAGATTTGTTCCAGTTTCTTGGCTAACGTACAGCACTCTTCCTTTAACTTTGTCAAAAATGTATTCTGGGAGGTCAGCAGTGAATACTGTTCGTTTTCTAGAAATAACAATAAACACCCCACCAACATAAGATGTTTATGGTCGCAGCTCTGCAGGGCATCTATATGCAGAGTGGTAAAAGCACATTCCCCACTAGCTACTAGGTCACGGTCAAAGTCCCTAGTCACCTGGGAAGACACGGAATCTTGTGAGACATCTATTTTTAGAATATTTACTCACCAGAGACATTTTCGATCATACCAGCATGGTTTAATGTTTTAACATGTTAACAGATCATCCAATACCAAGGTAGAATCATACATGCTTATAATATCTTGTCATAGGTAAGCTATTATATTTTATTTTGACAGTTTTACTATAAAGTATCAAACCTTATTATAATCAGATAATCAAAAACTAAGATATTAAGTAACCCTCTCCTATACTATAATTCATGCTTCACGTTTGCTCACCTCTTTCATTACCCCCCAATCTGGCACATACTTGTCTAATGGCAAAGGTGAAACACGTAATTTGATTTCATGGTCACTGGTATGAGCTTCAGTGAAGATCTGGTCAAAGGAACTAAAGACGGTGTGGCATTTCTGGGCAACAGAAACTGAAGTAGCATTAAGATGGTTCTAACAGTCACATACTCTGATCTCGCTCAGAGATCCTAATGCCACGATTGCTAAGCTGCTGCTTATAAACAATAATTTAGCCTATAATTTCCTCCTTTTTTTCCTGAAAAACATCTAATAAGTCTGGTGAAATTTCATTTTTTTCTGGCCAAACGCAGGTCTCTAATGAAAGTGCTGGAGCGAATTACAAGTCACAATGACATTTGCCTCTTTATAAGTAGAGATTATTTAGTGAATTTCACTTTAGCAATTTTTCACCTGCAATGTAGGATAAGCAGTACTTTATTACCATGCTATGAAACATAGCATACATTACATGATCTGAAAATGACTTTCAAGTGTAAGGCCCTTTATTTCTTTTCAATTTCAGCAAAAAAGCATAGAGCGTACACAAAGCAAAATAAATTGAAGCACCAAAAAGTAAGCAACGTCTTTCTGGAAGAGACGGGATCAATTAAACTTTTGTTTTAATAGGACAATCAGCTCCGAGTGTGCGGTGTGGAATTATAATGAGCGGCACTGCCTTGTTTTGACTGACACTGTCTGCGAACACCCAACTCAGAAGTGAAAAGAACTACATAATGCTCCGACTGAACACATCAAACTGCCTATTTTCCAAGTGCATTTTACTTTCAAATGAAAGGTAAGGAGTTACTGGCCAGCTCAGCCTGCAGAATGGCGCCAATGTGATGAAAGATGGCAATTTTTAGCCAAGCTGCCAGCTGTGGTCAATGCCTTGTATTAGTGAATTTTAACAGCAGTTGTGAGAACTTGAAGAATGCAAAGGATTAAACATCACTCTCGATTGGGCTGGGTGGGGGGAGGTGGGGGCATCATACAAATGCTAAAAATGTTCGAAGCTGCAAAGATTAAATAAAGGAACATATCAATTTGGAGCCACTGAATTACATCCAGCTGCGACAGTGAATTAAGAACCGATTAATGGCTAAAGCTTTTCTCCAGTTTGGATGCTGAAGCAAACTCATTAGGCTTTTAGAGTAGCTATAATGTGTGTGCTGTGGGAACTGTTCAATGCTATTCAGGAGACTTTAACTGTAAGCTCAGAGCATTTCCCGCAGAGCTTCTGATGCTATTTTCTTTATATAACATGTGTGCCTGAAAACCCAGCCAAAAACAAGCCCTTTGTTTTTCTACTTTGTTGTGGTCTCTCTCAGCTTTACGTTTCTTGAACACAGGTAAATAAACTCATAATCCAGATGGTGCAGCAGATGTGAGAGCAGCACTCTGAAATCAACAGACAGTGGGCAATACTTTCCATTTTCTCTTTTAAACGCTAACTAATATGTAATTCGGAATCTCCGGTGTAGTTAGCATCTGCTCCCTTCGGCCAGCCAAAGGTTACAGGTGTTCCTGATGTCATTTCACAGTAAGGCGTGGGCCTGGCTCGGGAGCCCGCGCCCCGGCTCTAATCTCTCCCCACCACCTACCAGTTTTGTCATGCTGGGCCTCCATTTGCTGTATCTTCTGTGTCAGCTCCTGCTCTCTTTGCCGGGCCTGAAGGGCTTGGGCCTTTGCTTCGTTGCTAAAGCTCTGCTGAATGCTCTCTTTTTCCAGTCTACAAAGCAGAGAGGAGACAGACAGAAATTCAGTCTACAGATGTACGCGCCCCCATCCTTTCCCCTGCAGACCGAAGAGAGCTGATATGCAGGAATTGTTCAGCATAAGAAGACATCGGTCTTTCCACTCACCCCCCCAGCCCCCATTTAGGGGGGAAAATCCAAAGGACCTTGCATACAATGTTAAATATGTACCATAAATCCAAATGGACTAAGTAATGGACAAATGGACATTCAAAATTGAAAAGTAATGGTATTTTGTAACTTTAAAACACAAACTCCTTCTGCTATAACATGCTTAATGTTTTGTACCCCACTAGTGAGTCTTTTATCTGATGACTGGTTAATATTTCCCAAAGATTCTGGAGTTACAGGAATAGCAGGCTCCATACGCCCAAACTGAAACTCTGGAAACGAAGCTTTGTAGATCGCCTCTACTTTTCCTCCCAAAGTTAAAATGGAATCTCCAATATAATGTAGGGGATGCTATCTAGAGGCAAGTAAAGGATTCTGCAGTACCACGTGTCTAAATGTTTCCACACACTGGGTTGTGTAATGCAAATATATGTGTGTGTATGGATATGACATGAATAACTTCCCCAGCACTTCATCATAAAACCTCTCTTTGGGTCACACTGAAACTGCAGGGTAAGGAGCGTACAGAGTCAAAGACACTGTGCCATCCCACTGTGACTGGATATTGACTCAACCCGTTGGAACCCGATGGTCAATATCCAATCACAGCGACTCCGGAAGAGGGAGCCTTCCTAAACGCTAGAACCTGCAGGATGGGAGGGCCTCCTGGCGGGCCGCACTGCGGGCGCTGACACTGTGTGCGTGCGCACGCCGTGTTGGTTCTTCACGCTCTAAATATGAGTGAGACAAGGGTTTCCTTCAGTTCACTGGCTCAGCTCTTTCTAATCCTGATCCCCTTGTGGGCATTTCTCATCCATGCTGCTTTAGTTTACTAATTGAGATATTTACTGCCTTGCCTTTGCCAAACTAAAAATAAACAATTCCATAAAGCTATCACTACTAGTGTATGTACCGCTGCGGAACTTCAAGTCGCTGGCTTCTAATTATAAAGCAACATAAGGAAAGCCTGCATTGAACTTGGTCAATGCATGCGGTAATGTCGTAGTGTAAAATTCCAGAATGAAAATACACCCACACCTCACTCAAATGGAACCATCAGGGGTCCACGCTGAAAATGTGAAAAAAGGTCCCTTCTGGTGCTTCTAATAAAGACACCCCCTTGGCCCCCTTGGCTTTGCTCCAAGGTCTTGCCTGAGACTCCGCTCCAAACTGGTACATCACAACAAATAGATAGTCAGACTGAGGCACGTTTTGCCTCCCAAGTCACACCATGTATTTCTGGCCTTGGATCATTGCATGTCTTTTTGTTTTCCTGGGATGTCTCCCTCATCCCCTTTATCACCTCCCCGCCCAGACCCTGTCCCCTGCTCTGTGTACACTACTCCTTTAAGGCCTGCTCAAAATACCCCCTTCCATTTTTTTTCTAAATGAATTATTCTTTTTTCAGTAACCTCAATATACGTTCTGCATGTTTACATCCTACTAACACAGCATTATCCCACTTTAGTTATTGGTTTGTACATCAGCCTTCTTTGTCATCTTCGTCTTTCTGTTCCCTGTGCTTGGTACACAGGACGTGAGCAGAGAGTGTTTACTGAATGGACATTCTTATAGCTTTTCTATACCAGGAAGGCAGGCTGCGGTCTATACATGAAGCTGGAGAATCTGCTCAAGTCTTAGTTTTGGAGGCACAAACTTTTTGGCTGTGTTAGAACAGAGCATCTAGAAGAGATGGCTCTAATGGCCAGCTGGGGACCACACTGCTGAGTGAGTCAGCCCCGAAAGAGCATTGTGGACCCTATCCATGAGTAACATCCCCACATCAGACCCAACGTAGAACAGGGGATATAGGGTGGGAGAACCCAGGGCTCTGAGGTCCCTAATAAACGGATGGCCACACAATGCATTGTTCAGAACCAATACCCATTGGAGAGTGAAAAGGGGCATGATTCATAGTACTACAGAGACAATAGGCATAATGGGGACTGTCCTTTGCAACTGGGGCTGATGTCCCCTTACATAAAGGGGTTGGCAGCCTCACCATCCATTTTTAGCAGGAGAAGCTGCCTAATTACTGATGCCCAAAATTCACTGAAGAGAAAGAACCACGGTTATTGTGGTTCTCCTAACACAACAGTTTAAAAGAACGCGCTACCAACAAATGTTGAGTTACCCATCAACTTTTGTTTCTGTTTAAGAAAACACACGTTTTATTTTTCACTGCATAAAAACGTGGCATATTTTTGCTCTCCTACCTCCTTCTTCTCCCTTCCCCCTGTGTTGTCTTCTCCCCTCGAAGGTTCTTTCCGACATAATAGGCTTTTCATAAAACCTTAGAATGTTAGAACTGAAGGGAGATCAAATTTGTTTACTCAAATCCTCTCATATTATAGTTGGAAAAAAGGAGGGTCCTAAATAATTAAAAATCTGCTCAAAGATTACATTGTCAGTGATGTAAAGGCAGAGGTGAGATTTGAAATGCTGTGATTTAAGGAAACTTACCTGATAACCCTCTAGGGCGAATGCAATAGTGGATTGCAAGAATTCATTAAAGCCACTTAGGTATCCAAGGAAGAGATTAGAGAAAAATCCAAATGAATGCAATTGAATATTTATTATAACTCTATTAAGTGAAAGGCAATGGTGAAATACACCCCAAGAAAGGCAGAAGGGACAAACTACCAAAGCATAAAAAAATGAGAAGTTATTTCCAGCGAGGTTCAAGAGACTCAGAAAGAATAGCTGAGCCAGTTTTCCCAACTGGTTTCCATTCAGTTATCAAAACATGATGACCTCATTTAACCAGATGTGTGGTTCCCCATATTTTACAAATCAGAATGAAAGCTATGGGGGCAAAGAATTTCTTGGTTGTTATTAAAACGAGACTGAAAGATTTATTCATAAGAGCTAAGAACTGGAAACAACCTAAGTGTCCGTGAACTGCTGAATGGATAAACACACTGGTGTAGCCTTACAGTGAAATACTCTCAATGGCAGCGACACAAGGGATCGAGCTACTGTTACCTACAGCACAGGGATGAACCTCAAAAGCATATGCTTAAAGCAGCCAGACACCCAGGACATACTGATGACTTCATTTATATGACATTCTAGAAAATTACACACCAGAGTGACGGATCAGTGCGGCCAGGACCTGGAGGCAGGGGACAGGCACAAGGGAACTTTCTGTGCTGATAGAGATGTTGCGTAGCATGCTTATGGTGCTTAACACTGTGTACTTGTCAAAACACATGTAACTGCACACTTACAACTGTTGATTTTTATGATATTTAAATTTACCTCAGTAGAGCTGCTTTTTAAAGGAGTAAATACACTAGAGTAGGAACGTCTACCCTTTCCTCCAAGTTAGCCCATCCCCTGCGGTCACACGGGCACGCGTGGCCCGCATCAGTGTCTCGTGATGACAGCTGAGAGTTAACAGCAGTGGACAAGCCCGGGAGAGGCCTCAAACACGGACTAGGTACACACAGCGGGTCAGGCCCTCCTCGTTCCAATCACCGTTCTGGCTGATTATATTTTCTAAGAATGTCCGCAATATTATCATCCCATGAAAAAGGGACTGAAGAATAAACCTGACGTTTTGGATCCCCAACTTTTCTACATCATTTATTACTTGAAAACACCCATTCTGCAGAACAAAAGTGGCTTATTAAAAAGATTTTGGGGTACATGTTTAACTGGACAGCTGCATTAAAGACTACAGTGGCTGATGGTCCGGAAGTTCGTCAGGGAATCTGGGACAGACGCCACCAAAGTCTCAAGTCTGACCTGAGAACAAGGGCCTGGGAGAGGTGGGACCCAGTCACCAATCCCACCTGCCACGTTTCTGTTCACTTTTCACTGGGGACTGAAGTCCCAATGGTGGGCATACCGCCTTTTTTATTAAAAGAAGGTTCCCTTTTAAAGTACAATAGAGAGAGCTTTGTGCCAATGGCATACTGATATGACAAAACTTAGGAAGACATTTATAACGTGCTTACTCTCCAAGAGTCACTCCAGCTGGATGTGCAGAAACTGAGCAGAGGGGCCCAGGGGGCTGTTGTGAACGAACACACATGAGGACCATGTGTCCTAATGTTGGTGATAACACCTTTGACCACTTGCTTAACATCGTCGGTGTGCTGCACGTTTAATATTTGGTATCCAGTGCTGGGCGTGGGTGGCATCCCTCATTTATCGTATTTGCCAATTTTCAGTGTAAATACTTCTACCATGGCCAGTTTTAAGTTACCCAGGTGTTGCCACCGGTTGCAGAGTTAGGAAGAAACATAGACGACTGGCTTTCATGAGCTAGTGTCCCTGGCACACACGTGTAAGTGGTGCGGTGGTCTCTCCCAGGCTTCTCCGTCGCAGAGTTACCACTTCCTTGCTCGTACTCATGTAACAGGTAACTTGTTGGGAGATGCTAAGACCATCCTATTCCTCATCCACCTCTCCTCTACCAGTGTTACATCTAATGAGGACTTTTCGACTGTAGCATTGTTTCTTATTCATTAGTTAACATTGCACTAAAAGAAAGAGCTTTGCCCTTTCTCCTAGTTATTACTTTATTGATATCAGCATAGAGTCGTGGGTAATCCATGAGGATCATTATTTACTTTTATGTCCAACTCATCCTAGATTTGGCCAGTGGGAACCACGCAAGCTGGAATAATATCTCTATTATTCTTGTTCACTCCTTGGCTTTCTGTCCCCATGAGATGTTCCGGGCTCACCTTACGTATTTACTTAGTTTTTTATTTTTCAATCACAGTTTACATCCAATACTATTTTGCATTGGTTTTAGGTGTACAGCACAGTAGTTAGACAATCTCATCTGGAACTGTCCTTGCACCAGTCTTGGAACCAGTGTTTGTCCCAGGAGCTCCTGTGCTTTTTAGTGGAGGATGGTATTTAGAAACCACGTTTTGTCACTAGGGGGTGCTCATTGCTACTGAGAAGTCAGCTTTGCGATCACCTCAGTAGACACAGCCAGGATGTGAACATGCACATAAATGTATAAACACAAATATCTTTCTACATGTGTTTTTTAAGAATATATACACATGCATTTACGCTGTTTCCAGTTCCCATCCAACAGCACAGTGGACCTGCTCTCCCTCTTTCATAGCTAACTTCCCTCCTCAACAGGGAGAAACTTGGCTCCCACTGCCTTCAACACGTTTACTCACTCACTCAGACCCAGAAAACACAGAACGCACTTTCAAAATTGCTCACCTACAATGGAAAGCAAACCTACTCATAACTAGAATTAAATATTTGCTCATAGTTTTTTTTCAAATGCATACACCATTTTCAGTTGGTTCGCTTTGGGTTTTGGGAAAATTACATCTCGAGAGGAAATGGAGTACGGTGGACATCTCAGGGCTAGAGGGTCGGAGAAGGGCATCTCTCTCCTGTTGACCCGTGTGCCCACGGACAAGTAACATTGCTTTTAACCTTGGGGTTCTTCATTCGAATCGGACAGAAAAAATCCTATCCTAGAGGACTAACAGTATGTATTAATGTTTACTGTAAGCTAAGCTCTTTACATGTAATCCTTTATTCAACACTCACACAACTCTCTTATGAGCTTGACTTTACAAATGAGGAAGCTGAGGCCTGGAAAGGTGATACAATTTGTTCAAAGTTCCCCAGTTATTACTGAGGCCCGGCTGACTCGAAATAAAGGTCCACGGTTTGAATTTCTATGCTTCAGTTTCTTACTTGATCAGGGATGCAGAGACATGAGAGAAGGCTGAAAGGTAACAAAAGTCTTATTTCCATGATCTGCACGAGTGTGCGTACGTGGCCTTTAATACCTACACTGCCCCTCCCGACCCCCAAATCCCAAGTTAGCTCTCCTCCTCCCTGTTGCTGTCATATGTTATTGGGTCACTTCCTCCTACACTGACACCATCGATTACTTGTATTTCCTTTAATAAACATACTGACCTTTGCAAAATCACTGAAAGGCTCACAAATACATCTCCTCCCTCAGGTACGTCACAGAGTCCCAGGGCAGATAAGGCATGCACGCCTTACCTGGAATTGAGGTGCCTGAAGAATAGAAACCTTTGCTTTGATCACTGATTTATCTCAAGAGCCTGGAATGGTGCCTGACACACAGTTGTGTGGTCAACAAATATTTGGTGAATGAATGAATGATGAATGAAGAACTGTTAGGAGAAAGTATTAAGTATCCTCACAGGTTTAAGCATCCTCCTGTCTACTGATTCAGAGAAGAAAATGGGATAATTCCTATTTTAGCCAATAATTTAATTTATTATTATTGATGATGATAAAATAAAACCAATAGTAAAATTAGTAGAGAGCATAATGTCTTCCATGTTTGAGACACAGATCACGTAGCTGTTTACCGCTAAAGGGACTTGTTCTCGTATGCAGCCAAGGTAGAAATACTGGGATGGAACTAAGAGGGACAGAAAAATACAACAGGACTTGGGGTCAGTAACCCCTACTTCCTCAAATGTGCAGAAAACTTAGTGGCATCATACATATTTCCAACAGCATTTCTATTTGTTTCACTGAAAAAGTATGTCGGAATTGTAAGGCACAACATTGAAAGGTAAGCGATCAGACAAAAGCAGAAGTCACTTCTAGGAAAGGAAACAGAAATAGAAAGGAGGTCAACTTCTTTCAAAGAATAAACACACACAAAAAAGGAAGTGACAGAAACATCCCCAAAATAATTTTCCCTCAAATAATGTTCTCTTATAGCATCTCCAAAATAATTTGAAAACTCCTGAAGACGCGCTTGCCTAGATGTCGCCGGCTTCCATTACACCTTCTGTACAATCCGCATTTACTTAAAACAAGGCCTAGCTCTTATCCTCTCATCCCCACGTGCCTGAGCTTCCTGTTCTCCAAAGCACAGTCAAATTCACTGACCTCTCTATTCTTCGCAACAATCTGGTAGATCCGGGAGATGGAGCTGATCTCAAGCTCAGACAATAAGAGATTTGCTTGATGCCACACAGCTAGCAGTATGGGGCACAGCCAGAACCAGAACTCGTCACTCCAAGTTCAGTGTCCTTTCCACTCCATGGACTCTCATGAGGGGCTCAGTCCAACTCTGTTGGTCATCATTCAACAAATACTTAAACACCACTTTGTGCCACACAAGAAAGAATGGGGATGTGTCAGTATACAAGACATGGACCATGACCACGTGTTCAAAAATTCACAGTCTAGTAAAGGAAACAGACAAGGAAGAAGCGCTAACATGGTATGTTAAATACTAAACTGGGGCTAAATTCCTGCTATATCATACAGGTGGATCAGACAGGAGTTGGGGGATAGCTAGGTACAGTGAGGGAGGACTTCAGGAAGCTTAAAAACTTTGAGGCTTAAAATGAGGTGTAATTAGCCATCAAAGAATGAGAGGAACCTTGTTACAAGTGACGTAGCCAACAATGCAAAGATGGGGGAGGACAGGGAAGCAGGTGCCTCTGGAAAATTGCAAACGGCGCTGGCACAAATGGAGGGTTGAATATATATGCAATGGGGTAGAAGCAAGCAGTTGGTGGAGGGGAGACTGAAGGAAGATGGGACGGGAGATGTAGGCAGAAGCCAGAACAGGCAGCTATTTTTAAGGACCTCATCCTGAGGGAAATAGGGAGCCAATGTAGGGTTTGAAGCAGGGGAGTGTTGTGATCACACCCGAGCTTTAGAAAGATCACTCTGGCTGAGTGTGGGGAACAGATGGGGAAGGGACAACATTAGAAGCAGGGAGAGCACTTATTACTACAGCAATGGCAAGAGCAATTTCTGCCATTGTTTCTTAGAGGTAGTGGATACCACAGGCAGACACCAAGACTGATTGGTCCTCAAATACACATTTCAGTAACTTTCAGCTGGTCCTCAAATACACATTTCAGTAACTTTCAGCCTTACCATTTTTTGATAACTCAGACGTATCTGATGCACTAAGTGATTGTATGGAGCAAAGTTCCTGTGGATGATCAGGCCCTCCTAAATTCTACTTAACAACTCCATGGGTCCAGTTCACCAGGATAAAGAATATAAATTGGATCATGATTTGGCCTTTGCATCTTCATATAGGCCATCTCTGATGACTTTTCTATGTGAACTGGTCACTTCTGTCCATCCAGGCCTTTCCTCTCTGGAAAATATCAGTTTATCGACATATTTCTACTAATTAATGTTTCTGATGAGTAACATCAAATTGGCCATCAGTAGGATGCTCTTTACTATATAACAGCACTTCCATAACCTGCCAAAGGGTATGCATCACTGTCAAATTGCAGTGCAAGTGATTGAAGGAGTTTCTATTCTATTATTAAAATGTTTTAGAAATTAATTTTGGGGATCCATGACTAAATGTGGAACACAGGGGTTACTTCATGGCTCTAAATTTATTCAGAAATATGCTATAATAGCAATAACTGCAATTATTAAGTACATTATATAATATCTTACTTCTCAAGCATGAAGTAAAGCTTCATTGATCAGGAATGTTGGCAGATAAGATATTCCACCTGAGAACAATGCCCAGGTATTAGACCCACAGGAATGTATTTGCAGTAGAACGGTGTCTGAAAAATATTAATTGCATCTCTACACCAAATCTAACAAGCTCTTCTTGATCATCAAGGTCCGTAATTTCAGACGAGGTGGGCCTGCTGGGAGCCGCCCTTCCTGCCCCTGGGAAGCCCCCAGGGGTCCCTGCTCATCACGCACGGTGTGTTCGCGTGCCTCACAGAGTGGCTGGAAGCAGGAGGCACCCAGTCTTGGTCGCACCGAAGGTCTCAGACGCTATTCTGAAGAACCAGAAAGCACAGAGGCACAGTGATCTGCTTGCCATTTTTTTATTGGCTGTTTTGCTATGATTGGCTGCCATGCTTTTTGTTTTGTTTTGAATGGTTTTTTTTATTTTTAATACCTAAAAACGATGCCTTAGGAGAGTTCCCACTGATTCCACACAGAAAAGTGCAAGGGCTTTGCAATAGATATTTGCTTCTTAAAAGTACCTCTAAATTTCTATCTCGGTTTATGTGTCAAATGGCTGTATTCACCAGAAGTCTGCGTTTGAGTAAGTGGGGAACCGTAGTGATAAGGCTGGTAGAGTTTTCACTACTGCGGAAGTCACGTGCACTCTCAGTATGTGTGTATGAAGAAATTAGGATTGCGTTCTGTTGACTAACCCTGGCTCGAAAACAAACACACAGTTCGTTTGTCAAGCTTGACAGAGATCCCCATTTTTGCCCGCTTCGGGGGTAGGGAAGTAACGCACTTGGTGAGGAACAGTACACGCTGGATGGTGAAGAATTAAAGACATCTAATAAATAATTTATATTAATTACATGTTAACATGATACTATTTTCTATATAGTGGGTTAAATAAACTATGTTATTACAATGAGTGTCACTTGCTTCTTTTTAAAATATGGCTATTAGAGGTTTTAGTTCCAGATGTGGGTTGCATTTTGCGGTTCCCATTGTATTTCTATTGGACGGCGCCGGGGTGAATGTAACTCCTCACCTGCTTCCCTAGAGCGAAGCGTCGTTTTTAACTCTGCTGTTCCGGAACTCAAAATAATCACGTTGCCCCAAACTGCTAATGTTAAGTGCCTTGTGAAGACAGAAAATCTTATATTTTTTTTATAAAAAGCAAAACCTATTCAAATAACAGATTTTTAGCTGGGTAAATTCCTCATTGAAGTCAGCCAGTCCCCATTACTGGAAGATTACTGAAAGGAGAATTCTGATAGAACTAAGAATAGCTACAGAGGCAGTCATGGCACGACTTGTTTTTTTTTGTAAATCAGATCTGATTTGAAGCATCTTCCAAAATACATATTCATATTTAAAATTAAATTATAAAGCATATTAAAAAACTATTCAATACTGCCAAGATGGCAAATTATAGAAAAATGTCATTATGTACATGGATTATAGACACCTGATTATTTAATGTGCATATGATTGGAAAATCTTTATCATTTAATAGTCTTTCCCTAATTGTTGAATGGAAAAGAGCAAGTTCTCTAAGAGATTCTTTTCCTCATAGATTTCTTCCCAGAATCTGCAGGAATCATCCTCAGATTTTAAATTAATTACTGGTTTCTTCTAAGAACCTCCTCCTTTCAAAGTTTACCAAGACACTTGTAGTCATGGCGCCAGCCCATCAGGCAGCCAGTGTAATGATTATCCCACTGCCTGGTGAGTTCATCTGTTGCCTCCATAGTTTTCACTTTTTGCAAAACGTTATCTGTACTTTGCGGAATACAAATAAGTCCGTGTAGAGTTTCAAAACCCTACAGAAATTGCTGGAGCTTATTTGTTGTTGGAAACACAATTCAAGAAACCAGGAAAGGGGGCAGGTGGGAAGCCCGGGCCCAAACATAGGGTGCCTTTATGAGAATCACAGTCCCGGTCATCATTATCACTACAAGACCATGATTTTAAAGAAAATGTCACCAACAGAAGCTGCTCGATGTGATTATAAATTCAAGTGTGTTTACAGGAAAGTTAACATGTTATGAGTGCTGAAGTTCCCACCTTCTAGAGGTTACTGCCCACGAGTTGCTTCACTTTCTCACAATCTATGAAGGGAAGTACAGAGAGGGGAGGGACATCAAACACCAATGGCTTGGGGAGAATAAAGTCTATTTCAGAGTCTGATTTGGGGGCCTGTGCTTTATACCAGTGCCAGTAATTCCTGGCAGAGGATTATCTAAAAGGATTTATATCCCCAAACATCCATAATCTATTATTCTGTGAAATTGTATTCTAAGACTCAAGCTTTGAAAGGTACCCAGATTCAAGGAACTGAGTGGCATCTAGTTATTTAATTGTCGGATTTATTTTCAAGAACTATTACCATAGGAAGGCAGAGCTGAAACAGCCAGTATGGAAGAACTTACTGTAATGTGACTCTGGCACAGCTCACTGATTGTCAGTGATTTTCAGCCGGCGTTCTGCAAGAATGTTTAAAACGTGCGCCACCTGACTATTTGGTCAGGCCACTGACCTCATTTCCCTTAGACTGTCAAATAAAAAATGACAACAGCCAACACAACAATAGCTGTCCAGTGTGAATGAATCAAAATGATCCCTATTTTTTTTGTGTCAGATTGGTAAAAATGTTTTTTGGTGTGCTTCAAAATTTTAGTAATTAGTTTATGTGTGCCACAAGACGAAAAAGGTTGAACATTGCTGGTTTAAGTAATGGTCAAAAATGTGCCCCCACCCTCACTTCCCTTTTCGAGGCCTGAATGAGTGGACATTGAACGTCACCTGCCTCCCTGCTCTGTTCACGAATGAAAGGGTTCTCAGGGGCCTTGCCGGGGAATGAGGCTCCGGAGGCACTGGCGAGGTAAGGGACCGGATAATTCCCCTGGGACGATTTTCAGCTGTCCTACCACGAGATAATTTAGATTGGTTTTTCCCATCGTATATTCCCCTAAACCTAATTCCTGAAAAATATGTGGGAACTTAGCAGACAAGTTTCCATAAGCCACATAAATTTGGACAAGGCTAGAAACCAAACCTCTCTCGAAGACAGTCACCAAGTCTGCTAAGGCCTTGGGCAGTTCTGCTGTCACGGCGCCTATGTGCTTCAACTTTCCAAAGGAATTGACCACACGACCTATGTTTTCACAACTCGCACCATCAGAGGCAGTAACACGCAGAGTGGGCGAAACTTGATTCTGGAACCTGACTGCCCCGACTTGGATCTCAGCTCCACCAGTGGGTGGCGCCATGACTTTGGCCAAGACACTGACCTCCAGATACCTGTTTTCTTATCTGTACAATGGGACTCCTGGCAGCATCTACCGGAAAGCCTGTTTGGAGATTGAGTTCATGTGAGTAATGTGCTCACCGTGGAGTAAGCAGTGTATCCCGGGCTATCTTTACCATCCACCCGGAAGGAGCTTGTCAAAGAGTTGTAATTGCTGTTTGTGAACTGATGCTCTTTGTTTTGTTTCAAGAACTAGTTACTATGTGTCAAAGTCCAAAAAGAAAATCATTTCCTTTCAGCAACAGATTGTGCAAGACTTCTAAAGAAATATTCTAATGGGTTTCTTCAGGTAAGTCATATTATCCATGAAGGAAAAGGAGTTGGATGTGGATGACAGGGAGGAACACCACGAAGAACAAGAAGATGCGGAATCTCCTTTCAGCTTCTACTAAAATAACTGTTGACTTTGGGCAAGTTGCTTAGCTTCTCTGCATCTTGGTCCTCACGTGTTACAAGGATCGTTGGACTAGACGGGTAGTTTCATTAAGTCATTCATTTACAATGATCTTGCGTTAAGAAAAGTTTATAAATCTAAATATGGCTTTTTAGATTTTGCACACACACACATACAATGCAGTTAAATTAACCTTAACATTGTGTCCACTAGGTTCTAGGATATCTATAAAGAAGAATCATGCCCTATTCACTTAAAAAATGTACAGTGCCCAGTGTAACTGCAATGGAACTTGCACTCAATAAATGTTCAATGAACGTCTGTTTAACAGCAATTCACCTGTTATCTCTTCATTCACAAAAAACTCCAGACCTCTACGATGTAAACCAGCATGCTGGGTACAACTAAGTTCATGTGTTTCCGGAAAGCTATTAGCTCTACCTATAGAGAGCTTGCGAGTTAATCTGTGGCATGAATATCGAATGGTGACACTAATTGCTGCAGTTTCTTTTTCCTCCCTTTCAATCTGGATCCCATAATTTGGGGAAGGTTTCTGGTGTTAGTTTACGCAGCACACCACGCTAGTAGCATTATTATAGAAAGGTGTTCAGTGACTATGATGGAAGAGATGGCAACATCAGTACGTTACAATTACAGCAAGTATGTCCAACCAATTTTATGTAAAATTTTACATTAATGAGACTGTCTTGTAGATGATAACTTCTTAACAAATGGGGGGAAAGAGGGCATTGTGAAGCTGACTTTAAAACATGGTTATCAATTTCTTAGAAGAAATCACCATTTTTTTTCAAATAGATAAGTTGTATGTAGTCTCGTTCAGTCTTTAAACAAAAAGGACCAAAAATGTTGATCTCCATAAACCATGTAGGTGTAAGTAAATATCTATAACTGCTAATCACATTTCAGTTCTTTCTTTTTACTGACGAAAGCATGTCATGGGTCATAAACCTTGTCTCTGAAGTCACAATGTCCCCAGACACCTCACCCTAGTCACATGTAATCTTTTGATCCAAGCTGCTGAGAGGGAGAATGTACCACAGTGTGCGTTGAATTTGCTCTGAGTATCAATGTTTGTGAAAAGTGCGCAGAAATTCGTGTGGGTAAATTACTACACCATTAAAATCTGAAAACAATTGTGCCTTTTCATCGTCCTTCCTTGTGATTGCTTCCTAACAGCTCCTTCTCAGTTGGCATCTCTTGATCAGTGATATAATGAAATCTTCAAGGACAACAGCCGTAGACAAGGACCCACGTGAATGGCGTGCATGTGACCAGGCAGATGATTAGCAAGGATGTCTTGGGTTTGCAGAGAGAGAGTTTCATTTTAATAGGTCTAAGAAAATAAGGAAGTCCTCCTCCCTGCCCCACTGTCTTCTGTTCCTATTGTCCATGCTGCTCGAGTTTGCAGGTGTCTGCCCGAAGGCAGGTCACTGAAAGTCAACAGAAATCGGGTCAACCTTGGCCACAGAAATTAACCTGCATATCAGGGCAGGCAAACGAATATCTTAGAGAGCATTATTCCAACCCAAAGCAACACGCTGGCCTTTGCAAAATGAACAGAGACTCAAAAAAACAAAAGCAACCCACATCTATCCTAACATTGCAAATTTCTTAGATATTACAGATGTCACTCAGCGAAGGGACGCATTGACTTCCCGCGTGCGAACAGAACGGAGGCAGCGCAAGATACATTTGAATGGGATGTTCACCTTCACTTAAATTTTTTTTTCCTTTTCCTCGCTGACGACACAATTTTAGTATTATTGCAATGGAGCTTCTGGCTGGAAAAAATTAAATTAATGGATGGATTTTAAAGAGCTTAGAAACTTAAAAAAAATAAACAACTTTTAAATATCTCTACTTGATGGTGTCAAGAGCCAAGATAAACGTATTTCAATTGCAACTTCCAAACTAAACTCACAAATTACTACCATTATGCTAAGTGTTAGCTACCCCACTGTGCAGTTTTGCTTTGTGAATTTTTACCTTCCTCTACGAGCACTTTTAGCCACTGATCGCACAGCCTTTCAATGTTTTCTGCCTTTTCCTTTAAATAAACTGGCTCTGGCTCCTTCCATCTGGTTCCCCTTCCGTCAGCAACCCTGCACCTGTTCACACCTCCTCTCCTGTTGGATTCCACTGAACATTTCCTCCTCTGCCAGGGCTATTCTGGCACTCGCAACCTTTCTGTCATTCAATCCATCTGTCAGAAGTGAACTTTGTTTACCGCAAGCTTCTGCTTTCTTCTTCAAGAAGCAAAGCCCCTCAAGGTCATTGTCAAATGAACTGTCGGCGTGGATTTCAATCCTCCACTGCTAACCGGCAGAAGAGGAAGCTCTGTTGTGTAATGTACTTGTGAAAATTACTTTTGGGTTCGGGAAGACAATAATTTGGAGTCAAAGTAGTAAGAGAGGGTGTTTTAATGATCATTTGTAAAAGCAGACAGCTGATATGTATACTTCCTTCATGTGTCTCTGCACTTCTTATTATATCAAGTAGGAACTAGATGCATCGGAAGCAAAATAAAAGTTTTAAAGTGAAATCAAAATATCATAAACAAGCTTACACTATATAAAAATGGCTTCATACTATATAGCATTAACTTGAGGGATAAATATTTTCACTAATGAATTAGCCAAGGGAAAGAGTATTCCAGTTAAGAAATTTTTACACTGAAATGCTTAAAATGTACAAATATGTACCATTTCAATTATAAGCTATATATTGACACACAGCTCCATCACTGCTTTGAAAAACTTAACCCCTACTATACAAATCAAATCATGTACATTTAAAATTCCATCTTTTAAAAATAAGCAGTTCTGCTTAAATAATACTCAAATATATTCTACCAAACAAACACATGATCTATCTAAAGAAATATAAGTTGTATCAGTTGGCCATTCTGAGAAACAAATAAACTCCTAGGAATTAGGTAAAAATTGTGCTCTCAATTGAATTTATTCTGTGTCACTTACAGCTTTCAAGTATTCACCCTGCTTCATAAATCAGACATAAAATCACTCTCTGTTGAATTATGTACCTATATTTTAGACAATCATATTCTTTACAAAAAAAAAAACAATCACTCGACTTAAATGCCTTAATAACAAAAAGAGAGATCACTTTTTAGGAGAAAATATATGGCAAACATTTTAACCAGAGCAAATGTTTGAAGACAAATGTGAACCCAAATGGTATTTCATTCAAAATGCTGCTGTGACAGTATGAAGAATTATCTCAAGACTATTTTATTAAGTAAAATTAATCAAGTCTGTAAAAATCTCCTAAATTCTTTTTGGAAAGAATAAAAATTCAAGCTTCTCTCACTGACATAAAATTGAATGCAGGTTTTATTAATAAAAGCACTCTAAAAAACATGTAACTTAAAATTTGTATCTTAAGGTTTTGATTGATTAAATATTTATAATTTATAAAAAATACTTTACCAGAGCAGTTTTTCAGATGTGTTAAAGACAATTATTGTGATGCTAAATATAAAAGCAAAAACAAAAGAGCAAGAAAGACAGGTCAAAGTCCAAATGCAGAGACATCCTCTTTCATCTCTATTTCAGTTTTACTACCCATCTCCAAAATGCCCTGTGTCCTATAAATCATTCTTATGTAATATGTGTAAAACACAATTACAGAGCCATATAGATATATGGATTGGGAACATAGAACATGTTTTCTAAGAAGTGCTTTCTCTGTCACCTTCCTAAAACATTATTTCTAAATAATTTCTCTTTATGTGGAGAAAATCTCAGAAATAGTGTCTCCTTTACCCAGAAAGTTTGTTAGTGCTTTCCTGGGCATTTTTTCCCTTAAGTGCTTGATGGCAGTCTGGTTACCTGCACCCCTGCTTGTGCAAAGCATGGGAAGGGTGCTGGTAATTTGATCACTTCCACGGTCTGATTTGCTATATAAAAAAAAATGTATGAGTGAATTGCCAGTTTAATAGAGGCTGCTTAAGTCACCGGCAAGGAGCTCTTCGTACTTAGCAAATTGCATTTCAAAAACACACTCATAGGCTTGTTTGGGAAAATTTGTATGGTAAGAACATAAACAAATGAAAAACACTCAGTTTAGCATCACAGTCGCACACAGATGCATGAATGTGTACACACACACACACACACTTTTCCCCTCCATAAATATAGAAGAAAAAGAAAAGGGAAATACTATTGTGATTACTCTTACAAATGGATCCTTTAAAAAATTCGAGAGTACTGTTTATCTGCCTAATGTGCAACATGCTTATATTATTTTTTAAATAGAAAAACTAAAAAAAGTTTTAGATAGCTTGATACTGACACCTGAAACAAATTTTACAGAAGAGAAACACGGAGGCATTGAAGCGGAGTTGCCAGGATGCTCGACAGAACAGAAAAGCCGTTTCTAAGGGCGCCGTGAGGCAAAGACAAGAGCTGACGCTGTTCGTGTTCTTTGATACCGGTTCTCCTAAAACAGCATATGGACATAGGGTGGAAGGTAAAATATTTAAACTCCTCTGTAAAGAGCTGACCTGAATTTCTCTGCATTCTGAATGACTAACAGTTCCACTTTTCTAAGAATTGAAAATGATGAAAACACTTAGTTTTCTCTGGTTTATTGATTTGTCTGCTTATCTGTTCATGAAGTCTTTTAATGACAGAGGATATTCACTCTTCCACCCCCTTCCTCAATTACCTTAAGGCAAGACCTTCTTTCGGATGTGGAAATATTTGCAGGACTGCAGGACAAAAGAACTGAGACATTTTCACAGACTTGAGCAAGGGGAAAAACGGATTTGCAAGATTCTGTTAAGAGTAGGAAGAGACTAAATGACAAGTTTAAATCTGCCACAATCATTTACTAATGTGCTGCTATATCAAATAAGTCTAATTTTTTGACAGCACCAAATTAGATTTATTGCAGAAACTGCTGCATAAATAGCATATGGCTATGTTATACCACCTATTTCAATTTCTGGTAATGTTCCCCCTCCCCCTCTGAAATGAATAAATTGAGCCAAGCTATAAACCTCTTGCAAAAGAAAGAAATATACCAGTTCAAAACCAGATGTAGAGATCTGGATTTCTTTGTTAAAGTAATAGTTTTAGCATGAATGTCCCACTTCTATATTAAAAACACAACTCCCTAATAAGTGATTAAATTAAACAGGTCTGTTTTTTGCTTCCATTTCTTTCAGAATGACTTAATTTTTGTTTTAAGGATTGGGGCTCTGAATTATGCTCAACACTTTGATGTTTAAGCCACAGCTCCACAGAGAGAAAAAGAAGGACAATTAACTATGAATCAAACATGGTTTAAATAGCTTACGGGAAATTATTAAGCACAAATGCATGTATCTCATGGTTGTTTTTTGGTCTTCATTTGTGAAACACATATGTGGTAGAAAGCATATCAAAAAAGGCTTTTTCTAATTTTAACTGCATCCTTGATACTGCACACTCTTTGATGCATAAAATATATACAGTGATCCCTCCATGTGCCACTCTGTACACATTAGGACGGCAGAGCCCCACAAACAGCAGAAATCAAAGTTCCGGGGACGCCGGGATTGCAAACTCACACAACAAATCCCTGGACGGACAGCGCTTCCTTCTCCACCTCCACCCTGAAGCCCGCCCCCACCCCTCAGCTGAGACACAATGCAACTTGATTTTTCTCTTCCAACAAAAGTTTCAGCTCTTGCGAACACGAGAAAGACATTGCAAGGTCTTCTCTCAGACCAATGGGCACACCACTGCAAACATCATGGCACGCGGCTACCCCGCAGACTCCCTCTCTGTGGTCAGTCTTCCCAGCTGCCCTATCTGTTACTGTCTGATTAGTTCTGCTAAGGAGCCCCTCCCCTGCCAGCTTTCGGTGCCATCTGTTCTGTACAAGATGGCTGCTGCCCAGCAACCCAGCACTGCCCTCCTACCTGGCACCCAGCTCCCATCCTTACCCCGAAGTGCTAACACAGGTTCTCTCTGCTGGCAGAGGCAGGGTTTCATTACTACTACTTTGACAAGTGCAGGGTTGTTTGTAATTTCTCTTTTATCCTGATTTTGATTGTACAACCACCTCCCACTGATTCAGTTTGCTTCAGTTTTGTTGCTCACAGATTTTACTCTCCACATTAATCTCCCTCTGGCATGTTACTGCATCTGTTCCCTTTTTTATTATTAATTTTCAAATTCCCACCATTTTTGACAAAAAGGAGGTAATCTACACTCTGTTTCTGCCCATTTCATTTTCTTTAATTTGGAAGATAAGTAGGAATGCGTGCCAAAGAAGTTAATTCTCCGTTAACAGTTTATTTTCTGGCACCCCCAAGCCTTTGTACATGAAAAACAGATAGGAATAAAATGTTGACTGAATGACAGCGACATCGTCGCAAGCGTTCCTGAATTTAATGAAAAGCAAACATACGAAACGGCATCTAAAAAGTTTATTAGTTACACGAGTTGCCTCATGCTGTTGTCCTTTCTTCCCCTTTTAACAGATAATTAATTTCTTTGTGCGGATCAGTCCGAGGGCAGCATTCAGGCCCCTGGACGGTCCTGCCGTGGGTCTATTTCTACTGTAGATGACTTTTATTGTTCCTTAATATCATTATCATCTTTCCCCGACCCCCAAATGACTGTCTAATTCAACAGCAAAGGATTCTGAGTCAGAGCCTTCTTTCAGAAGTAGGTTAAGAATAGAGAACCGCCATCTGAGCAACAAAGCAGGGCGGCTTCCACCCCATCTTGTTTGACAAAGAGTTGATATCAGGAACGGCGAGTGGTTTCAAGACAAAGAGGGTCAGTAAGAGTGAGAGGACAGGAAGTCCTGTCTTCAACAACAGAGTCTTTCTGTGTCCCTCCTGATGTCTCCACCTGGCCAAAAAGGCCTTGAGTAATTTGATCGTGCCTCAGTTGCCCTGGAGTCTTCTAGATTGAGCATTGCCTTGTGACTGTTATTAGTTTATTTTATGTGAGTTCATTTATAATATGACAATAGCACAGGAGCCCTTCAGTTTACAGAAACCTGAATGACCTTCGCTGATTTTTATTCTATCTATCCTCATAAAAGTCACAGTGAAGCTATGCAGGAAATAAAGCGCAGGAGCAGATTTTCCCCAAGGTGACAGAAGATAATCAGAAACACCTAGGACTAGTGGGCGTTGAGATAAAGTGATGCCCGGCCCGGTGAACCACGCTTCCGATCAGCTTCCAGAGAGCCAGCCAGTCTTGAATCCTGCTAAACCCATCTGCCTCATCGTGAACACCCCCAACCTTCACCCTTCGTATATATTTCAATAGTGATGTGTTACTTTATTTTATATACTTCTTCTGTTGTTATATTTATAATAAGTACTGCTTCCAAAACAAAGTACATTCTTTTGATAAATCTCCTGGTCAGAAACAAGCTTCTTGGAGGTAGATGCAATGCAGGTGTCGGAGGGATGCATTACTTGGAGACTGGTAGCCTTGCTGGAGGAGTCTCTTTGGTGCCATGCCTGTTTCTCCTTGCTCTGAACTCCGCCCTCCCCGCCGCCAGTCAGGGAGATGCTCAGCCCTGCCAGCTGGGAGAGGTCACTCAGAGTCAAGGTGGAGCAGCCTTCCCCTCAGCTGGACACTGGCTTTGCAGGCTTCTTCCAAATGTTCTCTGACCCACTTGGTGCCCACTCTGCGGAACTGCATTCAGGGAACTGTATCCTCTGCTGAGCTAGTCTAATGGAGTAGTGGCTTAGTACAAATGTGTTTGCTGGCATTGGGTCGTGGTCCCCCAGGATCATTGTCCGGGATGAGCACTGAGGAGCCTGGATTGGCTCCAAGCCTCTTCTTTCCTTGGATTCCTTAAAATCAGCTTCAATTCCAGGATCTATCAATCAATGAGCCACTGCATAATCTACTTGCAGGTATCAAGGAAACATTAAAAAACACATGAGTCATGCCCAATAATCGTTCTCACCAACACATCATGATTAGGAAGAGGTGTTTTAAGAAGAAATTAAATATCATTATGTTGAGGATTTTTTGTACTTCTTTCACACTAACGCTGGAGATCAGAGCTTTCTTTTAGAAAAATATTCCTACTTCAGGCTACTAAGAGAACAATTCTACGGTTTTAGTTTTTTTCTCCCATTTTCATTGAACTTAATGTTCACTGCTGTTGAGTCAGGCAAGTGGTGTGGGCAATACTTTCTCGGTTTCCTCTGGGCTTCCTCAGAAAATGAGCTGGCTGCAGCCACCACCACGCTCCAGGCTCTGGGCCTGGGTGGCAGGGGAGGGAGGTACATCCCCAGCGTAGATTTTCATTGCACACACATTTGGGCTTCACAGAAGTGAGAGGAGTGAGCCAGGGAACATTAAGCAGGGCCTGCAGAGCCACAGTCCCTGGCAGCCTGTGACTCCAACCTCTCCCGCCCCAGGCCACACAGAGACCGGGGTTCCTAGCCCGTCGGACAGGTGGAGCAGAGCGGGCTCAGGCACCGTGGCGTCCATCAGAGCAAAATGCAATGCCTTTTCTTCTCCGGCTCTCCGACAGCCTGTTCTCGCTCATCCGGGGTAAGGCAAGGAAAAGAGGACACAATTTAAAACAGCACCGAGGCCATCTATTCTGGGACTGGATGCTGGTTGCACACGTATCTCTTTAAAATTATTTTTGACATGTTCTCTGCTTAATTTATTCAAGAGAGGAGTACCAGAGAAAACAGGAGCTTAACTTTGAAAGGAAACTTTAGACTAAAAACTCTTCAATAAGCTCAGAAGGAGGAAAAACAAGATGAAGTTCCCTGGGAAATAGGAAGACTGCGTGTCAGTGTTATACTACCTCTGTGAGTGAAGAAGGACCGAAGGTTTGGTCTTTTGACCTAAACCAGCTGCCACCTGAAGATGAGAGCGTTTCCTTCTTAGTTTTCCCTACAATAAAGAGGAGAGGCAAGTTTATTCAACACGCACGGAGAACCTGCTAGACTTGGCCTCCTGAGGGGGACATAGAGATAAAAGAGGCCTGGCTTCCGGCCCATGAGCTCAGATTCTACAACGACGGAAGTACTTCTACTCAGTTCTGCAGTACGTTTGTGCTTATTTGTGAAGACAATCACAAGCACAGGTTCTGGAGTCCAATGGCCCCCGTTCCAGTCCCACCTCCTTCGCACTCTCCTCCCCACTCCCGGCTATGAGGCTTCACCCCTCTGCTCCCCAAGACTCGGTTTCCTGGGACCTGCTGCAGGGATCGAGAAGGCAGGGTGACTCAAACTTCTTGCATAAAACATCTTTTAAAAAATACTTCTGAGTCCAGGCAAAGCATCAGTTTTGTTAGATGAAACAAAAAGTCAGTAATATTGTAATAACTGCGTATGGTGTCAGATGGGTACTATACTTAACGAGGTGACTGCTTTGTAAGTTACATAAATGTCTGATCACTACATTGTACACTAATACAATATTTGAATATTTGCTGAAACTTTTTTAATATTGTATTCTATTTCAACTGTAATCAAAAAATAAACATTTAATAAATGAATTACTGGGAAACACTCAAAAGCTACCCAATATAGCCCACTGACCATGCACTTGCATATTTAAAATTGGTATAGAAGTTCCCGAACGCTCTCACTTTTTGTATGTATCTTGCCGCAGACAGCTAACATGCAGATGCTTAATACAGCACAGTGCCCTGCACACGCCACCCATTCATTTATGCATTCTTTACATCTCTCCTTTTTAAATTCTGAGGACTCTCTACATACACGCACAAAGCGACCCTGTGAAGAACGGGCCGTGCCTCCTCTCATGTACAATATGTTGACCGTGGAGAATATCACTCCGAAACCAACATGAACAGAGATGTAACTCCCCCCTTTCCTCCTGAAGCCATCCCTTCGTCAAAGGGGGAATCGGGGATTGCATTGTTCTAAAAGGCAATAGAGGCAGCAGAGGAGACACCTGCTGTTTTATTTACCCAGGGTCCTTGACATCCTTCCCCTGGGAAGGTCACCTCCCCTCACTCTGGGAGCTCTGCGGGGGCTGCTGGCCACTGAGCCCCAAAAGGGTGTGTGTGCACGTGACTGTTCTGAAATCTGAGCCGAAGGTTCTGACGATGGAAGTGGAGGAGCTAGGGAGTCACATTGTTACAGTCTAAGATCAAGGGCATCTACTCTGTCTTCAGCTCAGAGGAAGGGTGTGACTCCCGGTGTGGAGGACCCTGAGGGGACGCGCCAGCATTCCAGCAGAAGACAGCCCTGCAAACGACAGGAAAGGACAGCAAACCGGGGCCGCCTCTAGTCCCCGGTCCAAGAAACCCTCCGGCCAGCTGCACCTGGATCTCACATGGTCTAGTTATCAAACTAATGAAGTCCTCCTTTTTGGGTTTCTATGACCTCAACCCAAGAGTCCAAACTCACATGGGTAATCTGAAGGTCAAACAACCAAATGCAAGAAAGCATTTACAATAGCGAGTATGTGGAAGCTAAATGCTCTGATTAAGAAGCTTAATCACCTCTCGCCAACTAAACCACCACCGTAATAGAACAACCTGCTGACTTCTCTTTTGTGCCCTTTCTCACTTGCAAAAAGATACAGATGCCATATTCAAGTTGCTCCCATCCCAGGTCATAGTCGGATCTTCCCGTTTGGATCACGAAAGTAGGCCAGAGTATAACTCCATGTTATGGGCCTCACTTAAATTCCTGGTCCGATAAACTCCTTGAAGTGCATCATTGAAAACATTGTGTTCAAGGGGAAATAAAAATTTTAAAGGTAGCCCTGCTGATAGAAGCTGGAGCCTGCAGGTTTGATGGCAGGTCAGTTCCCCTTCTGCGCTTCAGGCAATGCAATTTCTGAACTCCCTGAGTAGTTTCTGAGCATACACAGAAGAATTCCTGTCCGAATTCCCCTCCACACCAGATTTGAGAAGGAGATGCAGGGTTCAAAGGCGTGTGTTTTGATACATGTATAGTAGATAGGCATGGAGAAGTGTGTTTACCTCAGTAAGTAGTTAATAACAATCACATAGAAATTCAGAAGTGATGATTTTAAATGTCACATCATCAAATGATAGACCCACATGTGCATAAATGGCAGTCTTGTCAGAGGGACTTATATCCTGTTCAAAAGATCTTTGAACATATCAAAAACAAACAGGAAGGAATTTCCACTTTTTTATAAAAGCCTTTCCTCTGGGGGGAAAATGAAGCGCAGAAGTTAAGGATAACGGCAGCCGCATTATGACACGTTAAGTGACTAAGGCCAGTGCGGAGCCAAAGGGCAGTTTCTTAGGATGAGCCCCGGGCGGGACTGAAATTCACTGGCCTGTGTTTATACCAGAGAAGAAGGGAGCAGCCAACACTTTTTCCTGTGATAAATTTATGTAACTGTTTTTCTCGGTTGTGTTTTGGGGACCAATTGCATTAACCCATTTCCCTCCTAATTCACATGGGTAACGGCGTAGGCTTTGTGGGCAAATCGCTGGGATTCAAAATCTGCTTCCACAACGTATCAGCTGCATGACCTTAGATGAATCATTTCAGTCTCTGTGGCCTAGATGCATTTGCTGTAAACAGGGAAAATACAGCTTATTGTTCTTTTTTAAAGAGCCACTACACGTAGCATGGTACCAGGCAGACTCTAAGATGAATATATTCTTAACCTTGGATACAGGTACATTTAGATATTTAAATGACAGGTTGTACTTCACTTTCTCTCATGTATACATGTGTACCTCTCCTCTCAAATGCCATTTTCTCCCTGGCATCTCCCTTGGGGTGCCCTCCACCCCCATCTTTCTATGTGCCAATGCTGCCAAGGTCAATAAGAAGTTATCTGTCCCTCTGTCCCTGTAACACTTTATCTGGACTCTCCCTACTGGATTGTATCAGTTATCTTACTAATGCATATTGTACATATATATACACACATGTATATCCATACTGAGATTTGAACGAATGCTCATGAACTCACAATATATTAAGCATTCTATCACAGTGACTTACTGAGCTCCACCTGTTTGCAAATGACTGAGCTAGATGCACTGAGAAATATGATATTAATAAGACCTCTTCCCCACCTTGAAGAATAAGACATTCTAGAAGGGGACTACATAGAAACCTCTGAGCATTCATTCATTCATTCATTCAGTGAGTCATTCAGTCATTCAGTATGGAGTTAAGTGCCTTCAGCTCTAAGTGGGCAGGAGGACCCAGAGGGAGGCCCCTCCCTTCAGGCAGGGGTCATCCGGGAGGGCTACAGTGGACAAGTCAGGATTTCGGGGAGACCTGGAAAAGAAGGTGAGGTTACGCCAGGGCTAGAGAAGGGTAAGGGGGTGTGCTAGGTGTGGAGAACAGTGAAGGGGGAGAAAAGTTCAAAAGTTCAAGGGGGCTGCACCTGCTTAAGTGTGGCCAGAAGTCAGCATGTGAACGTCGGGAGACCTCAGGGCATCCGTAATGCCGTGTGGTCCGGACTTTCTGTGACAGTCAGCTTGGTTCATGGAAGGTGTTGAGAGCAAGAGACAGGTCAGTGCCGGGCTCACGAATACTCACTCGGCCATGGTTGGCAAAAGAGATTGGAAGAATGTTAAGGGACTATGTTCATAACCCTCATGGAGGTCAGCCTGAATGGTCATGAATGTAAATGGTGTGAAGGACATTTCTATGAAATCTCTGAAGTTTAAACGAAAGAAACATCTTAAACAAAGGATACTACAAGCAATTTAAACACCAAACGTCTGGAAATAGGAACTTAATGTGCTGTCTTAAATCACTGTTAGGATCACTGACGATCAGACCTAAAGGACATTTAGAATCATGTAGTCCAATCTCAGTTCAGAGGTGAGCAAGCAGGTGCAAAGAAGGATGTAATTTGTCAAGAATGGCCAAGACAGGGAATGCCTGGGGGAGGGAGTGAGACACAGTTTCCTCCGCCGAGGAAGCCTGGGGCCCCCCGGGAGGAGTGCATGGTTTGGGGATCTCACCAAGGCGCCCCTGGAATCATCCTTCACACACGGGGGCCCGTCTCAGTCTCCCTGGCCCTTCTCCCCCAGCAGGTTGAAAAGAGGTCCTCTCTAGGCGCCTCCACGGCTCCCTTGGCTACAGCGACGGTCTTTCTGTGAGAGCATCCAGACCGAGGCCTCCAGTCACGGCCTTGCTCCTCACATTAGGCCTACCCTGCACATCTCCACCTGAGTTCCAAAGTAAAACGTGTTATTTTCCTCGGTGACGCCTTTTAAGTTCCCTAGTTGGGCTGATGGGTCATCCCATTAGCTCAGGCCAGAAACTCTGGAGTCCCCTCTGATTCTGGCCTCTCCGATTCGCTGCCCGAAGTGCCTCTTGCAGGTGCTGTCCCCTCTCCACTTCACAGGCACAGCCACGGCCCAGGACCACGGTGGAGCTCACGTTCTAAACGGGCCCCTGCCAGTCAGCTCTTCCTCGGCCAGTCTACTTTCACGGGGCCTTTCAATGGCCTCTTAAAATACACATCTGAGCCCATCATTGTTCAGCCTCTCTCGACTTTTTGAGTTAAACAGCCTCCTGAGGGTTTGTAAACTTTTTCTGTAAAGTAAATGGTAAACATTTTAGGCTTTGAGGACCACATTCAACCTGTGCCATACACAATGACGTAAAACATAATGGAGGCTGTGCTCCATATAATTTTATTTATGGGTGTATAATTTTTTACAAAATATTATTTTTCCTCCCCCCATCATTTAAAAGTATAGAAACCATCCTTAGCTTGGGGAGTCACACAGAAACAGGTGATGGGCCAGGTCTGGGCGTGGGTGCTGACTGTCCTCCCCGGGGGGCCTCCTACGTGAAGTCACCCAGCTCACTCTCCACACTGCTGTCTGAGTCAGGATCCCAGCCCAAAGATGGGATCATGTCAGACGCCCTGTTTAAAATATGACAGTAACCCATTACTCTCAGAATAGCCCAAAACCCCCGAATATGGCCCTGGAAAGTACAAAGCCTTTCCCCTGGTTGCTGACCCTGTTTCCAAGCTTATCTCTGGCCCAACATCTAACCTGATTATGGCTTACGCTGTCTCCAAGCTTCACATCTTTGCACACGTGATTCCCTCTAGGTGGGACACTCACCCCACCCTTTCCCACTTTGATAACTGCTATTCATGACCTCATTAATCAAGGTAATTCACAAATATTTGCTCCTCCAGAAAGTTTCCCCATGCCCTTCACTCCCAATGTGGAAATAAGCCAGTTCTATTTGCTATGTGCTTCTGCAGTGATCTTCATTTCTATCATTGCACTATTATCACACGCTAATAATAATATGCATCTGGCTCCTTAATAGAGTGTGAGCAACCTAAGGGTGGGACCTGAGTCCCTTTTCTCTGCCGAGAGCTAAGCAGCTAAGAGCTAAGCAATGTATTTAAAAGATAGTAGGTGCTCAGTAAATATTTGTTGAATCAGTGAATGTTTTACTTACCAGTTGGGTCCTTCAATAAAAGTCGAATTTCTATTTTTTGAAGTCTAGTTAGGCAATAAGGGGAAATCCCCCGAAAGTGATAGGTTATTTTCCTTTCACATTGATCTATCAATTTCTACTCCAGTTTTGAATTTTCTTTGCCTTGGAAGATTTGGATCCTTATTTCATTATTACTTTATAACATGGTTTTCATAGTCAATTTTAAACTTGGTTTAAAATATGACATTCAAGGTGTTTAAGTTACAACTAAATGAAGAGCTACTTGTATGGGATTTATTTTTTTCAGCTGGTACACTGGGGGGAAAAAGACATAATGTTTCCCAACCACCCACCTGAGCACACTGAATCCATAAAGAATGGCGAGGGGCCACAAACTCTAAAAAAATCCCCAAAAGCACATCAGAAATATTTAAGCCCCAAACCAAGTCACATTTTCAGTGCAAAAGAGAGATATACTTGGTTCCTTGCACTTTTTATTGCCATCTCACGTTTATGAATCTTACCAAATAAGGACAGAGAGTAAGTGTAAAATGCTTACAAAAAGTACTGCACTTAGAAAACAGGTAATTAAGTTTTACTGCCTGTAAAACTGGGTTAAATTTTTGTAACTTGGTGTAAATAAAGCTCAGTAGAAAAAGCTTTCTACGAAAGCCAGCAAAACCATTTTTCTTAGAACAAAGGGATTAGTTAGTTACCACTAGTCCACGTTTAGCAGTTGCTGTATGTTAATATGCTCTCCTTGCAAGAACTTGATCTTGTCAGACAGGACAAATTGAGCCGGTGCAGGAAAACTCTCCATGGACTGTGACTTTAGAAATTAACTCTCAGAATAAGACAGAATGGCAAAGGGGGCAAAACCGGCATTAATATTTATTTACTGAAGCTCAGCCACACTGAGACATTGAAAGCTGTCCTATTTCAGTGGGTTAGCAGTGCTTAGCACACAAATGATTGGTCTCAATAGAAGTCTGGCAGAGAAGAAAAACTATTAACTATCATGATGAAACCAAATTCTGAAACGGCTAAGATTAAATAACCATAGAAACTACGTTAAAGTTATATTCTCCATTCTACAAGGACAATACTTTAAGTGGGAATTAAAAGAATACTTATTATTCTATAGTATTAAGCAATTTTTTCTCATAAAAGCATTTTATCTATCGGAATTTTTTCCAGATATCACACATGTAGAAATGATGTTCTTTCTTTTCTCTTTCTTTTCCTTCCTTCCTTCCTTCCTTCCTTCCTTCCTTCCTTCCTTCCTTCCTTCCTTCCTTTTTTTCTTCTCTTTTTCTTCCCTTATTTAAAAGGAAAGTTGGCAAACCATTTGGAATATTATCATAACAAAATGTTGTTAACAAAGTTTGATTTTAACAGAACTAGAGGCATCTTAACACTACCCTAAAACTTTGGGAGGTTCACCAACCTCTAGAATATTTTTTCCCCAAATGCAGGCTGTTCAAGTGGTGTTTTTCTCCATCTGTTATCATACCGTGCTCAGAATTACATTGTCATATTTAATGTAAAAGGGATCAGTCCCCTTTCATAGTTTAAATTCAACATATTACTATGATTAGAAGACCAGTGTTTTTCTAAATTATGAACCAAACCAAATATAAATTTACATGCCCATTTAGACAAAGTTCTCTCCAAAAAACTGAAAACTAAAACTGAACAAACCTGAAGGCTTGACCTGAGAATTGAAGAATTTTACACTGAAACGAAAAGTGAGAAGCAATCACTTACAGGATAATGTGAAATAGCTACAATCTTAGTTTGAATTTTCCTGTGCTGTATCTCTGGGTACATGTGTGTTTTCAGTATAGCACATTATACACGTTTGCTATCAAAAACACCTTATTGTGATTTAGGCGAACCTGAGTTACACGCTCACTGAAGCTTTATGACGATGAGCATAGCACAGTATCTCAGGACAGAAACAACGCCCAGTGAAACCACAGTGGGATAAGCCTGGGTGTAACGATGGTTTAAACACGAGGAGTGCCAATCCATTTCATCTCGAAATTTTACACGTCCCTAGACTCAGGTTCCTTATTTTGTATCAGTTCCATCTCAATTTGCATCTCAGGATGTCTTTTGTTTTGTCTCTTTCACCACTGACAGCATCTGATTATTTTCCAAAGTATATCACTCAGATCCTTCAGTTCAACATTTTTATTAGGCATAGAATTAACAAGAGAGGTGGTGGTAGGAGAAATATGTCATTTTGCTTATACTGATAGAGAATCGCTTAAATATTGGAGCACTGTGGATGAGAGCTTTTGTGATATATCAGTAATTTTCTGCCACACTTATCATTCACATGTCTGGGTGTTTTGCTTACCACATCCCCACTTTTCTTAATATGCCTGAAAACTGTGGGTGAACTGAATGACTAAAACGAAGTCTAACAACTGTTTGGAAGCCTGTGGCAAAAATCAGCGGAATGAAATCGGGGCTCCGGTGCGTAATGGGATTAGGGAGTACCTGGTGAGGTGCAGTTGGTGCTCAGCTTCGCCCAGCCGCTCTGTCAGTTCCAGGAGCTCCTCTCTGGCCCCCGCCGCCTTCTGCTGCTCCCGCTCCAAGTGCAGCTTGCTCTCACTCAGTTCTACTGTCAGTTTCTCTATTTCCTTAGGTCGACAGGCAAAGAGAAAGCATCCATATAAAACACATGCACTGCAATTCAAAATGCCCTCAGTGTTGTTTTTGCCATGCATTTTTTTCTAATAAAAAATTATTAGAAAATCGAGGCTAGCTTCCATTTTATGACAAAGGGAATCAACAAAGCCAAAAATGCACATTAGTGAGGGGTTTTTTTTTTTTGGATCGTAAGATGAAGTCATTTTAAACATGAAATAATTAAATGAGTTAAATGAGAGCAGTCAAAATGGATAGAATGTACTTTCATTCTAAGGCCCAGTCCCTTGAAAAATAATATTAACTTAAAATGTCATTGCTTTTAAAATGTAACATTTTTGTTTGTGAAATTACATCAGACTCAAGCAGTGATTTACATCAAATATCTGGTTCTCTCCTGAAAGATATATGTATGGTTTTATTTGGATATTTTGAGAAGCAAATGAAAAGATAAAATAATAACTTAAGCTATCCTGCAGGAAAATGTGAGGTGTAAAAGAAGGGTAGCATGCTGATGCTCAATATTATTTAGGAAAAAAATACAGCATGAGAACCTTGAAGCACGTAAAGTGTGTGAGATTTCTGAGCTAAAATAATATTACATTAAAACTACATATAAAAAGGCAACAACAAAAGCAGTCTCAGATTGATAAATATGAACATCCAAAATATATGAAAATTTATGTTGGTTACTTTTTTGGTCTCAGGATGAAACTCAAACATTTCAAAGCAAATATGCCTTACATAGAACACAGTTTTAAATAATTTATATATTAAAGCAGAAATATTTCTTTATTATAGAAGACCCATGAAAATTTTTAAAAAGAGATCAACATTTATACTATTAAGAAAAGCAAAAAAATGGAAAATAAAAGGCAAACATTTTAAAATCAGCAGCAAGCAAGAAGCAATTTAATTACAAAAAAATGTAATCCCCCTTTAAAAAACAAAATTATGCCTAAGTAGATTGTTTTAAACTTAGTATTTAAGTACATTTCAAACATCCTCACATCATTACTCAATATTCAGAACAATTTCCAACTATATTTAATATATCAGGCAATAAAAGCTAAATAGTTCTTTTTTAACATTTATTACACTATAAATATTCAGTTTATCCCCATCAAAACCACATATCACCAGCAATGTAATAAAACAACTTATTATAAGTTCTCATATATTATTTTAATTTTAAAAAGCTACGTAATAATGAATGTATCACTTTCATCTGGAGTAGATTTTCTACATGTTTCAGATTAGAATACTAATATAACTTATTTGTTTTTTTTCTTTAAAATATTTTAAATTGCTAAAGTTATACCAATATAATTAATTTCATAATTAAATATACTTAAAGAGATTAAAAAACATAATAGAAAAATCTATTTCATTTTGTCTAACATTTGTGAAATAAATAAAAGCAAAGAAGTATAGAATATAAATTACATGTGACTTTAAAACTGTAAAAATTAGTTCATTAATTTTTCTACACCATGCTATATGCACATGGTACTATGTTGGACTCAGAGAGTTTCCATCTATACCCAGGAGTTAATGATTCACTGGGGTAAATAAGACACACAAACACACACACACACAAAGACATTAAAATGCAAAGCATATAAAAACAACAACAAATGAGTATTAGAGAAAATCTATGCATTAAAAGGCCCGATTAAAAATATTTTAGCATGGGCAAGAAAGTGGGGAAGAAAGTAAGGGCACATAAACTAATGGAATGATAGATTAGAGCCCATTATGAAAGGTCTTGATTTCTAGACTAATAAAACCATATTTTTCTTACATATAATAAGGAAATATTAATGGTTTAAACAGGCATGCAATATGGGAGAAGCTCAATGTGTAGAGTTGATTTAAGATGGCAGAGACAGACAGTAGGAGATAGCAAACAGTCAGTTGCAATATTCCAGACACGAGGAGCAGAGACTAATACATATATTAAAACAGAAATATAAAGAGAGCATGTTGAGTATATGGAAATAAAAGGAGACATAGCAGGAGACATCCAAGATGTCTCTAGAATTTTGAATTCAGAGGGTACAAAAAAGAATGACAGAAATAGAAAATGTATAAAATCCCAAACTTCCTTAGAAAGAAAAGATGCAACAATTTTTACAAGCATGACTCCGCGACGACATATGTAACCTTACACTGATAATTAGGTTTTAAGTATAAAGGATGTGCTTTCTTAATCTCATGTGATAGAAACTCAGAGGCTGTCCTGGAAGCCAGTCACACATGGAGATTAAGGCAGGCCCAAGACTCAACACAGACCAGGGTTTCAGACACAGCCCTGGCGCTTGCCAGCTCTGGGACCTGGGACCAGTCACTCCGCTTCTTCAGTCTACAATGGGAGTGAACTGCAGCATGCTCCCAAAACTACCGTGACGATGACATGAGACTGTGAGTACTAGCAGAGTGCCTAGCACAGAGTAAGAGCTGAATTAAAGACTGCAGGTATCATCATTATTATTACTGATTTCTTTTCTTTCAAGAACAGCAAAAAGTGGCAAAAATGACCTACTTGAGGACACACGGTTATCACTGAGGACTGAAAAAGTTCTTGATTTAATTCAACAACATTTCCCCCATAAACCACTATATTCGGGAAAACTGAATAAAACTTTATTATAATTTCCAAATGAAAGAAAGCATTTTTTGTTAGGAAGATAGAAAATTACGGCCTGCTTCTGATGACCTGTGCCAGAAAAAGAGTTTATTGGTGCAGATAATCAAAATCAACAAATAATCTCACCAGCTGGACCAGGGCTCAACACCTACTCCCTGAGTTGGGAAAATCTGCCACAGCACCAACTCCAACAGCCAGAAGAGGACTCTCTTGCCAGAAATGCCATGCTCCCTCTGGCAGGGTAACCCTTTGCCTCGCCCAACTAGGTCAGGGCTGCGTCCCTGGCTGGAAGGCTCGGGGATGGAAGACCAACACAAGTCACAGGCTGATTACACATCACTCTTAAAGTACACTATGAACCTGCAGGCTCTGCGATGTGATGGATGCGACCATCTCTACACTTTGCCAAAAGAGACAACACATTTCAAGTTATGTAGGTGGCCACCAGGACAATGAACAGGAGAATTGTACCAAGGACAGAATATGGAGCAAGGAGGGCTCACTGCTGTTCATTTATAAGTTTTTTCTTAATCATGGACATATGGAACTTTATTATCATTGATCATTAAATTTTCCCACGCAATGGCTCATAACAAAGAAGGGCGGTGCCCGTGCTCAACTCCCCCTCCACCTCCACCCCTAATCCTCAAAAGACACACATTATCCACTCTTCTGATATTTATCTCCGTATTTTTAAATGATGTGCCTACAACGCTGCTTCTTGAATTTTTGCAGTATTAGACATTTTCTATTGACTTCCTGTGTTACGATAGGTAAGGATTTACACCTTTTATCCCGCCCGTCCAGTACAGTCACCTCATCCTCCTGTGTAACAATTTTGGTTAAATCTTTAGTCAGTAGTCCACTTATATTATAATGACGACAGGAATATTTTTCACTATGGAGACAAGCATTATTTTGCTTAAAGTAATTTTCTTGTACATATTTTATTATTGCTGGAGTTAACTGCTTAGTTTTTTAATATTTTATTTTTCTAGGTAACTGACACCCCCCCACCACAAATGATCAAACAGATCTGTCAAATAGTCATCAATAGTATTTTTCCAAATAATGAAACACATCAGACAAATTATCAGTTTCTTTTAAATATTTTTCTTAGTTATATCCTTCTTGGTGCCTTATGTCTGGCCTGGTTGGACTATGCACTGGGTTAAGCCTTACCCACGCTCCTATTAGAGTCCCTTCTTTTCTGGGTTGTAAGTCACTCTGCTTTTAGGTTTACTTTCTTTTTGGTGAACATATATTCTCCAGGTAATTTTCATTAAAAAGGGTACATGAATAATATATTTTAAAGTATCTATATACCTGAAAATGCTGTTATTCTATGCATATACTTGATAGTTTGGCTAGGTATAAAAACCTATGTCAAAATTAAATTTCATTCAGGATTTTTAAAGGGCTACTCCACTGTCTTCAATATTCTAATATCTCAGCCAAAAAGCCCTATGCCAATTCTGATTCCTAATACTTGGTCTATGCTTTCATTTTTGTTTCTGAACACTTTTATAATTATTTTTCCTCCTAGTATTTTGCAATTTTACAATGTTAAGCCTTGGAATAGGCCTTTTTCATACTTTGTGCTTTGGAGACTCTTTTACACCTGGAGGTTTGGTTTCTTTAGTTTAGGGAAGTTTCCTTGTATTATTGTGTGAAAACATTTTAATGCCATACATTTCAATATTTTCTCTTCCTGGATCTCCTTTTGGATTTTGGCTCTGTTGAATTGATCACCTAATTTTCTTATATTTTCTATCTTTTTGTCTTCTGATTCTAACTTCTGGAATATTACCTTGACTTCATCTTCCAAAACTTCTACTGAATTGAAGAAAATATTTCTACCACACTTCTCATTCCCACGTGCTATTTCTTATTTTCATTGTTTTACATAGCATGCTATTTTTATTTTATTGACATAACCTCTTATCTATTAAAATATTTTAGTATTTTAAATGTTCTCAGCTCATTATAAATTGCCTCAGTCTCCCTTTATTCTGTGTCTGTTTCAGACACTCCGTGATGTTAGAGGCTTTCCTCAAAGACATAGTGGTACTGGGCTGTTTCTTGTCATATTTTACATAAAGTAGTTAACACAAGTTTGGGTGTAACGGCCTGGGGTGATGTGATAATTTAGAGTACGGTTCAGCAAATGATCACTTCTATCTCCCTTCCACTGGGAGTGGCATGCACTGTCTCTCCCCAGTGCCTGTGGGCTTGGCCACTTGCTTTCACTTGGCCCGTGGAATTTTCACGGTTATAATGTAAGCAGCAGTCATAAATAAGGTTATGCGGTTTGGCCCAGCTTTTGGATTCTGGTGGTTCTCCATGAGAAAAGCATGCCCTTGATAGCTGCTGCCCCGTTTGCCTGGATCACAAGATAAATGCATGTGGAGCAAAACAAAACCTAAACTACAGCCCAGACAACCCACAACCCACAACTTGAAGCACAGCCAACAGTCAAATGCGGCATAGATCAGCCAAACCCCAGTTGACCAGAAGACTCATAAACATGAGCATAAACCATCGCTATTGTAAGCCACAGGTTTTTTTTTTAATTTAAACTAATTGACAAACCACTTTAAAGAAATAAGGAATGCTACAGCTGTGTATCACTTTAAAATTTTACTGGTCTTTGAAGCGACTGCATGAAGCACATAGGGCAGGTATCACTGTTCATGTAAAAAAGAAACTGAGTATCAAAGACATTGAATCATTGTCCAGAAAAGTAAATCCAACCTTGAAACAGCCCTGACGTCATAGCCTCCCCACCACCCATAAATTAGACAATGGCTTTCAATCTTTTTTCTTTTCTTTTTAACCATGATCCATAGTAAGAAATCCATTTTACATCACAATTCAGAAATACACACACTCTCTCACACATATGGATAAATGTAACTAGCATTTCATAAAACCATATTAATCCTTACTATGTGTGAAATGCTCAGATATATCCTATTTCTTCTCATTCTATTCTACTTCTTTAAAAAATCTTCCCATTTCAACCCATAAAAATGATTTCATGAGCCTGCAATTTGAAAAGCACTGAATACACTCAATAATTTTAAAATATATTTTACATAAATTAAGTAGATTCAAATAATGAGTTTCATTAAAAGAAGTTCTATTATATATTTCTCCTGCTTTCCTAAGAGAAAATATCTGAAGAAATGAATGTAAAACCCATTTGAAAAATTATATATCATCTTAATATTAAAGGATAACTTTGCCTAGAAAGACCAAGTAGCAAATAGGAACTATTTTAATCCAATAGCAGTGATCTATCCTTGCTACTAAGCATTGTGTGACTTAAAAATCCTTTAATAAACTTTAATATAGGGTAATTTATTTGTGTATGCTTACAAGAGAATGGGAGAAGAGAAAATAATGCAGGACAGTGAGATGAGTGAACCCAAAGTACTTGCACAGTGAGAGAGAAGCACGTGTACTTCTGAAGGTCACAGGATCTGACAGTGCGAATTTATCACTCAGAAACCAATGGATGAATCCATAGAATATATTTGGAAAAGTAAAGCAGTATAGGATATTGAAAAATAAAACAGAACAATCTATCTCTTGGGAGAGAAATAGCAGTTTCTATCAGTGTCTATGTGGATAAAAAGATTGCATTCATTGGAAATTTAGTATTCACCAGCTGACACTTTTATTAACTCGTAGATGTTAAGAATGATTTTACCAAGTCATTAATAAGGTTTTGTCTGGAGCTACACTAGCTACCTGTGGCTATTCAAATTTAAGTTAATTATAATAAAAAATTGAATGCCTTGGTTGCATTAATCACAGGGTGAGTAATTAATAATAGCCACATGTGGATCATGGCTGCCATATTGTACAGCGCAGAGATAAAATGATTTCATCATCACAGAAAATTTTATTGGATAGCACTGGTCTAGAATATAGCAAATTTATTTCTAAGACATACTCTCTAAACTAGACTCTTGGAAAGCCAGCCTAGGTGAATAAAAGGATGTTATAAGGATGTTAAACAATTTAAAAGTCATTTCCGAAATGAACAGATAGAGTTGTCCTCTTTACTGTAGTGGACGTGGAAGGTCACTAATGCCACTCCAGAAGTTCTGGTCACGGTTCTCATTGCTGAGGGCACAGAGCACTGATTTAATGTCCTGAGTGCGGGTCTGATGGTAACACTGATATGAGCTACCATTTTGAGTGCTTACCATCTGTTCCAACAGTGGAAGTAAGATAATAGGAAATAAAAAATTTGAGAAAGAGTTTGAATGTTTCCACTGTGGTAAGAATCTATGGCTCTAAATACACATAAAGTCAATACATGCAAATCCAGGCAGACTATGTGAATTGTGAGCGATTTCTAAGATTTTTCAAAATTGATTTTGACCATATGGAATAGTTACCTTTCACACTGAATTCAGAAAATAATCTCCTCCTGAAAAGTCAGTCTACTATAATGAAACATCTTGAGTTTATTTCAGCAGTGGAATTTATTTCAATAACTTCACAAACAATTTCATTTATAAACATTTATTTAGAACATGTATTTATAAACATTCTAGAGGTGGAAGGGGTCGGTTATACTTTACTGTATTTAATAGGAACAATTGGTTGCTTTTGCTACCATTGGCGAAGATCTCAGGACTTGTCCCTACAATAGCAAGGGTCTGCTGTACCTTCAACGATTTGGAAACAGCTTCCTACCACCACCCCCGGCACCCCCAGCCGTGAGCTGACTGAATCAGTAATACCTGACTACCTGAGAACGACTAAGTTTAATGTATCTATAGGTAAAAACCTTCCAGGAAAGGTTACTCAATCACTTACGGATCCACTTCATTGTATTATCATCCAAGAGAAAATTTCTGTTTTCTGCATAGCTTTACTATGGAGGTGATGTTAATAGAGTTAATGAAGTCAAATTACTTTATATCTGGAGCAGTTCCTAGTTTTACAAGCTGGAAATCCTATGGCATCCATTCTGCTATACATACCGTAAAATACCATTGGGATACCAAAATGTGACAGTTTTGTAAAGTCCATGGAGAGAATATAACTAAAAAGACCAATGCAGGTCTATATTCCTGAGTACCTATAAAGGAAATCCTTTAATATGCTGGAATCACCCCATGTTAACAACTTCTGAATTTTAAAAAAAGGTTCAAAGAGGTAAAAGTTTGGCTTCTTATTTTCTAGAATGAAATATATGCCAGCATCGTACTTAACATTACAAGGTAATAAAAAGAGAAACCATTTTACGCTTAAAACGTTAACATCTAAAATTAACCTCATGGGGATGTAAATTAGTGCAAACTTATAGAAAACAGTATGGGGGTTCCTCAAAAATTAAAAAAACGGACTGCCATGTTATTCACCAATCCCACCTCTGGGTATTTACTTGGAGAAATTGAAACCACTATTTCGAAACTGCACCTTTACCTTCAAGTTCACTGCAGCATTACTTACACCAGCCAAGACATAGAGACAACCTGTATGCCCATCGACGGATGAATGAATAAAGGAAGTGTGGTATCTACATATCTATATCTACCTACATCTATACGTACATCCACATCTACACCTGTATCTCCACAATGGCATATTATTCAGCTATCAAAAGGAAGGAAATTCCACCATTTGTGGTAACATGGATGAACCTTGAGGGCATTATGGTAGGTAAAATAAGCCAGACAGAGGAAGACTAATACCATATAGTCTCACTTACATGGGGAATCTAAAAAAAAAAAATCAAACTCACAAATACAGAGAACAGACCGGTGGTCGCCAGGGCAGGGGTGGGGGTTGGGTGAATTGGGTGAAGGGGGTCTAAAGGTCCAAACTTCCAGTTATAAGTTCTGGGATGTAGGACACAACATGATGACTGAAGTTAACAGTATATTGTGTATTTGAAAGCTGCTAAAAAAAGTAGATCTTTAAGGTTTCTCATCACAAGAAAACGACTGTAGTCATGTCAGGTGATGGATGTTAACGAAACTTATTTTGATGATCATTTCACAACATATCGCCATGTTGTATACCTAAAAGTAATGTATGCCAATTATATCTCAATAAAACTGAAAAAATAAATAAAATTAAACTTACATATTTACATTGATATTTAAATATCTACATATATGTTAATGCGCATATTACATCATATATGCATGCATTTTTAAGTATGTGTAATATATTCATAATATTTACTAAAATAGAGGTCAGTAGGATCCTTGGGGCCAGGATCCTTTGGCTGGGGAGCGAGAGAGGGTGGTGGGGAAGATGACCACATTGTTTCTGAGGTGAGAGTCACCGGTGCAGAGAAGTCTTTGGCCTGCGTTCCCTCACGAATTAAGACAATACTTTCTGATAGTAACTAGGCCTAACTCTAACCCAATCCTTTTGTATGTACTTCAGAAGTATTTTGCTTGCTACAATAAGTACAATTCAAAAGTAAAATAAACCAGCCCTGCCCAGGTAGCTCAGTTGGTTAGAGCATCATCGTGATATGCCAAGGTTGTGGGTTTGATCCCTGGTCAGGGCACTTAGAGGAAGCAACCAAGGAATGATTGAATAAGTGGAACAACAAACTGATGTTTCTCTCTCTCTTTCTCTCAAATCAATAAGTAAAAATTAAAAAGAAAGAAGTGAAATAAACCTGGAGTTGTTTCCTTCAAAATGAACTGCAATAAAAACAGGAAGATTTTTTTTTGAGGGGATATCCTCATATAAAACTATTGATCTTTTCAAAGCCCCACTCCCACCAAAAATGTTTCATATGCTCTTCTCTCTTGCGCAAATTAAATATAAAAGCTGGGAAATAAAAGAATTACTACCGAAAAAAATCTACAAATAGTTACTCCGAACTCAAATGTTCACACAGTTGCTGACTTTTCTCACCATTTGAAAGTTGCTTAATCATCTACTGAGAAAATAATCCAAAGCAAAAATGGAATAATATAAAATAATTCCAATCTAGGAAAACAAACTGCTAATTTATTTCCTTAAACAATAATTCCTTCCCAAGTCCTTAATTCAATACAGTAAATACTTTGGAACACTTCCTGTGTGCTTGTTCTGTGCCTGAAATTGTATAGTATGTATGTTATGTTATATATATAGTCCAGATGGCCAATTACATATATATCTCCAATCTGTCCACTCTTTACCTCACTCTTTTTGTCCTTCGTAACTATTAAAATATAAACTAATTCCCTACCATTTTGATCAAAAGCAAATCCAATGACACATCCAATTTATCATCTTATTTCTTCCTCCACTATAAAAAATAACAAATTATTACAACACACTTGTTTAGTTATGATAAAAATTTATAGCAGGAAGTGTCTTACAAGCATTAATAGTAAGGCTTCAGGATTCATGTTTAAAGGAAGTCTAAGCATAAGTTTCATATCGTATTACCACACTTTGGGATACTTTCGTTCCTTTTATCTCTGTATGTTAAAGCTGTCAATATTTTCCAATAGAATGACTGAATTGAAAACACACTGAAATATAAGATTAAAGTAACTGGTCGGGTTGCCCACTGCTATTTAGTGTAGCTGCTGCTGCAGCCTTCCCTGTGTGGAGAAACATAACTAAACACAAACAGAAAAATCAGGCTGAATATGAAACCATCCTAGAACGATTTTAATAAGCACGAGAATGGAAGTCATTTTCAAGTAAGCTAAAGATGCTTTCACTATCCATAAAGATAAATAAATGTAAATGAAATGAACTATTGCTATTTCTAAAGTTGTATCTGATTGTGCCACACGAAAACCTTGTAAGTAAATTTCAACATGTGAAGTTCATTACGTAGTTATGCTTCAGAAAATATCTTTTTTATTTTTAAACGTATTTAAATGCCTTCAGGTTCTCATTGTGAGATTAAAAATACTTAAAATACACCAAGAATATTATTTATAACCCTAAGTTAAGTAGTCATTTTTTGAAAGTTTTTTTCAAAATTGACACTATTTTACCTTAAATGAATTGCAGCATAAAGGTTATTGCGATGTGGGATTGCAACAATTTCCTCTATTTTCTATTTATGCTTCAAGTGTAATATTTTTTCAGATACTACAATTACAGAAATACCAAGATAATATTTAAGTACGCTTTTCAAAGTCAAAAATTTTTAATAGTAGATATAAAAGTACTGAACTATAAAATCAATTTCTTAAGAAAACTAGTTAATAAACTCAGTAATATTCCAATAATAAACATGGTTTTCCAGTTATTGTATCCACTATTAAAAATTGTATAAAATACATCGACCTATTTATTCTTAGCCAGAAAACAGGCAATTCTGGCAAAGCAATTTTTTCTCTTAGATAATGCACACATTTGTATTATGGTTCAATCAGAGCAAATTAAAACTCTTACACTCACCCTTACTTTTTTAGGAGTAATCAGAAAACTATCAGTTAAATATTCTGCTTCCTAAAGGAAAAATACGAGGAAGGTTTTGGGTTATTTTGCACCTAACTTTCAAGACTTCAATGTACACTTTTATCAAATAAAATTCCTCTTCCGTAAATATTGTGCTATTTCTTCTAAAAGGCGCTCCTACCAAAACATTTGAGAGTTCACTCCCCTGTTTACATCAAGACATTAATAAAAACACAGGCCTTTAAAAAAAAGATACAGTGAGAGATAGAAGACACCCCAGCCATATCTTTTTCTACCCTCTCCCTTCACAGAGGAGACCCCTGGGCTCCAGCAAGATTAAACGCCCCCCTGAAGCCCACCTGACCGGATGAGAACCCCGGTTTCAGATTCTTCTCCGGTCCCTGCTTCCCTTCAAATGTGGACAAATGCCAAACCACAATGCTAACTCAGTTACAGGCACCGACGAGCTCCTATTGTCAATAACTAATTTTTTAGATGTGATAAAGAAAACACATCATCTGTTTCTCCTCTGACAACTGTTACTCAACAGGAAGGCTTTCTCTGTGCACCGCGTACTCTCCTGCTAGTTAAATTCCGTCCGTCTCTGGCAACCAGAACAAATTGAAGACTCAGATCCCCTTTTCAAAAAGCCAGTTTCACAAGACTATGTATATTATTTCTTCATTTAGAGAAAAATACTTTATTCAATTTTATTTTTATCAATATTTCTGTTTAGTACTGGTGTGGGGGCAAATAAAATATTTCTTTACTCTTAAACCAAGAAAAGCTCACACACTGAGACCTAATTCAAGATTCCAGCCTTTCACTTCAAACTGAATGACTTTATTTTACAAGAAATTGTGTTTTTATTTTTATTTATTTATTTACTTATTTTCACAAAATCAGCTTCAAGTGGCTGAGAAAAGGAAACCCTCTATCTACGTCGTCTGGACTGCTTAAGTGCAGACAATGAAATACACAGCTGTCTTCTTCCCCATACAAACACACTGGACCTCGGTGAGGTCGCCTTTCTCTCTACCTACCCATTTTCTGCTACAGCTTCGTACACCTGATAACAGAGAACACCAGTATCAATGCTCTGGCTTTAAGACACCACAGAGAGCAGGAGAAGCCGAGGAGTACTGAAAGCCCACCTAGACCGTCCAAACCTACGGGCTCTTCAATGCTTCGATTCAAAATATTCTGACCATTGAAACAGCCTGTCTTTGCTGAACTCACCTTTTAGCTGCCACTCTGCCTGTAGGTGACAACACGTATCCTCTTCCATTGGAAAACTGGACAAATCAACCTTATCTTGTTGGAAGGTTTTCGCCCAAATTAATGAGATGTTCTTATGTGAAGAGGAAACAGCAAATTTTAACAACAAAACTAGGTTTATTTTTAGAGACATAACTGATTGAAAAAAATAAACCCTTCTGTACTGAGACATGGATTACGTGATCTCACCTTATGGGGAGTTTTTAGAAAATTCAGTTTAGCTGTGGGTTATATAAATATTTCTGTAAAATTCTATTTGTGGAACTTCAGAATTTATCAAACTTTGCTTTAACTCAAAAATAACCTATATTTTCTAACTAATTTTGGAAAGAAGCTTTCAATGTAAAGTAGATGTTTCAGTTAATAAACATTTCGAGTATAGCTCTTAAATTAACAGCATCTACATATAAGGAAGTAAATCCATCTATTTCATTTATTGAGCACCTAGTCAATCATAACCATTCTATGTACATAAACAGCTTCTCATAGTTTAGAAAACAGTTTCATCTGCATTACTGAAGTTATATGTTTTGACAATTAGAAAAATGACATAATTTCTGCTTTTACTCATTTTCCAAAGGAAGAATAAAATAGGTGTAGAACAGATAAATACAGGGTAATGACTAGGACAGAACACTTTTTTTTAAGCTATAACTGACTTATAACAGTGTATTAATTTTAGGTGCACATCATAATGATTTGACAGAAGTATATGAAAAGAACACTTTTAAAGGGATTCATTCACTGGAATGAATCAAAGAAATCTCAAAAATAATTTTACAGATTCTAATTCCTCAAATTTCCAACTTAGTCTATTTTTCCAGGTTTAGATGAAAAAACTGAAATTTCCGGCAGGCCCACTCCCCTTCCACTGGGAGTTTCCTAACACAGGTTTAAATCCTTCCAACTATAAATCTGCTCCATATTTACACGAGCACTCTGATTTCTTCACCATCCATGTCCAATGTCTTCATTGTCTGCCACCAATGTAACCTTCTGGTACATGGCTCAGTGCTACCTATGAACACTACTTCCACATAGTAGGTCCAAAAGTAAACGTCTTTTCGCTTGACTAGAGTCATTTTGAAGGAGGCAAATAGTCTGGATCTTAACCAGGATCACAAACGTATCAGTTGAAAAAACCACGTGGAAGCTAGACAGTATCACGCTATAAAGAGGTTCAGCGACGGGTTGCAGGGCTATCTGCCTAAACCGCTGATTTCAATGAGCACACCAATGACACGCTAATCAAGTTCGCAGCGACATAAACCTGAGCGGAATCATTGGTGACAGTGAGAAGTCAAAGATAAAATCCAAAAGGGTTCGGGCAATGATGGGCCCAGACTGAAATGATCTTGTTTCAGAGAGACAAATAAAAATCCCTGTACCTCCTGCCCAATCAGAGGGCAGCAGACTGGGTGCCGTTGGGGGCTTTCATTGAGCTCATTAAGCTCAATAAGTGCTCACAATGAGACATGCTGGATAAACAGGCAACCCAAATGATACAAATGATAACTGGCTCTGAGTCGGATTAATATAAGCTTGGATGGCAGTCCCACTTGCGTGTGCTGGTCAGGTCACACCCAAAATACCATTCCCGGTTATCACCAGGACTCTGAAAGGCTACTAGATAAAATGGAGCGGAATCAGGACAGAGAGACAAAGATGGAGACTGTGAGTAATAGTCGTAACAGCATTAGTGAAAACAATAATTACTAACATCCATAGATCAATCATTTTTTAAAATATTTTATTTATTTATTTTTGGAGAGAGGGGAAGGGAAGGAGAAAGAGAAGGAGAGAAACATCATCGTGTGGTTGCTTCTCACGCACCCCCTACCGGGGGCACAACTTGGGTCACAACCCAGGCATGTGCCCTGACTAGGAATCGAACCAGCAACCCTTTGGTTCGCAGGCCAGTGCTCAAGCCACTGAGCCACACCAGCCAGGGCTCATAGATCAATTATTATATGTCATCTACTATACTATGAGGTTAACACAGGCTATCTCAGATTTGACAAAACCCTCTAAAATGGGAATTGTAGCGATCCTCATTTTACAGACAAGGGAACTAAGGCTTGAACACATCAAGGACTTCCCCCACATTCACCAGGTTGCAGGAAGAGAAGTGGCAGTCTACTTGTGGGGCTCAAACTCTTGGCCTGAACCCGTCCATCCAATTGCTGTGCCCCTAATGCGTGTTAGGTATGAAACCACTGGAATGCGAGAGTGAGTAAGACCAGTAGAAGCCTCTGAGCTCAAGTAACCTACATTTCAATGGAAGAGAAAGACTTTTTAAAGTAAACAAATAATAAAAAAGTAAAATGAGTTCTATGAAGGCAACAAATAAGGTACTATGAGAGAATAACGGGGCAGGTGGTGGGGGGAGGAGAAGGGTATCTGTTTGTAGTTAGAGAAGTGGAGGCATTTAACAGAAACCAAAGAAAGAGAAAGAGCTGGTCAAGCACAAGAAGAGTGAAGAAGAACATACAAGGTAGAAGCCTGCGCTAGCGTGTCTGAGAAGCTAAAGGAAAGCCACTGGGGCCCGGGCAGTGCAGCCAGGAAGAGGAGGTGAGAAGAGAGTGGGGAGACACGTGGGGGTCGGATCACACAGGGCCTCGTAAGCTTCGGGAAGGAGTTGGGCTTTGTTTCTAAAGGCAACTGGAAAGCCACTCCGAGTGGTTAAATGGGAGAACAACGTGATGCCTATTTTGCTTTTGCTGCAGTGTTGGGTATGGACTAAGGGGGCATGCTTTCATGAAGCTAATGTTGTGGTTGGGGAAGACAAAATGAGTGAGTGAGATAATAAAGCAGAAAGGCGAGTCGGGGGTATTGGAAAATGGTGTACAATTTAAAATACAGTGGTCAGGGAACGGCTCACAGAGCACATGATGTTAGACCGCCGGCTTAAAGGCATTCAGCTCGTGATTTCAAAGGCCATCGTGGGGAACAGAGTTCCTGGCAAAGGGGAACAAGTACAAGGGCCCTGGAATGAAATGTACCTGGTGCATTTGAGAAACAGCAAGGAAGCCAGGGCAGCTGGAGTAGAGATGCGTGGGGGAGTAGGAGGTGCGGGCAGAGAGGTAGCAGGAGAGCCAGACTGGGCAGCACCTTGCAGATCACTCACAGTGACGGAGACAGGGAACCCTGGATGGGGTAATCAGAAGAGTGACAAGATCTGACACGGGGTTTAACAACATCCCTCTGGCCTTGAAGGGACTAAAATGGGGAGAAACAGGGAAAGGGGAAGCCAGTTAGGGCATTATTGCAACAACCCCAGTGACGATGATGGTGCCTCGAACTATAGTGTAGCAGTGGTACAACTGAACGAGCTAGACATGGGGAGGGGGTGGTGAAAAAATGTTCAGTAGTGTTAATCATTAGGGAAATGCAAGTTAACACCACGGTGAGGTACCATTACACACTCTGATTTCAAGTGGTCGACAGCCACTTCTGGCAAGAGACTTCAGTATTCTGGGGCTCAGTCTTTCTACTCCCACCCCTTGCACCTCCATTGCCCCCCAGGTGTGCATGGAACAGTGCCTTCGCATGTCCTGTCCCTTTTGCCTGAACGGCCTTCCCTTTCACTGCCTCTGATCCCCTCCCGACTATGCTGAAATAGGACTTTACAGCAGAACCTTATTTTTTAATAGCAGCTTTATTGACATAATTCACATGCAATCCTACCATGAACGTGTGCAATTGAATGTGTCTTAGTATATCTGGAGTCAGGCAACCATCACTCTGATCAATTTTAGGACGTTTTATCACCCCAAAAGAAACAACCCTGTACTCATCAGCAGTACGTTCCATTTGCTCCCAACTCCCTCAGTCCCAGGCAACCACGAATCCAGTTTGTCCACTCTGCGATTTCGTATAATGGAACCACGTCACAGGGTGCAGCCAAGGGGGGGCCTCAAATAAGGACTTGTAATGGGGTCCAGAACTCGGTCTCCAGGAAATATTAGAAATACATACATACATATATATATATATATATATATATAGGATGTCCTCACCCCCACAAGTCTGAGCTGGGGGATGGGACTCATGGAGCAGGGCCATTGAGAACTGTTTTGCATAGCAACAGTTTTGCAAGTAACCTCTAGAACAGTCGTTTAACATATCTATAACCTTTAACTGGTTTCACAGATATGTTAAACAGCTGTGGCCCTGCTTTGAGCCAGGGGGATGGGAGTGACTTCAACAGACAATGCAACTGGGAGGCAACTCCCCCTATTACAGAGCCTGCGTAAGAGCTTGGAAATGATTGGCTCCACACCACAGGGCCACACCTGCCTGGACTTACTAGGGCAGCCAAGTAGAGCTGGAAGAACACGGGAATGCTGGCAGGTGTGGCCAATTGTGGGAGGAGCCAGAAACGGTGCGGCAGAGGAAGATGGGAGCTGGGATTTAAACCCAGGTACGGCAGCCATTCCAAGTCTTTTCCGGACTATGCAGCTTGGGCAGAGAAGAACCACGAACTCCTATTTCTCTTTCTGAGATACGGTACCCCAGACTGGGCAGAGGAGGGAAGGAAGGACTGTGCGTTTGTGGGTATTCTAAGGGAGTTTGGGATCTCAATGAAGACATTAAGTTATTACTCTTAAGTTTGTATAACTCTTTAAAAAATAATCCCTTTCCTTTTCACCAGTCTCTGGCATTGAGAGACATCTTTCCCTGGTGGTGGGCAAGGTGAACCTAGTACGGGGTGGGGGCCCCCGGAGCACAAGGGTGGGTCCATTCAGTAATAGTATATCATTCACCACCCTCTGCCGTCTGTTCTGTAACAACCATACAATACGTTGTCTTCCGTGACTGACTTCCTTCACTCAGCATAATGTTTTCAAGGTCCAGCTCTGCTGTGGAATGCATCGGTATGCATTCTCTTATTGCCAACATGTGCAACAGATACAGATGTACACAATCACGTTTATTTACGCATTCATTAGTTGATGAGTATTTGGATTATTGCCAGTTCTGAGTATTATGAATAATGCTGTTATGAACATGCTTGAACATTCGTGAACATGCTTTCCTATGAACATTCGTGAACATGCTTTCCTAAGGTCATATTTCATTTCTCTTGGGTATATATACCTAGTAGTAGAATTGCCAGGTCCTATGGTAACTCTAAGTTGAGCGTTTTAAGAAACTTCCAGACTTTTTCAAAGCAGCTGCCCTATTTTAGAATGCTACCAACAATGTATGAGTCTCCAATCTTTCCCCATCTTCACCAACACTTGTTATTATCTATCTTTTTTGTTTTAGCCACCCTAGTAGGTATGAAGTAGTATCTCATTTTGGTTTGGATTTGCATTTCTCTGATAGCTAATGATGACGAGCACGTTTACACCTGTTCATTCACCATTTGTATAACTTCTTTGAAGAAATATCTATTAAGATTCTTCTCCTTTAAAAAATTCTTTTAAAACCTCTCCCACCACGATAAGCCACTCCTTTTACCAAGCCCTCACCTTATCACATTTAACGTCCTTATCAGACCAGACTACATGACTTGTATGAGCAATAAATATATTTTATTTGCAAATAAAATGATGTCTGTCTTGTAATTAAGTTCAACTGTTTAAAAGGCTAGACATTTTATTGTTCTATTATTAATGATAATGTAAAGAATACGACTGAAAATTGCTGACAGTAAAATTACATTCTTATTATCTTTTTTTTTAAAAGATTTTATTTATTTATCTTCAGAGGGGAAGGGAAGGAGAGAGGGAGAGAAATATCAATGTATGGTTGCTTCCTGTGCATTCCTTGCTGGGAACTGGCCTGCAACCCAGGCATGTGCCCTGACTGGGAATCGAACTGTGATCTCTTGGTTCACAGGCCCGCGCTTAATCCACTAAGCTACACCAGCCAGGGCACATTCTTATTATCTTAACAGAAGTGTCACGTTTACAAAATCAGGGTGAATAACTGGGAAACTTGCAATGACACTTGAGACTCATGTAATTTTTCAATGATTTTATTAGTACTTAATGCATAAGGAAGTGAGGCAGAAAAGATTTTCCTATGTTTCTAGAAGCACCAGAACTTAGAGCTAGAGAAAACATTAGCTATCACTTATCTAGGCTTCTCACTTTCCTGGGAGAGAAAGTGAGTGGCTGAGAGGTTTGCTCAGAGAAAGTGAGTGGCTGAGAGGTTAGCTGGAAAGTCAGTGCAAGAAGTCGGGTCTTTGGACTCACAGCTCTCAGCTGAAGTCATACCCTGTACACCCCATGTTTCCCCTTCTGTCATTATCGATGGGGAAATCTTCTCTAAATCATCAAAGTAACCATCAGTTCTTCGTTTCTAATATGCTACTCCTGCTTGATTCCGAGATTGTTAATAAAATGAGATTTTATAGGATGTTATCTGAAACTTGAAAACCCTAATGCTGTTCACTGCATGGAGAACACCACAAAGGAAATGAGAAGGCGTGCACGCGGTCCCCAGTCGGACTTCTGTGCCTGGCGGCAGGGTATGCAGGATGTTAAAAACGGGCAATGGCATTGAGGCTCTGACCCCTACAGAGGCCCATTTTCTATGGGGAATCTTTAATAACAGAGGTTTGTCCCTTAGGATATTGCGGTCATTTGTGCAAGTACGCTAGGGAATCAAAAGGCACACGTGTTCCTTGAGTGCATCTTCCTTCCCCGCCCCGCCTCACCCCTCCTCCAGTCCCCAAACCTTTACTCAAGCTGCCCTGCTGGACTTTGCAACCGAAATGCCTTCCTCTCCCACCTGCGCTGGGCAACATCTTAACCATCCTTCCAGGATGCCATGTCTCCCTCCTCTAAATCCCCACACCTTTTTGTAGTTTGCTGATGGGAGTTACCAGGTTCTCTTTGACATACAATTATCCGCATCCCTGTCTTATATACTTCCCTCTTTAAGAACAGAGATTCATCCTCGGCCAGCACGGTGTAGGCAATATATGGTTGCTGAATGACAGTCTTGCCCTAAACAAGCGAAGTTTAGGGCAAGAGGATTCTTACGTTAAAAGTACACATAAGTGGCCATATTACAGGCATCTCCGTGAAGGATAGGCAGTGCCACATAAAAATGCTTAAGATATTGTTAAGTGAAAAAAGGAAAAAGCAGAATTATATCTAGGCTATGTTTACTCCTTGCAAATATCATATATGCATATGGACAAAAAGTGGAAGGTAAAACAGAAAAACGAAAACAATTTGCTCTGTTGGGTGAGGGAATTATTGGCTCCTGTGAGTGTGCGTATGTTTATACAATAAATACTGTTTTTAAATATATACATATGTGGTAAGTAGTAATATTTTCACTGGATGTTGGTACTAATATGCCTGGACTGTAGAAAAGGAACCAGAGTACTGTCCTCTGTCTGATGCCTGTCCTGCTGCCGCCCGCAGGGACACTCGGAAGAGAGGCGGACGCGGTCCCTGGGAAGAGACTGTGCGAGGGGGGCAGGCTGGCCTTGTGAGTCCAGCTTTGCAAGTCAAGCCAAACGATTTGTTAAGGACTAGACTAGGTATCATCCAGTGAAATGGAACATGTAGAAAAAAGTTATATTTCTTCAGGGCCAGTTGTTGATCGACTTCATGTCCTCCTGCCTTAACACAGAAATATTTCTTGAGTTCAGCTTACAGTTTTATATTCCTGTCCAAAGGCAAACATCTGTATCTAAGTATTCACCCCATCAGGCATCCTGTTTCTAACTGGGCGCGTTTTGTTCCCTAATTGTGTCCTTATCTCCTAAATAGCCTTAAATGTCTATCTTCAGATAGAGTTTCTGCTTATATATTTGATTTTTAAACTATATTATTAGGGTCAGGAGTATTCTCATTTTTGCTTAAAAATCAAATCCTTCTCTTTCAAGCACATGAAGTGTTTCTATGAACCAGGTATAGATGGTCTACCCCTAAAGACACGGCCCAAGTCATTAACACAGTTGGTAAATGCTAAATGCTCCAAGGAATCCGACTTGGTGGTGTTTACTGGACCAATCTGGCACTGTCCCTTTTTGGAAAAAAAAAAAAATTCAAACTTACTTTTTAACTGCTAATTTTGTGACTGTAGCAACACAATTATGATTTAAAATGAAGAAATGAGCTTCATTTTACATGGTCTTTTAGAAAAATAATAACTCCAATCATCTTTTATTAAGTGGAGCTGTTTTGAATTATTTACATAATCCTATTTGTCCCATTCAAGCATCACACAAGGCAAGAACAAAAGAGGCTGATTGATTAGACATACGCCAGGCTGAAGAATTTTCTCAGAATTCTTGGTGAGGCGGTGATAAGAACACAAATTTCTCTAAGTATGCTGAACAATGCTTTAGGGCATACTTAGGGAAGATGCTATGAAAAAAAAAAAGCTTTATTGCATCACACACATGGAACCAGATTCTCCCTCTCATGGGCTGTAGCCAGCACGAAGTTCACACTACATTAATTTGCACTTGTCGATATGCTGCTTTGCAAGTATTTTTAAGGCATGTTCAAATGTGTACTCTGTCTCCTCGCCTAGAATATAAACTCCCCGAGGGCAGGACCCGGGTCTTCTAGTTCTCACCCCACAGGGTCCAGGATCCTGGTCTGGGCAGGCCGAGCCCTAGGGAAGGGCTGGTGTCGGAGTGGGGAGAAGGGGAAGGAAGGTGCTAAGCCTCCAGCAGTGAGAGAGGGTGTGAAGAACACTGGAGAGCATCCCTGTCATCACCAGGGCCGAGTGATTACATGTGCTAGCGACACGCCCACGTGGCCCTCTCCCAGGCATCTCGGAGAGAAGTGAGACTGCAGGTGGTAGTTGGAAAAGTCTCTGAAGTCTACTCTCAAGAAGCCATCGATTACCTCCAAAAGTATATTCCCCAAAAGCCTTGTGAAGAGAGAATACAGAGTTAGTGACACGAAGCAGAGAACAGAGCCGAACAGGATTTGACTTGAGTCTGTTGGCGCTAAATTATATGCAGAAAAACAATAATACCACCACTGGCCCCTTGAACAGATACAGTGAAATATTTCTAGGGTGTTTCCAGAATCAGTTAGAACACAGAGGACCTCAGAGGTCTTTTAGTGGGATCTCCAGGTAATCCTTATTGTGGCAACTATTTAAAACTAACATTTCAGAGGAGGAAGTCCCCAGCTGCCTGTTGCAACAATCTATTCCAATCTTCCTACCGTCACAAAGTCCTTATTTCCAGCTATTGTGACTTCCAGTTCCTGGGGTTAAATCACTTTGCTCTGATTCTTTCCATACTGAAGCTCAAGAGCAGGTGGGTCCTTGAAAGACTCTGCCATGCCCTTGAAGACAGTGAGCAAGAGTCCAGTCTTCCCTGAGTAGAAAGGTACCATTCCTCAGCTTTTCTTGATTGCTTTTATTTCTCTGGCTTTAAGTAGAACTTATTTTTAGGACTTGCCAGGCTTCCTCTCATCTTCACACAAAGCCAGACAATATAGACACACTCCTTCCCACCACCTAATTAATTCAGTTGAGCCTGGGAAATTACTCCTGTGTTGATACAGTCCATGTTCAATGTCAGAATTATTAAACTGCTGAATCACACTGCTGTAGACATAAGTAAACCCCAAATCCTTTTCTGCCCTAGTTTTTCTAGCCAGAATTTCCTAATCTGTTTCTTTTGGACAAGCCCTCTACCCTTAAATGTCTGCATTGATTACCCCACTCAGGTAAATTTGAATGTCAACGCCTCCTACCCAGTAGTAGCCACAACTCCAAAAATTATAACTTTCACAATATTGGTAAGAGAGTCTTATCTATGGTATTTTTACCAACCTAAAAACAAAATTGTAACTATAAAACAACTTTTTATATTTATAACCCCATCGAAGCCATTATTAAGCCACATGCCACTAATAAGATAGTGGCCCGATACCCAGTCCTTCACCCACTTGGCAATGCCATCTGATGGCTAAGAGGCCAGGGATGTGGCATATTTGCTGTACCGTAAACATGCTAATGCCGCAAAGGTATAGTTTAAGATCGGTGAGTCTCCTACCTCAAGGCTCCACGTGTTTTTCTATTGAATTTACTGGGGCAGCATTGGTAAATAGGATCATTTGGGTTTCAACTGTACATTTCTACAACACGTGATCTGTATATTGCACCGTGTGCCCACATGATATGTGACCTGTATATTGCACTGAGCTCCACGTGCTCATAGGCGAGGGAAACTTGAACAACTTTATTTCTGTACGTTGGGCAGGAGCTGGCAAACCTTCTGTGATGGGTCAGACAGCAAATATTTCAGTCTCTGTGGCTCACGTGGTCTCTGCCGCAGCCCCTCAACTCTACCTTTGCGGCAGCGAGGCAGCGTGGACACCACGTTAGCCAGTGGGTGTGGCCGGTTCCACTGCAGCTGCATCTGGGAAAGCCTGCGGCGGGTCGTGGTGGGTCGAGGTGGGCCCATGGGCTGCGGCTGGCTCACCCATGTCTGTACATGGCAGTGGGGGTGTATTCGTGGGCATCAGCACCCCAAACCTCTGTCTGCCCACCCCCCACATCCACGGCAGCTTCTTGGCCATGTGAGCAGTGCTTGAGGTTTAATGCTCTGTGGTCAACGTCTCGGAATGCTCAAGGGTTTTCTGCCGGAATTCGGGTTCCGAAGTGCAGTCTGATGGAGCAGTGTGGCCTGGCTCCGTGTGTGTTCTTTTACGTCCCTGTCTCTCTCAGCAGCCCGAGGACAGGTCTCAAACACTCTCACCCCTCCAGCTTCCTCTTCCTGGCCCTGCGACCTTGCTGTCCTCCACCCAGGGTGGCACCGGTTCTGCTGTGTCCCTGCCCCTGGCAGGAGCCTGGATGAGGCCAGGGGAGGCTGGGTTGAGTGTGCACACTCCTGGTACCTCAGGGCAGGACATGGAGGCCACCGCCTGTCCCAGGCCGGCTGCACCACAGCCCAGCTCACCAAGGGGACTCAGTGTGGAGCCTCTGCTCCCCCTGATGCAGGGACCAAGCGTGCCTGCACTGGAGGCTGCCATCTCTAGGGGCCATGTGTCTGACCAGCGCGGGCTGGGGAGAATGAGTCCCTCTGCTCCCACGGCGGTGGTGTGTGGGTCTGTGGCTGGCAGCAGGGAGTGCCCAGAAGCCACGGGCCCATGGGAAATGTGCAGGGCCCACACCCCCGGCATCCCATGGGCATCCCTGGGCTGGAGGGACCCCAACATTAAGTAGCGAACAGAAAGCCCCATGAACAGGTTAAGTGAGAGACAGACTGCAGAAGAAAGGAAACCAGTTTATATTTTCATACCTCGAATCTCGCTTTCTGCCTGCCTTTTGGACAAAGGGCCCTGTGTTTTCCTTTTGCGTGAGGCCCTGATCAAAGGTTGGGGCTACGAGGAACATCTTCTGAGATTCATCTACCAAAATGGAAGCTGACAGAGAAAATTCCACTCATTTCAGAGTCAGCTAACCTTGGCGATGCTGGGGTGCTAGAGGGCCTTCCTGCAGCATTCCTAAGTCGTCAGTGTGAGGCTCTGAAATTCATTATGTTACGTTTCAGACGCCACGGGGCTCCTTTCAGGGCACGGTGAGGGGGGCTGCTGCGTGGTCGCGTGTCCCCCAAATAGTTTCCCACAGCACTGATTCGTCTTTCTTTCAAATGATGGCACCTTATAAATATACAGCACAATCAAGTTATCATGCATGCAATTTAATAAAACAGTAGACAAAGAAAGTTGAAATTCTGTACTGTTTCCCTTTATTTCCTATTAAAGAAGGGAATGCTACAACATTCTTCCCTACCTAGTTTCCTGATTTGAACAAACCAACTGTAAAACAAGGATGGTTGAGGTGGTGAGAGAAATTTGAATATGGGTTGGGCATTGTATGATATTACGGAATTATTGTTAATATTCTCAGGTGCGAAATGCCATAGCAATTGTGAAAAAATATTTCAAAGATGCACACAGAAGTATCAATGGATGAAATAACAATGTCTGAGGTCTTTTCAAAATGCCTCAGCAAAAGAAGAAGTGGAGGAAGAAGACAAGAAGATGAAGGGGAAGACAGAAGATGGAGGGGGCAAAGGAGATGAAAATGAAGACAGAGGAAAGGGGAATATGGGAGAAGATGGGACAGGACAGGCGAAACAACGATGCTGATGGAAAGGTGGAAATTCATTATAATACTCTCTTTATCCTCACACGTTTTTAAATTCCTATGATGGGGTGTGTGTGCCTGCCTGTTGCCTACAAAAACTTTCTAGTAAAAATCAAGTTACAGATTTTTCCATTCTCCTCCAAACCAAATATCCTTTTATTTTCTTAATTGTGGGGAGTGTGTGTGTGTGTGTGTGTGTGTGTGTGTGTGTGTGTGAGAGAAGCGTCCCGGGAGTTGACAGGAGTGCTCTAAGCTGAAGCATACAAAGGAGTGGATGGAAAGGATAATCCACCCATGGATTCCTGACACAATATTTAAAAAAAGGGAGAAAGTGGGAGGAAGAGATTGTCATTGTTACTCTCCTAACCTTTCTTTCTAATTATGCCACAGCCAAGCCTCGGGTCACAAGGAAAATGATTCTGGTGGTCAAACATTTGCCCTGTTTTGAATACATCAAAAAGCCCTTGTTCTCACCACATTCCAATCTCAGTCTCCCACCTACTTTGGAAATGTGCCAAGTGGTCAGATTAACAAAAATATGGATAAAATGACTATATTACAAGGATCACCCTTGTTTGTACCGCGAGAGATAGGCTTCTTGCTATTCTGAATTGCACAATCTGCAATCCTTAAAAAGTTAAACACACTTTGTATTATTCCAGGTATTTCTGATAAATGCTCCACATGCCCAGCTGCTAAAAGTTAAATGTAAATTTCTTTCCTGAGTGCAGATGGTGGCCAAGCAAAGTAGCTCTTGGGTCTTAGAGACAGAAGGTCAGGTCATGGCCGAGAGACCAGAGAACAATTGCTGCTTTGCTACTCAGATCGTCCATGGAATGAGACACCACCACTTTCTTTTCTGAAACTGTCTGTTCCATACAAAATAGTGACAAAGGCCACCTATAAGACTTCCTCACATTCTGTCCCAGAAAAAATGGCAACAAGGACCTCATAGCACAGACACCTTGTAACCATACAGAGGTTTAATTCCTGGCCCTCTGATCTGCTAAAAAGGCACATCTCTATCAAAAAAAAAAACACTAAAAATCATTATAAAACTGCTCATGTTTCCTTATCTAGCAGGAAATGTTTACAAATGAAAAGTCCTTTTAAAATCCTGCCACTTCAGCCTCCACACCATCGCCGGTTAATTAAAATGAGATGTGAGATATAATGCTAATGGACTAATAGTATACACATATTATTCATTTACAAGTGATATTATAATACCTTGTTCCTATAGTGTTTTTTCTCTTTGGAACATTATAATGTAAATTTAAATAAGTCAGAAAATCTTCCTTGCTACCAGTTAGTCCTAAACGTTATGCTGGCAGATGCTATAGAATACCACAATAGCTATATAATAAGCGTTATGAGACCATGCCAATGTGATGCTTTAAAAACAAGCCACAAGGCATCAGCAAAGGGAAGTTCTGTGTTTGGTCTGCTAGTTCTAACCTTCAGTCCCTGATAAAAAGGATTTTGATTTCACTATCAGGCACGCCCCCAACTGGATGGATGTATTACTTGTACATGTTCGTAATGAAAATTCTCCTGGAAATGTAAAACCCTGTAACACTTTGAATATAATGGTACAAAGGCAGAATTTAATTTAATTTGTTTAGATTTTACTTTAGAGCCAGGGATTTCAGTTTTGACTTGAAATACTTAGTATACTGTTGCATTATTACTTTCATTTTCAGTATTTTTCCAATTGTGTGAGTGTCAGAGAGAGTTGGTCAGGTTGAAAGAGAAAATGTGTTGGAGAATATAAGAAAAATGCTTTGAATTAGAAACACGTTTTTTAAAGTTTACTTAGGGCTACCTATTTCTAAATTGCAGCAATTTCTTTCAAACATTGATACTAAGACCTCGGTCTTATTTTAATTGAATAGATTTATCAACCTGCTTTCCTTGAATATAAAGAATGAAAGCCTTCAATGTTCTGTACTGTAACATAAAAACAGAAAATCAAAGTTAGCCGAATAGAGCAGCCTTTCTAACCCTTTTATCTGTGTTGTCAGTTAAAATTGGGGCATCTATATGATCTCAACAACAATTTAATACAAAACACCTGTTCAAACTGAAGGAAGCAGAATTTTTCTCTTACATTTCTAATTTCACTGTGTTTGGGCACCCTGAACAAACGTATTCATGGTTACTTAGCTAAAACTGGTTTCACTCTGCCAACAATCAATTTGATTGACATATTTACATATCAACTCATCTCATCTTTCAAATTTTAAACTTTTTCACTTAAAATGGGATTCAAGTTGGCATCTTTCAAGAACTTTATGTATGTATATTTTAGGTTCAAACCGTGTATTAGAACATTTTTCTTTACTTTTGTAAGTAACAGACACACATCTCCAAAAGTATACTTACGACCTGTCAGACTGGAACTCTGTATGCAGTGGTGTTCTCACCCTTGCACGTGAAAGGTGATAATCTGAGGCAACTACAAGTGAAATGCTTTTAATAGTCTAAAGCAAATAGTTCTGTTAGTTAGAAACAATGTAATAGAAACAAATGACTTAGGAATGAAACCACATCAACCTCAGACAGAACATGAGTTATGTGTTAACTGCTGCGTGTCTATGTTATCTCTTACCTGATCTTTAATTTCAAGATCCCTCGCAGTTTTTATTCTGTACTCTCTGTGCTCCTTTTCTGCCTCATCTTTGTCCATTCTGGTTTTATTCAGTTGATAGCGCATTTCCCCACACACCTGTTAGAGTATAAAAACTAAATCAATAGCTGCCGGAATCTACCAGGCATTGCCTGCAATTAGATCTTTTAGTGCCCCCTAGAGGTCATATAAATAAAATACAATAAAACTTTTCCAAGAAGGGCACTTTCTATTAGAACATTCAATATAATATTCTGTTAAGATGTGGAGGCAATATCAGGTATTGTTGAGTCTAACAATTTCAGATTACAGATAAAGAAATGCATAACTAAGGAATTTAAGTCAGGTGTCCATGATTTACTATGTAAAATCATAGTTTCAATTGCATTTTACCATCCAAAATGCAATATCATCTCAATTTGAACGAGGTAAATTAATTAAAATATTAAGCTATACCATTATTCATTTAAATTGTTATGGTTAAATATATACTCTATAATATATAACTTTCCTTTAAATACTTTATCAATTAGGCTTTTATTTAAGGAAATTTATAAAGAAATTTTGCTGCCTGCTAATTGACTGTATGACTGATATTTAGGTTTAGTAGCCAGGATTCACTGCAAGCTTTGCAGATAATGTCAGTCTCATCATGCACAGTGCTGTGTACTTAAGTTAAGAAAGATTGTGGGGTAAAGGTCATAGAGTGAAACTAGGCACGTTCTGTGTTAATAGCTGTAGATTTAACATAAAAGGAAAATGCACATTTAAGTGAAATCACTCTAATGTATCATTAAATAATGAACACATATAGTATCTTTAAAATGTCCATCATAAATTTTTTTCAATCTGTCATCTCTACAGATATAAATATATTTGGAAAAAACAATTAGCAGATAAATCTAAATAAAGAAACTTTAAGCCTTTGGGATGAGAACCTGTAGAGAGATGAATTAATACACAATTCTAAGTCAGCCTCTCATTTACAAAAACAAGTTTTAAAAATCATGTATCATGCAATAGTTATATTTGCTTGAAACAATTCAAATTTGGTATTTCTCCAAACATGATGGTTATAACTTTGGAAATTAGTACCATCATTATCGAGGTTCTAGAATCATAGGAAAGCTATATGTGTTTTCTATGTTCAAATAAAAAATACTTTCAAAAAGAAACTGGTCTGCATTCAAAAGTTCTTGTCACTGTGACAAGAGAGAAGAAAAAGCCACTAAGCTTTTCCCCTCAAAGAGCTAGGAAAATAATGAATTTACTAAAAATTCTATCTGAAATACAAGTGCTTTCAATGTGTGAGTTGATTTTTCCTGTTTCAAAAAAAATTAGTAATTTACAAAAAGCTATTTATTTAAAAGCTAAATAAAATCTAAAAATTAAGAGTTAAAATTTATTTTAAATAAAATTAAAAAGTTAAGGGCAAAAAGAAATTGGAGGGGCCTTAATTTACTTCCTTTCTGAGTTCTGCCCTGTTTCAATCTATTTGATGTATGTACATGAATGAAATGAAAATATGGAACTTGGTAATATCAGAAATAGTAATTGTACAGCCATGGCGTGTAAAACCCAACACCAACACAAAAGTATTATATGTCATAAATGTATAAGTATTAGGTCTTATTTAAAATTATTTTACCCCTTGATTTAATTTTTAAAGTTCCCTTGCCTTACTTTCAGTTTACCATTGATGTTTATCCATAACATTTAAATCCTACCTAAAACAAATCGACAAATTAAACTGGACTAGAATTATCTCAAGGTTGAAAGCAACCTCAAGGCACTCTTCTGAAGCCTGAGTCCCTTTGGACAATTCTAGAGACAGATTATATTCATTCTTTACTGTACACATTTGAACCGGAAGTTCTTTCCCAACAATGAACTGAAGACTCTTGCCAAAGCATTTATCCATAAATCCGGCTTAACCATTTGCATCCCTCTGCATCAACTCTCTTACTTCTACCCCTCCCTTTACACCAACACATCAATTACATTGGCAAAAATAATATTTTTAAACCTCTGCACTTGCTAGCTTGATTTTACAAAACAAATGATAATTATATAAATTCAAGGAAGAAAAAGGAAAAACGGGCTTCCTTTCCTAATGTATATAAAATTCATTTAATTACTAAATTATAAAACAGCAATGGCATTAAAATGTGTCCAAATTTAGGAAGACATGTTGAGAAATAAAATTCAATATGAAAAGGGCATGCATTTTAAAATAATCTGTATATTGGTCAAAAACAGATTCGTTTATCTTATTATGTCATGCATGCCATATTTAGTGTCTTAGTGTTAAAGCAATTGATTGCTGAAACCTACGTAGACTTCCAGTGTTTCCTAAATATGGACCTCACACTGGGCAGTTAAGATCATTAAATACTTCCGTTCCAGGTTCACAGATCTGTGATGCCCATACAGCAAACACTGGCATTTTACAGCATAAATTTAAAGACCAGCAAAATAATTAGCTGCAGTCTTAGAATCTTGATTTTAGAGGCCATGCCTGAAAAGGAATGGGAGGTGCATAATTTTTATGTGAAACACATTTTTCAGGTCGTAAATATGCCTTTCAGTGTTATTGTGAAGACCAAACCTATGCTACCTCTGGCAAAAATTACTCCTAATGAGCACATTTAGAAATACTAGTTTTATCAAATGCTCGATAACTAAAGTAATAAAGCTGGCTTGTTTACAAGCCCATCTCAGCCACTGAACTCTGAAGCTCTGTGAGACACTTTAACTGATCTTTGCGTTGTGTTTGTGGCGCCCAGCGAAGGAAGGGCCTGCCTATGGTTACGTGCTGTATTCGTTTTGCTGAATGACAACTAGGTGGACCTTTATTATCTTGAAATAACAAAACTTTTCTGTACCAAACTTCTTTCTGAGCTTTGTATGTTAGGGGAAAGTGTGTCAAAAAATATCTAAGTTATTATTAAACTAAAATCTTTCCTTCAGTGGAGCATAGTGGGGCAGTGTAAGTGTGCTGGGCCCACAAAATCTTTCTTTGTACCTTCGTGGCGTCCATTTCCTGGGAAGCAAGCTGGTTTTGAATTTCCTCTAGTTGGTTAACAGCCGAAACCTTCTCTCTTGTGAGCTTTTCCACCTGGGCCTCGAGTTGGGCGATATTCTGAGACAGGGTCAACATCTGTAAGAGAAAATAAGGGTCTTAAATGATAATGGCATTTGGCAAACTCAATATTAAAAGGGTGTGGAATTCGTAGCGCCTCAGCCACCGAGCTCTCTGGAGGTCGTTGCTCTATGGGCTGGGTATGTGCACTTGACCTCTTCAACTCTCTGTCCTGTGTGACTCCAGTGTGTCCTTCCCCGGCCTCTTCCCTCATTTTGGAAAACATATAACATGGTGATAAAATCAAAGATTTGGGTGAACCTCCACGGCGCCAGCAGACGCCTATGTAAGTGATGGAAGAGACCGACATGAATGAATTTCAGAGGAGGTGTCAGGGAATCAGAGGACTCTCAAACCCTCCTCCCACCCAGAGGGCATAAGGGGAACTGACTAGGAAGGCTGGAGAGGCAGGCATCTTCCAAGAGAGCGGCTGGTGGTCTCTGAGCCAGTACCGCCAAAGAGGGGGCTCTCTGCAGTTCCCCAGCCTTCCCACGACCTGGCTGGCCCTATTTCTCCCGTAGGATTCTGCTCAGCCATTATCTCCTCTCCTCCAGGAAGGCTCCTTTGACCCCTAGCTCCCAGCACCAAGCAGAGGCCCCTTCACGTACTCAGGGCTGAGGTTGAGCGAATGTGCCCTGGGGTAGCCATGCCTGCTGTCGGCCGCCGGCGTCCATCGCATGGCGTCGCATCGGTCGCTGTCCATGCCGCACTCACTGGCGGTTCAGGTTTGACCGGCACTGGGCACGTGCACCTACACCCACCTCCGTGCGCCCCTGTCGCACCCTGGGCCCGCGCCCTCCACCACAGCACTTCTCACCCCAGCTTCCCGTCGTCTGTCTGTTCCCTCCAGAGACTGTCCACGTTCCCCGAGGGCACCGAACGTTTGATAAGGAATGTAATAATGAGGACACATGGCTTTCCTGAAGGACCATGGACACCAGGCTCTTAGCTTTTCTTCTCAGTGTTGGAAATGCTTTCTGGAGCTTAGATTCAACCTCTACAGTTCTGTTGTTTGCAACTGCTTTTTATTCTTCTCCAGTTAGTAAAAATTTTCTAGGCTCTTAATTTCTTTTTTGTGTTAGTAGTTTTAAAATAAAGATAAAATGCTACCTTACCCCAGGGCAAAACATATAGGAATATCTATCAATTTCTAACCCGTTAAAACAAGAGCTGATCATGCATTTGAAATAATAACATTTGCCTTCTGCCATAGTGCACTGCTGTGGATGTAGATTCAGTTTTACAACTAAAATCAGTAACTAAAACTTTGTGTGAAAGCAAGATTGCCTTGGAAATATACAACTGAAGTTAACACATATGAAGATAATGAGCTCTGTGGCTATTTTCTAATTCAGATGGTAGTTGTAATAACTTTTCTGGGGATTGTGGAGAATTGCCTATTTGACTGACGCTTGTTTGTATGTCCTTATCATCAAATGATTGGCTACAAATCTAATTTGTCCATAAAATCACTTTTGCTACAAACCATCCTTATGCACATTAACATCTGAACCTAAAATTAAAGGTTCAGGACAAAAGAGGTTAAATGAAATGAATCAAATACACTAATGTAATTTCCTTAAGGTACCAAATCGAGCTCATGAATATCTACGTTATGAATGTGTCATTAAAGCCTTTCTGGAATTCTGCAGCAGCAACGAACTTTAATTGCCAGCCACTGAAAACTGTGTATGACTTACACAGAGACATATCATATGGGAAACATGCTAGCACTGTGTGGTTTCCCAAGTAACTATTAGGCAGGTTAGAAAACGTGCTCATGGTTAATGCTGCGTCAGTTTCTATCGTAAGACAGGCAACAAATCTCACTTCTTTCTTTCACTCCCCTCTGCCACCCATCACTCCTTCCCTCTGCCCATTACCTGTCTGCCCCCTCCTGTCGCCCGCTTCCCGAGGCCTCCCCTCCCGTCGTCACACCTTCTTTTCCCCACGCCCACCATCTGGAAGTCAGCATTACCCCGCAGGAGCTTCTCCACCCACATCTGTTGCAGAGACCGAAGTAACACAGACAGCTGCGACACTGCTGGGTGTCCAGGCCGATGACATCAGGTGAGTCCTTTACACTTTGACAGGGGCAAGCAAGAGACAAGGACACCCAGGCTGGGAGCTTGACAGCAATTTCTACACTGTAGCCATCCCCAGCGCGCTGGCCGTGGAGAAAGTGGTTCTCGCTGTACAAGGCACAAGAACTAGGGATTCCAGCAACGGGCTGCTATCCAGGGGACCGAGCGAGAAAGTGCACGGACCGTACAGGGCGCTCAGTGAAGATATGATGAATGACTGATTGAAATAACAGACCCGAGGGGCTCAGCGCGGCCAAGGACCATCTCGGAAGACCACGAGCAAACTCACAGCAAGCACCTTTCGTGGGGGGATGATTCAAAACCTGGCCGGGTGGAAGACATCTGCTTGCCTAGAGCTTGCCACACAAATACATTTTTTTAAAAAGGAGAAAGAAAGAAAAATAATAATAAAAGAGAGAAAATCTAAATGTCTTGCAAGCAAGCCTTCCTTATTGCTAAGAAAGCAGGGCGCTTGCTCTAGCACTAACTCCAGAACACTTACAACATTATGATTAATTGGCCCGTCTCGTTATTCCATTAACTTTCTGCACTAGGCAGTATCACAAGCATTCTCTCTTAATCCTCCTGGAGACAGAAGGATATTGGGTTAATTTTTGATTAAAAAAATGAGAGTCAGTAAATTAAGTAATTTGCCCAAGCTAATAAATAAAAAGTAAAGCCAAGCTTTATATTCAAGTCTGTCTGCTTTTACTCACACGAGGATCCAAGAAATCTGTCTAACAAGACTACTTCTCTCTTCTCTGGAGTAAGAGTGATAATAGCCACAAGCTAAGAAAGAGTTATTGAATGTCCCCTCTAAGTCAGGTATTATATTAGGTACTTTCAAAATGTGGCCTTATTTAATCCAATCAATTCCTCGAGTAGATGAACTCCATCATTGACTCTTTTGTCATTTGGAGAGGTCCAATGAATTCTTCAAGGTCACAGGAAGGTCAGTTTAGATTCAACCCCAAGCCCTTTACTCCAAAGCCACTTTCTGCCCTTGGCTGGGACAGCTGGCAGTGCTCGCAGCTCTGCATTCAGACACCTGCATTTAGGGCAGGGCCTTGAGTTCAAATGACAGCCAAGACTTGGTGGGGACAAAACAAATGACTCAGACTCAGAAATACATTGTCTTTCTGCTGTCACCTTTAGTCACAAAACAATTGTCGGTACAAAGAAGAGGCTCTGTTACCTGTGAAAGTACCTGGGACATTGCCCGGCACATTTCAGCCTTCCTTTGTCCTTTCTTAGCAGGAATTCTCGTCCAGACATTTTTGTACAATAGAACTACTCTGCAAGGTAAAAGTTTCCACTAAACAACCCAGAAAGAAAAACCTCCTAGGTGTGAACCACAGTTGGTCTTTGCAATTGATACTCTTCTCTCTCACACACATGACACTCAGCTCCCAATTTTACCTCCCTCCTTGCTTTACTCATGAGGCCAGTATTCCTCCCCATATCTGCATGACTAACTCCTCCCTATTCTTTGAAGCTCAGTTACGATGCCACCTTTTCCACGCAGCCTCTCGTAATCTCTTACAGACAGGGATCCATTCTGGTCATCCGAACGCTCAGCATTTAATTCATGCCTCTGACATTACATTCAGTCATTCAACAAAAACACGTGGAGCAGATTTTATGTGAGAGGAATGTCCCAAGCTGCGAGGATGTTGAGAGACCACACAATCAAGGGACTCCTAGTAAGTTAGGGGACACAACCATTTGACAAGAACTGGCAATAAAGTGCATTATGGGAGCCCACAGGAGAGGCTCCCACGGCTCTGGGAGGCTGTGAGAGGAGGCGGGGTCAAGAAGAACTTTGGAGGACCCATCAGAGAGGACAGAGGAAGCTTCCTCTAGGCAGGGTGCAAAGCACAGGCAAAATCCTGGAATAAAAATGTAGAGTGCCACCCGTGCATGCCTGAGAAAGTACCAGTGGATCGAGATGGAGGTGATGAAGAAAGGGGAAGGGGGTGAGACTCTCGAGACAAAGAGGGAAAGAAAAAGGAAGAGTCATTATGCTATGCTAAACGATCCTAAATGTGAGCCAAGGGGCTGCACGGATACATGAAAGAACCATAAAGCACGAGGTAAGAGATTGATCTACAGGGATGTTCCTTCCAGAAAGATCGTCCTGGCTGTGGTGTGGAAGACACCTGGGAAGGAGGCCAGGCTGGAAGCAAGGGCAGCGCTCGGGCTGCGGAACCACAGGAGGGTGGGCTGTGGACAGTGGTGGGCTGCAAGAACAGGCAATCTAAATTCCTGGGGGCCTGCGTCTCCAGAACTCGGTGACTCGGTGACAAGTAGGGTCAGGGAGAGCGAGGAGACAGATGACAGCGAGACTTGGGAGCTGGGAAGCTGGGTGAATGGTGGTTCCACCAGGAGAGGAGAGAGGGGAAGGAGGCGGGCTCGGGGGCCCACTAGAGAGCTGAAGATTTAGAAATCAGCACCATATATATCTGGAATTAGAGCCACAGCGGTGCTAAAAAGAGCTGAATCGATAGCGCCTGCTAAATCCTGGATGCCTTGCCCAGCTTCTCTCTGAATGTCACTTTCACTGTGTCAAAGACACTTGAAACTCAGAGCAACGAAAAGGCATGTGTCATCCTCCTCCCAGATCAGGAATATAGACTCCGAGAAAACAAGAAAGAAATCCTTTCCAGGAGAATAAGAAGGAAAAAATACTCAACAAAAACAGCACAAGAAGGTCTTCAGAGCAGTGGTAACTTCGGTGTCGTAGGCACAGAAGCTGAATGTGGCGGGCCGAAGGACACATGGGAAGTGGGACGATCAAGACGACAGGTCTTTAAGGACAAATCCTTAGAGAAACCGGGCTATGAAGGGGAAGAGTGAGGAGGGATGTGGAATTACTGGGGTGGCATCCAAACCTGGCTACACGTTGGGATCACCCGGACAGCTGTAAATGACACTGGCCCCGATCTTCCCCTCAGCTATGTCCATGCAGAGGGTTTGGAGCGCAGGCGGGCCCGTGAGAGTTCTAGAATTCCTGTGTAGGCAAGACTGAGAACCATGAGATGAGAAGCAAGAGTGTTTCTCCCAACAGGTGAGAGAAGGTGGAGAGTCGTCCTCCTGGGTAAGAAAGAGGCTGTCGTGAAGGACATTTTAAAGGTTCAGAGGAGGGGGCGGGACTAGGAATGAGGTCCCTGGGGTGGCGGAAGAGAACGGGACCCAGAGGAAAGGGAAGGATCAGGATGAAGCCTCTCCCACTCCGAAAAGGTGGGGATGCGGGTGAAATTTTACTTCAGGCAGAGGTGAGGGGAAGATAAATAGGGGAGGCGGTTACCACCTAATAGCTTCTATTTTCTCTGTTAGAAGCGATTCTCTGCTGAGAATGAGGGGAAAGTGGTCCCTCGGAGAACTGGAGGATGAATACAAGTGATCTGAAACGGTCCTGGAAAACGGGTCCAAGATGCCGTCACTTCCCACCTGGACTTACTGGAGTTACCCCCTGCCTAATCCCCAAGCATTTACTCCCGCTCTCCTGCCAGCCTATCCACAGAATGAGTTTTATCAACAACAAATGGCATCGAGATGCTGCCTGATTAAAAGCCATTCAGTGGCTTTCCACCACTTTTTGGATAAAATTCCAAGTCCTTCCCGTGGATGCTAAGGCCATGAGTGACTTGGCCCCTCCAGGCTTCTTCAGGCTTATGTCCCCCTAGCCTGTCCCTCCCTTCCTGTGCTCCAGCCCCCTGGGCCTTCAGACGGCTTGCTGGAACCAAATTGATTATTCTAGTATACATGGAAAACGGAAACACTTTATGAACTCTAAGTTACAAGAAAAATGTGACTCCTTACACGATTTTCAAATATTAAGTTCAGTCAAGGATTGCAGCCCCAGAACCGCCCGGGACATGGCCCCGAGCCCTTCTTCTGCGACGTGGCCAGCAAAGGGAACGCAGTACCTTGGCCCTCGCGTCCTCTCTCTCTGCCGTGAATTCTTTCCTCATCGCCTCTCTCTCAGACGCCCTCTTCTCCTGCTGAGCTGCAAGTTCTTTCCCGAGTCGCTCTGCCTGCCTCTGCAGTTCGTTCTTCAGCTGCTCGGTCTGGATTAAAGCCTGCCAGACACAGTCAAATGGGAGCTTAGAATTCAAAAAAATAAGGGGGAAATGAGACGATGAAGCTTTACTTTTATTTGAAATGGTTAAGATACAGTATCAGTTCTGAAAGGCAATTCAAACACTTTTAAATTATTCGATAATACCACTTACTAATAAAACATACCACTTACTGATATAACATACACTTATTCACATATTTGATTTTCATAACTTAGGTTACATTAACTTACAAGCTAACAAAGTTCAGGTAGTGGGCCGTGGTGAGGGCCACTGATGAGTAAGAATTCCGAAAACGGGATCAGAAAACTAAAGTGTTCTAGGACTTTCAATTATATACCATGTTTACACTACATGAAATATGTAAGTATCCAATTCAACTGACTTTTCACTTGCTCATGGTTAGAGTTATTTGAATAGTTTAAATAATAAACAGATAAGATTTCTTAAATGAGGTATTGAATTTATCATTACATAGAAGCTTCTGTTTTTAATGTTATTTAATAATCAAGTTTTTTTATAAATAAGGTAAGATTTAGTTCAGTCTCCTTACACACATAACTATAATAAAAATTAGGTAGTAATCAAAAGTTAAGATAAGACTCAAAACAGCATTTACTACTTAGTTTTATGACATGAAATTGTCATCTTCCATTTCTAGTAATTTAAAAATCCATAACTGACCATTAGTCTAAAGTTCTCATTCTGCAATCCCAGAAGTAAAAACTCCATAATTTCTGCTTGCCTATACTCATAACATATTTATGTATAATACCCAATAATAAATGATGACTTCAAAATCCCAATTAAAAAAATCCCAATAGAATTTGCTTCACACAGAAAATCCGAGTCACTCTGAGGTGTGTCAGTGTTCTTCCAGTGGCTCTTATGCACCGGATTTACCTCACCCGTCCTCTATTTCCCTGGAAGGAAGAAACCCAGGTGCTCCGTGACGCACGTCCTGCGTGATTGCAGGTTTCACAGCCGCGTCTGCTGTTCACAGAGACGGCAACGGTCTCCGTGGGCAGGGGCTGCGAGCTGCAGGCACCGTGAGAACCGACGATGCCGAGCCGGGCTAAGGGGGCTCTCCTCAGCTGGAACGTACTGAACTACAGTTTCTTTCGAACTCTTTTGGAAAGTTTCTGTACCCCTGGAGAAAGTATTTACTTGTCAGTTACTAAACACCTGATTCTCATAGGGAACTAGTCCCAAGGCCAATTCTCGTTGAGAATGTTTTTAAAAGAAAAGTTAAAATAAGATTTTAAGATGAATGAAAAGTGTAATTTTTCTAAAATGTAAGCCCCTGGAACTTATAATATTTGAGACTTTTGTGCTTCAGAGTACAATTGCTCTTGTGAAAAATACTTTATGTGAACCTAATAAAAAATGCCCCAAACTTTTGCTTATATGACGAATACCATTGGTGTGAAAGAATAAAGTTACTATTGAGTATAAACCAACATATCCAGTCGGAAGATTTTTTAACTGAACAACAAGTCAGGAACCGACATCACTCAGTGCAGAGACAGCAGGAAGGACCGCTGCAGAGAGAGCTGAAGATCAGGCTGACATGAAGAACCACAATGTCCCTTCAAAAAATCCACTCCGTTCAGGAGCAAATGGAGTAAATGGTCCTGACAGGATGGGAGGCCTGATGCTGAGACGAGATGATATAAAGCACAAGTATACAGCAAAAAGTTGTAAATGACTTAAAAAAAAAACCCATTGCGGAAGCCTTGGCTTTGAGGTTGGCCTTCTCTGTAGTAGGACTTATTAGGACTAGCCAGCAGTAATGAGACACCAAATTAAAATATCAGATTAAAAACTGGTTATCAATGACTCTTGGTGTGTGACCAGTGATTCCATATTATAATATAGCATTTACTTTTATTTGTTTTGATTTTAATGTAGATGCCGGATCACAATGAAGAAAAATATTAGTGCTTAATAATGCTTGGAACTAAAAACGTGATTTTGTAACAGGGTGCAGCCAAGAGGGGGGCCCCAAATAGGGATTTGTAATAGGGTCCAGAACTCAAGGTGTCCAGTAAATATTAGGAAAATATACAGGATGTCGTCACCCCTACAAGTCTGAGCTGGGGGTGGGACACATTGAGCAGTGTCATTGAAAGCTGTTTTGCATAGCAACAGCTGTGAAACTAACCTCTGACATGGTCATTTACCATATCTATAACCATTAACTGGTTACATAGATATGTTAAATAGCTGTGGCCATGCTTTGAGCCAGGGGGATGGAAGTGACTTCCACCCAAGATGTAACTGGGAGGCAACTCCCCCTGGTTACAGCGCCTGCGTGAGAGCTTGGAGAGGACTGGCTCCGTGCCCTGGGGCCACACCTGCCTGGACTTACTATGGCAGCCCAGTAAAGCTGGAAGGATATGGGATGCTGGCAGGTGTAAGTAATTGTAGGAGGAGTGGGAAATGGGGCTGCAGAGGAAGACTGGCGCTGGGATTTGAACCCAGGCTCGGCAGCCATACCTGAGGGAGAATCACGCACCTTTGGCACAGTGGGGACCCCCCAGCTTTGGGTGTTCCCTTTTGCCACGTGGCTTAGGAAGCAGGAGAGTCTTTGCCTGGAAGAAAAGGGGTGAAAGGACTCTTGCTGGTGGGCCATGAGAAAGTGCCACATGGCTATGGATTAACTGGAGATCCTGGCGGCGACACAGCTGATGGTGCCAGGAACCCGAATCATGGACTTCTACTTTTCCTGAGATAAGGTAACCCAGACTAGAGGGAGAAGGATGGACTGTGTGCATCTGTGGGTATTCTAAAAGACTTTATAATGTTTTAATGAAGACGTTAAGTCACTAGTCTAAGTCTGTATAGCTTTTAAATGAATAATTCCTTTCCTTTTCACAAATCTCCTGCATTGAGAGACGTCTTTCCTCTGGTGGCAGGCATAGCAAACCTAGTGGGGGGGACCCCGGAGAAAAAAAGGGGGGTCCTTTCCGTAATAGTATATCATACACCCACCTTCCCATCTGTTCTGTAACAATTTGATCTTACCATGGATATCACTCACTAGAAAGATTTGGTTCTACTGAATAAATACTTATACACTATTTCTATTAAAGCCTTTTCTTTTTAACTCTCGGGTTCCTGCTCCTAGTTTCCAGAACCCCAGCTGGTTCAGTTCACCCTAATTATATTCACCTAGCCATTGACTAAAGCCGTAACTGAATTCCCACAGGCTGGGTCACTGAACGGTCAATAACGATGAACTGATAGATCTCCATGGGTGACCAAGTGAGTTCCGGCCTGTGGCTCCCATTTCTCTCAGCAGTTGCCCAGGTGGGGGCTCCTCCCTCCCCCTGCCCCAGCACAACCCCTGGGAAGGGTGGAAGGGGCTGTTGGTCATGAGGAGCCAGGAAACTACACTTTCTTCCCGCCCAGCAGACTCAGTCCTCGAGGGACCTTTTCTCTGCTGGGAAATGTCTTTATTTGTGGTCATTTTGTGTGGTCGTTCTTGATATTCCCAGTCCTGGTTTCTTAAACCAAAGAATATGCATATCTTAATAGGGCCAAAATGTTTTCTAAAACAAATGTCTATCTAGTTAACTCAAATTTTAAAATAGGAAACCTATTTTACAATACAGAAATGTCCTTCCCAACTGCCAAGGTCAGGGTCCTAGAAATCCTTGCGATAGAACTCATAATTAAAGATCTTATGAGAAACACGTTTTTCACACTTACGAATGTGAACTTTAAGACATATGAAAATGTCATTGTTTTTAGGAAATAAAGCCCACAAAAATAAAAATGGTTATCAACACGTTTTAAGCATTTAACTTGTGAATAGCATAAATGATTGATATTTAATTTATAAATTCTTGCTTACCAGAAACCTAGCAGCCAGTCTTCTCCCTATTCTCCATTTTCAAGATATTTATAATTTATCTTTATTTTGTGGTATAATGTACATATCAATAAGCATTATTATCTATGCCTGTTACTACAATTGAATATTCAGTGCTTTTATGATTTTTTTAAAATTCAGGGTTCTAATTCCTGCCTTTCTGCTTCTGTTGTAAACCAGAAAAAAGAATAATTTAAATCCTTGAAAAGAAGAAAAAGCTTGGGGGCATTTATTCAACCTACTGGGCTGGTATTTTTGAAAAAAATGTTTTTGTGGAAGACTATCTCATTTATATATGCTAATGGTAACTTCATGCCAAAGTGAGCAATTTCCCTTCGAACAGAAGCCTGCAGGTCTACAGCCCAGTTAATAACCTTTTCATCTTGGAGCCTAACAAAGGCATTACTAAAAAGCCTCTAGTTTTTCCCCCTCATTTATTTCCAGGTTAATTTTTTCCTCTTTGAAAGTTATCTCCGTTACAATGACTTACAGTTTTCAAAGAAAAACAAAAACATTTATCAAGCACTTACTATGTGCCAGATGCTTTACTAAATGACATATATAGAATTTATTTAACTCCCTCACTAAATTTTAAGTGGTTCTTACCATTCAGTTAAAGAAACTAAGGCTTTGAGAGATGAAGTAACTTGTTTAAAATCAAAAACCTAGAAAGGGGCAGAGTAGAAATTTGATCCAAAGTAGT
>CM052546.1:79995941-80075483 GCA_028533065.1 Trachops cirrhosus | reverse complement strand
ACACACCGGTGGCCTGGTCCCCTTTTCGAGTGCCCGAGTCCTTCCTGTGTCACATACGCAACTGGCTGCAGGTTTAAGAGGTCCACGCAGGAGCCTGAAGTGCTGTCACAGGAGCACGTTTCCAGCAGAGGCTGGGAAGCTGTTTTGATTTATCATATTTTTAAAATTTCATGTGCAAGTCATGCAGGAAATACTATGATACAGCTCATTGCAGGGTCATACTTCTAATTATGCAGAAAGCTAGAAATCCAAACCCAAAAAGTGTTGGCTGCTCTTCAAAGTCAGCATGACACTCAACATTCAGCGTTCTGCATTAGTAAGCTGAAAGAAGCCGAACAGCAGCTTGGGCCAAGGGGATCGTATGGGCAGACTTTCCCTGACCGTACAAGCAGAAACGTCGCCTGTGTTCTGCTGTTAAAACAGAGCCTGAGCCCACGATACGCTGACCAAGCAGAAAACTGAACGGAGAAGGCTGACGTTTGTTTTCAGAGGCTGAGAGCTGAAATTTAAAACCAGAGACAAAGGGCTGTATAACTGAGAAGGAATCTAATTTCTGTGTGGCCGCTGGACTTGGAATCAATGTAAACATTGTAGTTTCCTTTTAAAATATTTTTCTCATGATCTGCAGAGACAATATAAAAGGCAATATAATAGGAAAAACCTTTTTTTTTTTGTTGCTATTGTTGGTTTTGCTACTTAGTTTTAAAGTCGGGCTTTTTCTCTGTGTAACTTTGAATATCCTTTGATATTTAATCTTTTCATTACATTCTCTTTGTAAAATTGATTACCAACTTGGTTAAAGCCCTTTTTGACCTATACTTCCAATTTCAGTACCTACTTCCACATCTCCAGTGATGATCGCTGTTAAATGCTGCGTGTTTGTCCCTGCACACATTTTTCTATGCGTTTGTGTGAACCTAGAGGAAATATATAGTATGGCTGTGTACGGCCTTTTAAAAAATACAAATGGTTTCATGCCAGGTGTGTCTTTCTCATTTTAGTTTGCTTTATCTTCTCACAAGTATAGTATACTTCTCACAAAGTATATTTGGGAACTTAATTCTATTTTAGTATACATGTATATCTATTTCATTTTCTTTTTTTTACTGTGCATACATTTCAGTTTCTCTAAGCCACAGTTTAGTTATCCTCCTTTGAAGGATATTTACATTGTTCACACCTAAAAGAAAAACCTCTCGTTTTCCTCTATGGTCAGTTTCTGAACTCACAACAATTCTGACACCAAATATGTGGGTTTCCCGCACCCAGCAATTCTCTCAGGCTTGGCAGACACTGACTCAAGTCTGACACTAACTGCCTGAAGTTAGCAAAGACCCTACAGGTTAAGGTTCGGTCTCCCACGACTGTCCCCATTTTAGATGCCAGTTCAAGTACCAGGCTGTCATCCGTACCTCTGACAAACTGCCCATAAATCGGGGGTTCTCAGGACCCCTTCCTCGGGTTCGAGGATTTGCTGGGACAGCTCTCAGAACACAGGAAAGCGCTTTACTTGCTATTCCCCATTCATTATAAAGGGAGCAGCCAAATAAATGGCAGAGATGCATCAGACAGACAGGTATGTGGGAAGGGCCTGGAGCGCATGCGCCCTTCCGGCACGCGTCCTTCCTGCACGCACCCCCTCCTCCCAGCGCCTCCACGTGTTCACCAGCCTGGAAGCTCTCCAAACCCCACAGTGCAGGGGTTTTATGGAGTTCCATAGGCACGACTGATTCCATCATTGGCTATAGGTAATTAACTGAATCTCCAGCCTCTCTCTCCTCCCCAGAGGCTGGGGAGTAAGGCTGAAAGGTCTGATCCCGTAATCATATGGATGGCTCCCCTGGCAACCAGCACCCCCATGCTTAATGGGTTTCCAAAAGTCCTCTCGTGAACATAAGCTCAAGTATGCCTAAAAGGGGCTTGTTAAGAAAAAAGATGTTCCTTTCGCCTTTATGCTCTGATGCTGTATCACGAGCAGGGGGGAAACAAATATTACAGCAAAAGATGCTCACATGACTCTTTTCATTTATGAAATTACAGGGCTTTTAGAAGCTCTATCTATGCCAGAAACGGGACATGAAGACCAAATATGTATTTGTTATATCACAATATCACACTATTAAAAATAATGCTGCAAAAACCATTCCCTATAAATGACCCATATGCACATACATAAGGTCTCTAGGGTAAATTTTTGAAATGTGTAATGCACAATTTGAACATTAATGAACAGTGTTAAATTATCCTCCAAAGGAGTACCAATTTATAGTTCCACCAGCAGGGTATGAAAATACTTGCGTAATCATGGCCCCACCGATTCCTGTGATTGTCAATCTTCTTTAACTTTTACAGATTTGATGGCTTGGTTTTATTAAGAATTGTATTCCCTTGAATAGTAGCAGAACGGACACCTCCCTGTGTTCTGACATCTTCCTGTTTCATTGTTCAGCAACCGCTGTTCAACTTTGCAACTGAGCAGTTTGTCTTTTTTTGCTAGTGTCAAAGGAAATTCTTTACATATCATACCAATTTTTTATTATATAAGATAAAAATATTTTTCCCAGTCTTTTCATTTAATTTGCAATACTGCATCATAAGAAGGTTTTTTTAATGGAGTCAAATGTGTCATTTTTATTCCTTTATGACTTCCGCTCATCATGTCAAGCTCAAAACTTCAGTCTAAAGCTCTAAAGATATTTTCTATATTTTCTTCTAATACTTCTGTAGTCAAAATTATATTGGGTCTTTATACCATCTTGAACTTATTTTTGTGAGGTATGGTTCTATTCTTTTTTTTCAAATATAACAGGTTTGTAAAGTGGGGTAAGAACATTTATCTCATAAATGCTTTGCTATGAGTAAGAAAGATACATTTTTCAACTGCCTGGCACTCTGTGGCATATAATAAATGCTAACTGCATGTTAGTTGGATCTGAAAACATATTTAACAAATGTTATAGTTATATTGAATCTATATGAATAATTTAATAGTATAGTTAATAATTAATGTAATATTCAACCAAAACAGAACCGTCAGCACGGGTCACAAAAACTTACCAGTCAGTCCACACTGGTGAAGTGTGGTTTTTGTATAGCGACCAACAGGTAAGTCTTGTGCGGACCCCACGGCTTCTGGACGGTGTGGCTGCTTGTGGAGTGTGGGAGGAGCAGGGTGGGGGGGGATGTAATGTTCATGGCAGGGACTGTTTTAAGCATATATATCAGTATTCTCTCAGTGACCCTGTTACTTAGGTACTTTTAGCTCCATTTTCAAAATGGGAAATTGAGACAAAATCAGTTAAGTAACTTCTGTGAGCCCCCACAGTAAGACAGTAGGAGAACCGGAATATGAATGGAGGCAGATTCTCAGCAGCTACACCCTAGCCACAGGCTACGCTGGCTCGGCAAATGCCCACGGGGTAGGTGGGTATCACACCTCCAAACAACAGAACACTCCAGACTCTGAGAAGGAAAATAATTTGGTCGAAGGTCAAAATGTAGAGCAACACTGGCCTGCCTTTAGTAGTGGCAGTCTTTCCACTCTCCAGGCCGCTCCGACGGGAGGGCGTCTGACTGTGACGCAGTAAGTGCCCAAGTGTCTTGTCGAGTGACCCACCGACATTCACTGAGTGCCACCACAGGTACTCTGCTAGAAGCAGGGACACGGAAATGAACGAGACCTAGTTGCTGCCTCCAAGGAGACAGGATGTGTTGTAAAATCATAGAAGAAAGGAGTCTGCGTCAGTTGAGAGAAAAATGGGGCAAGGCTGGTGGGAGAACACTAGAGGAGGAAGTGACGTTGGGCTATGTGGAGAGCCCAGACAGAGACAGAGACAGAGAGAGAGAGAGAGAGAGAGGGAGAGGGAGAGGTAACTGTGAGCACAGAGAAAGCAGGAGGTGGGAGAACACACACTATAAATCATCACTGGGTAACATAGTCAGTAACGATTCTTGACTTCCCCAGAATAAAGTTTTCACAGAAAAATGGGACAAAAATAGACGTACACAGGGAACTGCAGTATTTTAGCCCAGATAAAAACTTTTTTTTTATTCTCACCCAAGGATTTTGTCAATGCTTTTAGAGAGAAAGGAAGGGAGAGAGAGAAACTTCAATATGAGAGAGAAACATTGATTGGTTGCCTTTTCACATGTGCCCCAACCGGGGATCGAACCCACAACTCAGGCATGTGCCCTGACAGGGACTCAAACCTGTAACCTTTTGGTGTGTAGAACAATGCTGCAACCAACTGAGCCCCACTGGCCAGGGTAATGAAAACTTTGATTACATAAAAGCTCATGTGTAACTTGCCCTTAATCAGTCCTGGAATATTAATTAACACAGGAGCACAGTGGGACTTTCTTCTAACGAACTAGTAATATCCTTCACAACAGGTATGTGATAAAGACAAAAATAATTCACTCTACCTTTACGACAGCAGGCAAATCCAAGACGGGGCAAAATCGAAAGAGTTCCTTTCAGACTCTGTTTAGATAAGAATAGTGCTGGATTTGCAATTATAGAGTCATAGAAATGAACAGAACTAGAAAGATTATCACGATGAGAATGAAACCAAGAGAAAGAAAATTACTTGCCCAAAGTGACATGATACCCACAGTTGGCAGAACTGATCTGTTCTGTTTTCAAGAAAGTGACATGAAGGAACCCTTCAAAATCCTTTTTACTCGAAGTGTCCCATTCAGCACACGTGACTTAGCATGGGGCGAAAGAACGCAATGCCCCTTTAAAGAAAGTTTCCCGGGGCTTGACTTTGTCGGCCCCACTCTGCTGACCCGGGAACCTCGCCCGGGTGTGCAAACCCCAATAAAGCTCTATACTGCCTGAAAAAAAAAAGAAAGAAAGTTTCCCACGCGGCCAAAGACTCTGCAACTCACTTAGTCAGCCTCTCAATGGTCTGCACGTGGACGTCGCCATGGGTGTGGGAAAGAACAGCTTCGTGCTGGGCGCACTTCAAGCAGAGACCTCCGACGCGGTTGGCAACATTAGCAGCAAGAAGAGACTCCTTGTACTTTAGTCGCTCTTTAAGGTCTTCACAATTTTTCTGATACTCAGCTAAGTCTTTCCTAAAAAGAAGGGGGGAAAGTTCCAGTAAACGGCTAGGTATCGTCAGAGTGATGGCTACTACCATTACTTATGGGTGTTAACCTCATGGTGTGCTTTACACGCAGTACCTTAGTGAGTCTCACCCCCGCCCGGAATTCTAGGTGGATTAGGTCAGTTAGGATTATCCTAATCGACACTTCGAATAAAATGAAACAAATATATTAAATAATTAGTCCAAGTTTGTAAGAGTAGTCTGCCTGTGATATCGGCTGTCTGTTCACAGGATCCTACGTCCCGTATTTGACCCACAAAACAAAAGTAAAACTACAAATGAAAGTTCTAAGTAGTTTCATTTAATAACGGGGTGGGGTGACAAGACAACATCCTTGATCTGAGGGAAATATCCGATTTCAAGTGTTTAACCTCTTAAAATTTATAAAGAGTACCTTAAAGGATCGCATAGAAGATATGGATCCCCTCATTGTCCATTTTTCATCAAGACGAAAAAAACATGAAAAAATTATTGAACCACCAAGTTCTACAAAGAGCTGTTTTGAAGAAGAGTGGGCTACTGGAAGAAGTTATCTGGAACTTTCCAGCCTTAAGATTCCATAACTAGCAGATATGAGCTGGACATATACAGCTTGCTTAAAAGAGGGGGCTGGGGTGGGGCTGAGAAATCGTGGGGAGCTGTTTGTTTGTTTTTACTTTATGGGATAGTCCTTGAAGATGTTTTTCTCTGAGTTTTGGTCCAGTCGACTTGAGCAACTGAGCTTCCTTGCATAGACAGCCCTTTCCTATTGTATAAAAAGAAACTTCCTAGCTCTGAAAGGAGAATGCTGCCTTGAGTTCTTGGACTACTGAAGGCAGGCACTTGATCGCTGGTCCTGTTTACTCTCTGTTGTCAGTGTCTGTTACATTCAGGGACCTATGAGCTGTCCCAACCTACTCACTGTCACAGAGGAGAAGCCAATAATTATGACATCTGGCCATCACACACAACCTCAACTATGGGGTTAGGGGACGTTTCCGGCAGCCTGGGGGAGGTGGGAAAGATCCACAGGCAAACTAAGGACTAAAAAAGCTAATCTCATGAGTCTGAAGTTGAAAAAAAAGGAACTGTTTTGTCCTATTCCCAAGATAATAACTCTGACATAATAAGATTTCTTTTTAAGTATCACAAAGAAAAGTCTGACTTTCAAAGGCTTTATTTTAAAAAACTTGGGAAGCATATTCCAAAGTAAAAGAGTGTCCCTGACTATTTCTATCAGGTGCAAATTGAAAACACTCAAGTAGCTCTGATTATTTATAATGGCAAATAATAATAATAATAATAAAGAAATAATTACCATAAAGTGAGAGGTTCTGAGAATAGCAATTCTATTTCTTTCTTTAAGAAAAAGTCCTCTTTCATTAGTCTTAAATTATACAAAACAAAATAAAGAAACAGAAAGATGCAGGGAGCAAAGTCTAGTTCACTGTAATGTAATTAAAGATGGCATATTTGAATTCCGAGTGAGAAAAAGCAAATCACGGTACCATAACTATAATGAATTAGAAACATATAACTTTAAAAACTAAGGAATCAAAACACAATATATATCAAAGTATAACAAAAATAAAAAACAAGAGAGCAAAAATTAGACCATTTTTTAAATATTAGGTTTCTTCATGGAAAAGTAAAAATCTCTCTATAAGTCTTAAAATGAATACGGACAAGGTATGAAAAGAGCTTATTAAAATCAGTGAACCCTAACACGTGTGGTGAATGCCTGTGTGTTCTGGTTCTTAGTATTACTCTAGTGATGTCTCAAGACACATTTTTTGAAGATTTCAAATTTTGTTTCAAATTTGACTACCAAAATAAATTACTCATTAAAAGTATTTTAATAAATAAAATAAAATTATTAAAGTAAATTTATTATGAGTATTTTAAAGTTCATTTGATGTGAAAATACTTCATTACTATTGTTTAAAATAAACTTTAACACACAAAAAATAATTCCTTGTATCTTTTTGTATAAAAAATAACTTTCTAGCTCCAAAAGGAGAACATTGCATTTCAATTCTTGGACAAGACTACATAATAAATCACTAATGGTTAATCTATAACATATAGCTTTTACTGGGATTTTTGAAAACATATGAAAAGCACATGAAAACTCATTATGTATACACAAATTCACCATGTATACAAAAAATACTCAAACTATTATATTACTGTTGCAATTTTAAAATTAAATGAAGAAAAATCAATAAAGAAAAAACTCTTACATGTAATTTGAAAACTAGAATGCTTTACTTTCACTATTTATTTTAAAAGCTTAATTTCTTTAAGAGCAGCTAATGATTCTTATTTCTTACACAAATATTTTACAATTGATGAAAAATAAAACTTATAATTTAGTTCATGGTTATTTGAAATAACATTTGGAAAGGGACTTCACAATTTTATGCCTCCTTATTCTTTAATAATGAGAGAATATGTCTTATATTGTAAACAAAATGTCATCAAATAATTCTTATATTGACTAAAACTAGGACTTCAGCAAACAGTGAAATATATAGGGTCCAGCATAACTAACGCCCCCTTTTATTACAAAATCTTTTATTACCAAATCATAAGCATGTGACTCTGTAACATAACAATATCACACTCAAGCACACCATAGGACATTTTAGGTGAGCTGTTCAAATTAACACTATAAATTATCATACCCACGTCACTACCGTGACCACACTCGAGCAGGCGTTACTTCTGCCAGACCCTGTATTTTAAGATCATTATGCTTTTACTATGATTTTATATAAATGGTAATACTTTACTTCAAAATCTTCACTTGTGATTCCAGGATTTCACACTTTTCTTCATAAGTAAGTTTCAGCCTCTCCTTTAGAAAAGAAAAAAAATACATTTCTTCTGTGCCTTGTGTTTTATAAGCAAATTTTAATGATTAACATGAAACTCAGTATTTTCCCAGGAGCAAAAACCACGTGCGCCCTCAGGGGCCACTTCCTCCCGTCCACCTGAAGTTTTCTGTATTTACTGAGCGAAATGCCTGCACGAACTACTGTCATAAAATGGCAATTACAGAGAACAAGTTTTGTTCAAACTTGCACAAATTAGGTCTTTCTTTAAAAACTGTGATGCTAGGAAAAACCCATCATAACCAACGAGGTTAACGAGAACAGAGATCAAGCCCCACTGGAGTCCCCATTGTGACTGCTGTATATTTGAAGCATAATAAATACACACAATACGCGTATATGACAGACGACGGGACGAATAACAAAAGGGAAGTTGTAAGACATGTGATGATAGACCAAGCTCTCTACAAGCCCCAGCCTGTCATTCTTTCATTCGACAAGTACATAATGGGTATCCAACATGGAGACGCCTCCAACTTCACGGAACTAGATTCTAGCAAGGCACAGAAGGACAGATGAGCATTCATTTATATAGAATTTATGATAGCGAGGTGTACAGAAGGTAAAGTTATTTGTAATTCAGTCAAAGAGAAGTAAAGAAAACTTCGTGGAGGAGGTGCTAAGACGTAAAGCGTAATTTCCGACAGAGCGAGAGGCACAGAGGCGGGGCACGCGGAACGCCAGGTGGAAGAGTGAGCCGAGATGGGTTAAAGAGGTAGGGTGAGGCCACGGGAAGAACACAAACACGAAGACCTTTATTTAGACAGCTCGTGTCGTCTCCATATAGTAGAGGCACTGGAAGCGCACGGAACACTTTTGACCAGCTTTGAATCGTAAACAAAAGTTTCGTGCTTTTCTCTGTATCAGCAATGAGAACTTGGAAAATGAAATTGTTGTACATGCTACAACATGGATGAACCTGGAAAACATGGTAAATAAGATGTGCCGGATGCAAGAGGATCAATACGGTTTGATTGCACTGTGTCAGGCCCCTAGAACAGGCAGATTCATTGAGACGGAAAGGAGAAGAGGTTACCAGGGGGTGGAGAGAGAGGAGAATGGGAGTTACTATGTGATGTGTACAGAGTTTTTTTGGGGGGATGATGAAAAAGTTCTGAAAATGGATAGTGTTGATGGTCGCACATCCTTGTGAATGTACCTAATGCAAATGAGTTGTACACCTAAACTGCTAAAATGGTGTTTTAAAATTATTAAAATGTTAAATCTTATGTTTTATATATTACCACAATAGAGAGTACAAAAATAAAAGTAGATACGTAACACAAAGACACCTAAGTACTCACCAGTTCCAGCTTCCACTTCTCAGCCTCGCCAGCGGATGCAGCTTGGACAACATCCGCACGGCCACAGGACAGCGGTCTATTGGCAGCTTCCTCCCCCGCAGAATTCTCACCTGTTGTGATCCAAGACCTCTGCATGTCTCCCTAAAATGCAACGTGCCAGCAGTTGCAATCAACATTTACCTTTCAATCAACATGCGTGCTTTGCAAATGGATACTTGATTCTCATCTATGATAAAAGAATTTTAAAAAGCAGATCTTTCCAAACTACAAATCAACAATCATTTTACATTTTCCAGCTACTTGGGTCATACTCCACAGCAAGCACGACAAAGTCAAAGATGTCAGTGCAGTGAGCACATGAATTTATCTCTTACTTCTCTGAAGACATACACTCTCGAAACACACAGCCCTCTCTTAGTTTGCCTTTCATTTTTCACATTACAGAAAGGCGTGACTAATAATAGCTGTTAATACATATGGTGTTTACTCTGCACCCGACGCTGTTTATATGCTTCACATATATTAATTCATTTGCTCATTATGACAACCCTGTAAGATTCATTGTTATCTCCATTTTAGAGATGAGGAAACTGAGTCACACGGAGTAACTTGCGGAGTGACAATAAGTGGTATGGCTGGGATTTGAACCCTGGCAACCTGGCTCCAGAGTCCATGCCCTAAGCCACTATGCTCTTTTGCCATTTCCAGAAAAAATTCTTTATCCTCAACGAGCAAAAGAGTGCATGACATGTCAGGGATTCAAAAGGAGTGGTAGGGACCATGACACACCACCCAAAAGAAGCAGCCACTTCCACCTCCAGTCAATTGCTGAAGTGTGAATGCAAACTCGTATTTCCAAAAATCTTTTCATGACAAAAATAAGCCAGAGATCTAGCTTTTCATTTGAAACATTGATAAATATTGGCTCAACGTTTGTCAAACAAACAAATAGGTCCGCAGACGGAATTTAGTGAACCTGTGGTCTGTCTTCCACCTCTGGCACCCTCTCAACATTCAATGAAATAAGCAGCCCAAGATCTGCGCAATTTGTGTGCACAGCCAGGACTAAAATACATTCATTCAACGAATAATAACTGAACTCTTGCTAAGGGCCAAAGAGTACAGTAGTAGCCACAACAGAGGACAGGTCCCCACAAAGACAACTACACTGCAGTGTCATATCGTGCTAGAAGGCGGTAAATGACATTCCTTCAAAGTAGAATTCTGAGATTCCATTCCATATTCTTCTGGAAGTTCAGTGTAATGCGAACATTTCTGTGAAATACCTACTATGTTCAGGCACTGTGCTAAGAGCTCAGAGGGGAAAAATGAGCAAGACTAATCTTATCCTTAAGGAGTTTAATGAGGGAGACAAACACCTTGGCAGATAAATTCAAATAATAAGCTAAGTGCAAGGCCAGAGGTGTGCATGGGAGACTGTTCCAGAACAGAGGAGGGACACTAAGAGCGACAGGAGATTCAAGGATGATTTTTCTGGAGTTTAGACACTGGTATCCAGAGGATAAGAGTAAGCTACACGGGAAGGGCATGCCAGGACAAGAGCACATGGCGAGAAAAGTCACAGAGGTGTGAAATAGGCTGGTTGCAGGGGACTCAGGGAATTCAGCATCTAATTCAGCATCATCAGATGCTGAAGCACAAGGCAATGGGGGTCAGAAGGGGCAGCTAGAGTCAAATAAGCACCTGAAGAGTATGAGATAATAAGCTTGAACTTGACTGGATAGGTAGGGACAAATCTCTTAAGATTGGATTGCATCCAGAGTTGCCTTGGAGAGCAATAAAGAAGGGTGGTACTAAGTTTATGGAGAAATTGGAGAAGCAGGCAGACTTTTGGTCACTAACATGATAGAAACATTGCTATTCGTGGGCTAGACATGCTAGTCTAACTGACACTTCAATCTGTTGTAGACAGCTCTTAAAAACTTGAATGGCATAATCAATAAAATATATTTAAAAAAAAACTTGAATGGCATTTGACTAAGATTTTAAAAATCTAATTACATTTACATCCCTGAAGACCACCGAAAACCTTTATTTTCTTAACTGAGCAGAGAGATTGGTAGTGATGGGGGATGAGAATAGACATGGAAAGGAATGGCTCAGAAATCTGCTACTTAAAAAAAAATCTCCTAGCTCCTTGAGTATACATGCTGAAATTTCTAGTAAATAGCATATTTTAATGTTATTATTTTTGAACTCTCACAAAAAGCCCTCCATGAAGAGAAATTTTATAAGCATAAGTGATGAAAAATAAAAATGGAAATGAAATATTCTTTAAACATTCTAGTTTTTCTTTTTAACACAATCTGCTTTCTTCTTTAACTGCTAAGTCAAAAACTAGGCTAAAAGCTAAAAGTCATGTAGGCTACCATTCAAGTCCAAGGTTAAAACTCAGAAACAATAAAGAGGAGGCTCTTGTCTTCTGAGGGAGACCTTTTATCCCCGGACAAACAAAGATGGTTTGGTTCAATGCTGACACGTCATTACTAATTTGTGCGGGCAGGCGGTATAATTCAAGGCTAGGTGGATGGATTTGGGGTCAGACATTCCCATGTTTGAGTCCTAGCTTTGCGATTTTCTAGCTTTGTGAAATTAGACAGGTTCCTTTGGTACTTAACCACTGTGTATCTTAATTTACTCATCTGAACATAGACATAATAACAATGCCTTGTGTGGCTGATGTAAAACTAAAATAATAAAATGTAAATAAAGTGCTTAATGTAGTGACTGGAACACCATAACCACCTAGTCATCAATAAATATTAATTATTATTATATAACTATTTAAATTAATTTTCAGGAAAGCCTTAAGAAACACTGAAAATCTATATTCAAATCCATGAAGAACTTTGGCAAGATCTACCACCTACACGGCAACAGACTCATTAAAAAGAGTTCAGAGCCCTGGCTGGTGTGGCTCAGTGGATTGAGCGCAGGCCTGTGAAGCAAAGGGTCACCGGTTCGATTCCCAGTCAGGGCATGTGCCTGGGTGCGGGCCAGGTCCCCAGTAGGGGATGTGCAAGAAGCAACCACACATTAATGTTTCTCTCCCTCTCTTTCTCCTTCCCTTCTCCTCTCTCTCAAAATAAATAAAATCTTAAAAAAAAAAGAGTTCAGAAAAAAAAGGAAGATGCCATCTTTTGCTCTGTTTATATTTAAGATACTCTAAAAAGTTTCATTTACAGGAAGACATATTTTTTTTTTAAGACAGCAGCATGCATGGGGTGTTGAAATGCCTCATTTGACCTATACAAGTAAAAAGTGGCGGTCACACTGCTGGGACAGCCAAGCAACACAGACGACTGACATTGAATGCATAGCAAGGTCACCTGGCACTTCTGCAACAAACGACTGCAATATTTGCGTTACATTTTAGCTCACGGGAATGCGTAAGACAAAAACAACAAAAGCTCTCTAGGAGTTTGTTCTTTCTCTGATTGTGGCTGCAGTTTTCTCTAGCAAGTTGCCTTTGTTCACGTGGCAAAGCACATGTGCCTTTTCGCCATCACTTCCTTCCCCTTTCGAGTTACTCACTTCGCGCCCCCTCTGACTCACTTGCCTGCCTAATTTCCTTTCTCACTGCACTGCCCATTCTTCCGCTTCTTCGCCATTGTATAAATAATGAAGACTATGAATAATTGAGTCACTGTTTGCTGAGTGACTACACATTTGGAAGAAAAGCAAAAGAATATATGTATTTAAAAAATGAGCTGCTTCTAAGTGCTTTTTCGTATGACTGTGTCATCTTCAAATTGATATTAAGGTAATAAGCAACTAAGGTGGAATGTTGAACTACCAATATGAGTAATATAATGATACCATTATTCAGAAAAAGCCACAGTGAAGGAAAATAGCTGATCACAAACTGAAATGTAATCACAGAAAAATAAACTGAAATACTAATCAGTTCTCTTTGTTTTTGAAAGTTAACACAATCAGCTACTTCTAAATAGCAAATTCTAATACATAGAACTCAAGAATATAAATGAAACATTAGACCAGGTAAATTAAAAAAAAAACTTCAGGAACAAAAATCAGATAAAACCTAGGTAAAACATGAAGACATTTTTTCTTAACAAAACTGATTTACCAATGACAACTGTGTCAAAACCCCCAGAATCCTTTGCAAAGTAAAGCTGCAACAGGCAAGTATTAAAACTTCCCCATGGAAAGCTGAATTCATCTCAAAAAGCAGAACAAGCTCTGGTTAACTGAATTCCGCTGCAAGAGTGAAAAACATTTTCAAGGCAAAAGTATCTCCGACAAGTCACAAAGAGATAACTAAGTTTAAACACTATTTAAATACCAGCACAAGAATTACAGAGACCACTTAGTCCACTGTTGTTCAAAATGTGGTCCACTGAAATAGAATCACTTAGGCAACTTGTAAAAATGTCATATTTTTAACTCAAAGATTCAACCCAACAGACTCAGACTCTCTGGAGACAGAGCTCAGCAATCTGCATGTGTAGCAAGTATCCAAACTGATTACTGTTCACGTTAAAGACTAAGAACCGCTGATATAGGTGAATCTTCTCAAATTGCCAGTAAACAGAGGGCCCATGGGGTTAAGCCCTGTGTGAAAGTCCTGTAAACTTACAGCACTTGCTAAACACCCAGTTTGTAAGAGACAAAGGGCAGACTAACATTTTGATTCTTAGACCTTCAGGACAGTGTTCCTTCTGCGGCACCATGCTTACTAATCAGACTTAATTGGAATTCAGAGTTCAAGAAACATTTAGAGAAATATAACAGACATCTACGTTACAGTTCTGAACAGTTTCTTGATTTAACAAAGCCCTTCCCATGTAACACACTCCCTGCTTTCAGACCCCCTCTTTCCATATGGAAAAAGCAAGAATGGTACGTTCCGTTCCGAGAGGAAACCGGGGCAGATAGGAGGCATCGCTGTACCGTGTCCTTTGAGGATTCATTCCGCCCTGGTGAATTTTAATGTCTGAGGCCCCAGGCACATTTAAGCACAGTACTTTTGCCAAACTTCAAGGAGAAAATCTAAGCAGTTCAGAGGGCTGGGCAGGGAGGAGGAGGGAACATTCCAACTAAAATACAATTGTGGTTTTTAAAAATGCTCACAGTTGCATCCAGAAGTGTTTGTTCCCTCATCGCTTCCTCTGGTCTTTGCAGTTTCAACTCTTGTTGGAGCTGTTGGTTGTCAAGCACAACTACCTGTAACCTCTTTTTCATTCCAGAGAGTTCCTCCTATGAGAAGCAGAAACCGATACAAAATACATTCAGCATTCGGAGGCAGTGCTTTTAGTTGCTGATTACTAGATGACCTGACATGGTGAAAAGCAGGGAAGACTTATGCTCTCCACCCATTTTTCTGAAGTTCTATAATTGTGTTTAGACAGACAAATATTAGTTAACAAACAAAGAGAAGGCTGAGGGTATGCAGTAGGGGGTCTGCTGATGGCCTTTTCACATAGGCGTGTGGTCTGACCATTTTTTCTCCGAGGGATTAAGGCTTATAGAAAAGCTTTAATTCAAGGGGTTATCGGAAAGAGTTCTAAGGAGGAGGCAGAGTGCTGAAAACTAAGGTAAGATATATTATTACTCATCAAATGCCAAAAACTTGTCGAAAACTGACAGAGGACTCAATAGTTCACACAAGACTATGAGAATAAAAGGTCTGAAAGTTATAATGATTATCTATGAACTGGTAGCCAGATGGAGGGAAATTGTGAGTGAAATACTTTGGTGGAGAATTCTGAAAGAGTATTTTATTAGCCTTTCAGGGTGTAATATAAGGAATTACAGATAAATAACAATTAGAATAGCTACTAAATGGCATTTCATTTTCTGAAAAATATCAAAAATTATCCATATGTTGACAGTATACTACTTAACTTAATCTTCATTACTAGTGTAACCAAAAACTATTATGCAATATATGCAAATTATATTCAATTATTATACTCAGAAAAGAAAACCAAAGCTGTAATTGAAAGCTATAATTTTAACAATATTACAGACTCAGCTTAACCTTTCACTTTCACAAACAAGAAAAAAGCTAAACAAGCTGAAAAATCCACCACTCTTCTTAGATTCATCAGAGAACTGAAGTCACAGGAAAACTTTCCTCCCCAGGTTGGAGAGACAGACAGGCGCTCCTGAGAGTCACAATGCACGGAGACTTCTGGGGAAACAGCACTGGGCTAGGAGCGTGTGATGTGCATGTGATGAAATGCTCATTATTGGCAAGCTGAGAGTTAAAAACTTGAGGTGGGCCCAGTGTTAGGGGGAATCCTGCACTTCTGTGAGATTTATCTCTAGGACACCAGGTTCTTACAGCAAAGACTAGAGAGAAACCCCCCCACGCTTCCACCAGCAAGAGAGGAGAGCAGCCATTTTGAAACATGCCCCAAGCATTCTGTTCTTTTTAACGAGACTTTCCTCCAAAGAAACTATTTTACCAGAGCCTAAATAACTGTTTTTTTCCAGTCCTAACAGACCTAGGGGAAGGGAGATACCCAACTCCAGCTCCTTCTAGACTTCCTGTCTCACTTAAAGGGAGAGGAAGACTGGCAAATGCTTGTGAAGGTCATGGCCAAGGGGCACAGGCTCACTAAAAAACTGAGACGTGGTCACAGGACTAGAGAATGCTTCCCATGCTCCCACATCTTACCACTCCATCAAAAGGGCGCCTATCTAATAACAGGGAAATGCACTAAATTAACTGCACGCCTTATATCCTATTTTGGAAGAATTCCCGAGGGAAGCCCAGAGACAACAGGGAGACAAAAGCCAAGGCATCAGAGGAAATTTTAGCCTCTGACACCTACAGCAATGGCAAACCATAGACGCAGTCTAACCCCCAGCCAAAAGAACATAAAACAGAAACATAAAGCAAATAAACATCAATCCTCACACCAAATGTCTCTTTCCCTCAGTTCCTTTTACCTACTACCTCACATCTAGCATTCAACAAAAAGTTACAAGATGTACGAAAAGACTTAAAACAGAGTTTGAAGTGAGTAAGCAAGCATAGCACCAGACTTGGATATGGCAGGGATGTCGGAGTTCCAGATTGGGAGTTCCAAATAATTATCATTAATATGCTAAAGAGTCTGGTGCGGAAAGTGGACTACACGCAAGAACAGATGGGAAATACAAGCAGAGAAATGAAACATCTAAAAAAGAATCAAAAGAAAATGCTGGAAATAAAAAGCACAGCAATAGAACTGAAGAACGCCTTGATGGGCTCATTAACAGTCTGGACACATCCAAGGAAAGAATTAATGAGCTTGAAGAACTGTGGTTAGGAACTTCCCAAATTGAAATGCAAAGAGAAACTCAGGATGAGAAAGAACAGACTATCCAAGAATTCTGGGACAGTCATAAAAGGTGTAATGTGTAATGGGAATTCCAGGAATAGAAAAAAGAGATAGAGGAGAACAAATATTGGAAGCATTAATGATCAAGAGTTTTCCAAAACAAATGATAGGCCCCAAATCACAGGTCCAGGAAGCTCAGAGAACACTAAGCAGGACAATACCAAAAAGTCTACGTCTAGGCATATCATATTCAAATTGCAGAAGATCAGAGACAAAGGGAAAATGTTTAAATAAAGAAGTGGGGGAAGGAGGGAGGGGAAACCATACTTATAGAGAAGCAAGGATGATTACATAAGACTACTTTTCAGAGACCATGTAAGCAGAAAGAGAATGGAAACAGATATTTAAAGTATTGAAAGAAAAAAATCCACTCAGGTAATCAAAAATGCAGGGAACTTGTTAGCAGTACACTTGCCTTACAAGAAATATTAAAAGAAGTTCTTCAGAAAGGAGGAAATTTATATAGGTTATAACCTCAGATCTATATTTCAAAAAGCGTTAGAGAAGAAATATATTGAGATAAAATCCTTAATTTGTCTTAATCGTAATTGATGTATGAGTCTATATTACATATAACATATTACATATATATTACACATAGCAGTATGCTGAACATTGTAATAGCAACAGTGGATGTGGCGGTTATAGCTTCTGTGTAACTGAAATGAATAATGGCAATGTTGTAAAGAGTAGAAGGGAAGAATCGAGAATGCCCTGTTATAAGAAATCTGCCCTAACCCTGAAGTGGTCAAGTCTTATTTGAAAGTAGACTTAGATTAGTGGTAAATGTAATTGCAAATTCAAGGACAAACATTTATTAAAGTAAAATAACAAGCCCATCTGATATGATAAGAGAGGAGAAAAAAATGAAATAATAAAAATACTTAAAACCAAAGATAGCAGAAAAAGAGTGGAAAACAAAAAAGAAAGGAAGGAAGGAAGGAAGAAAAAAAGAAAGAAAGAAGGACAATGAATAGACAACAATAACAAATATGGTCGATATTAGAGATATCCAAGTATATCAATAATCACTGTAAACCTCCATGGTCTGAACACACCGATGCAAAGACAGAGACTGTCAGAGTGAGAAAACAAGACCCAAGTATGTGGTGTCTACAAGAAACCCACATTAAATATAAAGATACAGATTAAAAGTAAAGGATGGCGGAAGACATACCATGCTAACATAAACCAAAAGAAAGCTGGAATAACTGTATTAATTTCAGACAAAGCAGACTTTGAAACAAAGAAAAATATCAGAAATGAAAAGGGGGAAATTCTTCAAGAAGACATAATCCTTAATGTGTGTGTGCATGGGGCTAATAATAGAGCACCGTGCACATACCTCACCACAGATCTGCAAGTGGAAAAGAAGCGCGTGAAAAAGTCCAGTATTACATGTCATCAGATACCAAATGCAATGAAAACAGTGAGCTACCACTACACACCTCTAGTACTCTAAGATCCCAAACACTGACTACATTTGTCCCAAATGGGACAAAGATGTGATACAAAAAGATACCAGTAACTACTATAAAAATATCATATGACCTGATGCACTGATATTGACAAAGGAAAGAAAGAAAGAAAAAGTCAAGCACTAACGTACTTTGGGAAGTCAGAAGGGCTCCAACGGCATCCACAGCATTACTAAACTCCAAATAGTCGAGCAATATCACTGCCTAGTGTTTCGAGCCGTAGGGGACACTAAAGCTTTTGGATCATTGTTATCAGCACTCCCAGGAACCATTCTTATCATTCGAAGTCAAGGTATCAACCTTTATACTGACAATGGAGCAGATTTAGTCCAGCAGCTGAAGTCCCTTCCTGCTGCGCCCAGCTTAATAAGTTGAAAAAGGGGGAGAGGGGATGACCGGAATTACTATTCCAAAGCATTTGTCGTCAGCTGGGCTAAAGTAAACGGAGTGGAAAGAAAAAAATTCTGAAACATGAGATCAGATTATCAAGAGATATGAGACATAGTTCAGGTACGGGCTGCTGGGAAACTAAGCAGTCAGAAACAGCACGGTCAAGGGTGTCATTCCCCAGCCTGCTACATATAATCACAGCAATTGTGAATGTAATGCTATAAACACGAAGACTAAGAAGAGCACCTTTGCATAAAAGACATCATTCCTGTAAACTTTAATTTAGGTAACTTCACATTTTTAGTGAGAAACTCACCTTGCAGAACTTGACTTCGGCCTCTAAATGATGGATGTATTGGGACTGATCGTTGATGATGGGGACGAGGTTGTGGACAGTAGGCACAGTGGTGTCCTCATATTCTGAGGACCTCTATGAAAAAACAAGTGCGGCATGTTTGGATTTAGCAAAGAATCATGAATATCATCTTCACATTCAATTTAGCACTGATGTCATATAAACAGAGACCAGATTATATGTAGCTAGTAGTATTTATTTCTCTATCCTATAAATTCTGCAAATAGATAAGATTCAGGGACATGAACATTTTTTAATGGAAAGTGAAGGTGGTGATAGAAGGCACATGGCAAATGGAAAAATGAAGAGACAACCCTCTCCAAGGAAGCTCCGTGGAAGAGGAGGGCCAGCTGAAACTGCAGAACCACGCCCTGCTGAGGGGCTTCTTCAGACACGTGTTTGATGCTAAGTGTGTAGTGATGGTAAAATTCTACCTTCACTATTACTTCGGCCATTTAAACCTGGCCAAATCCTTTCCTCACCCTTTCTTCCCACCTATCTTAGCCTTTAGGATAGCACATTTCTCCAATCAGGAAAAATATAGTCTGTCAAAGCAACGGCAATAAAAGATTTCACAAGAAATAGGGTGTAACTTCTTGTATCACACAATTTTACAACCAGGTATTTTTAAACGTAGAACAAGATGACATACTTTGGTTTTGACATTTATAATAAAAGAGTACAAAGGATGTACATCCTTTACGAAGGATGTACTCTTAAATAAAAGAGTACATTTATAATAAAAGATGACAAAGGATGGCTAGAATTATAATTAAGTAAATTCTTAAAATGATCAAACACAGATATAACCTTCTAAAAAAGAAATGGTAATCTTTTCCACATTTTGTTCCTTTTTTATAGTTGGTAACATTTGCAAGGTAAATTCTCCCAACTATTTCCTCACTCACGTTTTTCAAGTGAACAATGAATTAAAAAATCAGGATTCCCTCTGCCATAGAGGTCCCTCCTGTGCAGCTAAAACAATCAGAGAGAAGATCATTTCTTTCAATGCTGTGCGCTCTGAGCTGCCCTGCTCAGCATTGTCTATAACATGTACCATTAAAATGACATTGTAAAGTGAAAACATAGTTAGAAAAATAATGCTTTTGTTGGGTTGCACATGTTGATACTTACCAAAGGGGACATTTTTCGTCTTCTTGATGGAGATACCTCACTTTCCTTAGTTGCTTGTTGATGCAACAAAGCTTTGAGTTGATTAACTACAGGGCAGAAGCAATGGGTTTATTAATCTTATTTGAGATCCACAGTTTATCATCACCCCTCCGTCCTTCCATCCTTCTAAGAAATATTGTTTAAACACATATTATGCATGAAGCACTGGGGATGCAAAGGAAAGATGGAAAAATCTCTCCCACTTAAGAGTTAAGAATCCACGAGGCAAGAGTGATACACTAATAGATATAAAACAATATAAGTGTGTATGTAGACCCAGAGGCATACATAGTGCTACAAAAAGAGGAAGCACCTAATTGTGCCTCTTTTCACAGAGAAGATATCGCTGTGAAAGATGAACAGGAAATCACTAAGCAGAGAAGGGTAAGAAAAACTCCAGTAGAAGGCATGGCACGTGCAAAAGCATAGGAGCAGGGCCAGGACATGGCTTGCAAGACAGATGGTTGGAAGGAGGGTAGAAACATGAGGCTACCAAGGAAGCTTGGAGCCACCTAATAGGAATATCGCTACGATGCTAGGATTTTGGACTTTGGCCTAGATAGACATTGGGAAGTCAAAGAAAAAAATTAAGCAAGGGAACCGTATTAGCTGATTTGTAGTTCAGGAATAAAACCGTAGCAGTAGAGTGGAGGATGGGCTGGAGTCATTACTGCATGGAGTTTAAAGAATTCTCTGTGGGTCGTCCAGGGCAGGGCCACGCTCAGCTCACCAGCATGGCTGTGCTGTAGTTCGTGCCAGGCGGTCCCGGTGTCCTCTTGGCCTACGTTGGCGCTTAAGGAAGGATCCAGAGCATCTTCCCCAGCACTGACTTCGCCTTCTCCCAGGGTGCATTTCAGCTGGTGAATGCTTCTCTTGGCACGTTCTACAACAACATGGTAAAAGTGAGGCTGCTGAAATCTGATGACCGCATGGTGTGCAATACTTGGGCAGTTCCTGAAGGAGAAGCAAGACTTCTGATACTCTATGGCAAAAGGCAGAGTGCTGTTTCTAGCTTGCTGAGGAATCTGGTAGAGGAAGTGAGAGAAGATTAAGTTCATGGGTTAAAGGTTACACTTGATGATCTCTAAGGTCCCTGGCATCTCAGTGGTTGATATTCACCATGTATAGTACTGCCAGCAGGAGCTTTGAAGGGGAGGGCTCCTTCCCCACCCACACCTCCAAACAAGAGCCAACAAATCAAAGCCCTTAAGACTCCCCTACTCCACCTGGAGACACTGGGCTGAGTGGGCAGAACCGACAAGGGGAACTCCACCATGCCGGGCATCTGCCCAGGGAAGCCTTTTTGTCCCCGTGGGCCCGCCCCCAACCACAAGACAGCCAATGCCTGGCTTGGTTTTGAATCAAAATTTGAATAACTAAAGTGCTTCCAGCGGTGAACTCTGGAGCACAGCACTGCAGATGTCACGCTGGCTGACTACATCTCATGCAGAAATTCCTGGCTAGTGCAACTGACGAACCCTAGAAGTGAAGCTGAAACTCACCAGCACATACTGAGCATACGGTCTAAGATGAAGTGTTTTAAGGCACATTACTCTCGAAGTTCATCTCTAAAAACGGTCCCCACGGAGCCCCGCCTCATGCCCTTCTCCTCCCCCACGTGGAAACTGAGCAGGTCAGTCAGGAGTTAACCAATACAATGCAGTGGGAGTTACACCAGGCCAGACCAGGCATGTCTTTAAAATGTCGCACAGGTTCTGCTTCCTCCCTCCTGGAGGGACTGTTTTTGTGAGCCCCAAGCCACAAGCAGGAAGTCGGACTCCTGTGCTGGTGAGACTGGGGGGAGGCCGTGGGGAAAGGAGAGGCCCTGGGACCACGTGGAGAAGGAGGAGTCCAGCCTGGCCAACTGCCCGGCAGAGCCTTCCAGGCCACTCCAGGGCCATCGGCCAGCGGAATGAATGCAATGGCACAGGAGAGGCCCGAGGAACAGGGGATTGCTAAGCAGCCACTCAGCTTTGGGGTGGTTTGTTATTCAGCGGTGGGTACCTGAAATAACTATTAGGGAAATAGTAACCCCAAACCAAGGATCTGAGTCTTAACGACAGAACGACACTGGGGACACTAGGAACACCGGTGATGACAGGCCTCGTCACTCTGCCCGACTTTAATGGGTATCTTCACATGCACAACCGCTCGCTGGAGAACCAGGCATTAGACTGGTAGCTTCATTAATTAAGGTCCAGTTTCTTTTTTAGGCTTAAACTTCTCATTGTTTCTCCTGCTCTCCTGATTAAATTCACTGGTTCCAATCCAGAAAAGTAAATATTTCAAAAAAAGTTCCTCGTACATTAGAGCCAGGACCCAGATTTCAGTCGCCATTTGCAAATTTTGACATCTGTATTGGAAAGTTGTTTTTTACCTCGTTAATTTACCATTTACATATATTTAACAGAAATTTATGTTGGAAAAAGATGGATTCCCATACACGTTCATGCGCAGCTATTATCTAAATATTTCCAGTGGATTCCATTTCAACAATTCTTAAGTTCTTCAGAGATGGCATTTTTCCTAAGAACAACTCAGCACAATGACAGCAGTGAAGTTTTTCTCTCCTGATCTGGGCTCTCTTTGACAGTTCAGGCCTATTTTCTCTCGTGTCCTCGGGAGAAAAAGCTCCTATTCTTACTACCTGTTGGGAACTGTAAGGAGGCTATAAAACACTTACGGTTTCATTACCAATTATCATTGAGAATATAAGCATACAGGACATTTGAAAAACAGATTCCATATTCTCCAAGCTCATCGATTTCAAATTAGGAAACAGAAAAAATAACCATAAGTTAATAGAAGAAAATACACCCTAAAACACACCCTATATTCCAAGATCTCTAATGTATGTTCCTCACTTACAGAAACTCATTTTCTACCTGGCTCAAACTAAAAGGAACAGGTCTTTCAGGTCAGAGTTCAACACGGATAGCATGACACGGTATTACTCATCTACACAAGTGACCCAGTGACTTTCTCACTTCATTTTCTCTGCCCCACCCCTGTGTCCCCACAGACCTTGCTCTGGCGGGAGCTTGGTGCTGAGGACAGCACGAGCCCATCTTCCTGTGACTCATCCTGAGTTTAAGAAAAGTCTGCAGAAGACTCATTCCTGAGTTTAGCAAAATAAGAAGCAGCAATATTTCCCAGTAACTGAGGAATGTATTTTCTAAAGAGACTTGTTAATGGAAAAGGAAAATCAAAGTGTTACGTGATAAGCAGTTCAGTTCTCGGAGCTTTAGATTTATGCACTTAAATCTATGAATAAAGCACTTATCTCCCAGGCATCCATTAGAAAGGAAACAGAGGGCTTGGCTAACATTCGGAGTGTGCGCTGCGGAGCTATCGAATGACTGCACCTCTAAGACAAAGGATTATTATTTATTTATACCTAATCTGACTAAAAGCTAATAAGCTATATTAAGGAAAATAAAGGAAATCTTAAACAAAAATGCACAGTTGAAATCCCTATAGGTAGAGTCCTTTCATCAGAGTGCGGTGATGACAGAGTTTGATGAACCCATTTAATCCCTTTACTCATGTTTCCAATGTCTCGTTTAGTCTTCTCGAATTTATGACGTTCAGAGATGACATGTTACATTGCACCATGAAAACAGTGTTATACGAAAAACTGAGATTTTGATAAGTGATATTTTTATTTCAATATAAATTGCAAAACATGTGCTACACACTTAACCGACAGAGTTAATCCTGAGGGATAACAGGCCCCGATGGTCCCAGACAGACAAAACCCCTCCGCTCTTCAGCTGGAGCCTCTGCGACGGGAGGCCCGTGACCCTATTCAGAACACTGCCCTCCAGACACAGTATCTGCTGCTGACACAGAAGGAAACCAGATGACGCAGGAGGTTCCAGTTCCTTCCCGCCCCGCTGCTCGCGCACACAGCTTTATCTGCCTAGAACCAAGAGGGAGCAAGAAAGGATACTCCTTTCCTCTTCTCTCCTGAGGAGACAGAGAGGGCCTCTCCTGGTGCGTCCTGATTCCTTCTCCGCAGTACCAAACCCGGGCTGAGCATAAACTTACTTAGGAATGCAAACACCAATAGGACCGCTGGGCCCTACAGAATCACACAAGCAGAAGTTTAAGTAAATAATATCTCTGCTCGTCCACTAGCCGAACATCGGCCACCACCATGAGCACTAGACAGGTTAGTCAGCTGCTGATTGCTGATGATTTGTGTCTGTCTGGGTTGTTTTTGTCATCCAGTTTCCCCACTTCTAACTCCTAGCTCACCGGGGGCCTCTCTTCATCAAGGTGTTTTTTGAACAAAAGGTAAGTATGTCCCAGACTAGGAGGCATCATCGCTTCCACACATACTGTGAATTATTAATTTCTACACTCCCCATCTGTACTGGGAGAAGTGAAGGGGAATTATGCCGGTGACAGGGACGGGGAGCCACACCCTGTGAAGCGCCCAGCTGTCTCTGAGAAAACATGCAATCAACCAGACCTCCCTGGGCTGAGACACGAGATACGCCGCCGTTCTCAAAACAAGTCCAGGCTAGGGCAGACAAGCAGAAAAGTGAGACCACAGCGAGATAAGAGATACATGTGCGTGTCCACCCTTGACTGGGCCTCAGCCTAGTTCAGAAGATTGCTGTCCCTGTTTACTAAGGGACTGACAGGGAGTACACACAAGATAAAACAGCATATTCCAAAATCAGACAAAGCCAGCTTTGTAAATGGACATGACAATAGTGAGAGAGATCAGAAGGAGTGCTATATAGGAAGTACAGAAATCTCAAAGAAAACACTATCAGAAGACTCGTAAGAGCTGACAAATGTGCTCAAGTGGTTGGCGCCAGGACTGAAAAATAATCCCAGCAAGAATGCAAACATCTTAAGAAAGCAGTGTCTGGAAGATCATTAATGATGCATGGATGCTGGCAAATCAAGGAGACTGGCTAGATGCAGAATGAGGGGTACACCTGGTATTCTTTTGGCACCGACTGGGAGGACTTATGCACCTGTCACTTTCCATTGATAAAGAAGTAATCCTAGCCAGACTGGCAGAACACGGGCAAAATCACCAGCCAGTACAATCTGTATCCTTAATTGTAATTACTCCCAAGTACGATTCCGGCAGAGCAAGGGCTGTGAGGAAAGCCTTGCTGCTTCAGGGTCACCGATTCTCAACCTCAGCACTATTGACAAGTGGCCCTGAAAATTCTGTTGTAAGGGTCTGTGTTGTACATGTTCAGCAGCATCCCGAGCCCTGACCCACTGGGTGCCGGCTGGTAGCAGCCTCCCCCTCTGAGGTCTGACAAACGAAAACATCTCTAGATGTTACCAAATGTCCTCTGGGCAGAAAACAGCAACCTGGCCGAGAACTACTGGTTTAGGTCAATCTAACAAGACAGCTAGTGCTCAGTCTTGAGGAGAGATGTCCATCAAACCCACCACGTCGCTGCATCGTGACTGCAGCCTCCTCTTGATGAAAAGTGAGCAGGACAGTGAGCTACTCTGGCACAGCGGTCGTGTGGGGCACTTCTGGTCCAGATGTCCAGACGAGGTGTTAGATCGCTCCCCACTGTAATCAAGAACTTGGAATTCATATTTAGCTCCATTTCAAGGCCTAATACACGAAGTAGTTGTTGTACGCTAAGGCCATTTTTCAGAGCTACCTTAGGTGATTATTCCTTTAAATATTCTAGTGGGCCTGGGTGAAGCTCAATCAAAATCAAGGTTGGTTTGGTAAGCACACAGGTGCATTTCCAGCTACTCTCTGAACCTTTGGACCCTGAAAGGAATATCATTAACTGAAAATGATAAAAAGTAAAACACACACACACACACACACACACACATACATACACCTTAGCAAAGTGCTTAGAGCACATCTTTTAAACAGCCCAAGAGAGAATATAATTATTCTCAGTATCTCAATAGCTTGAAAACAACTTAATCTCTTTTTTCTGTCCATTTTTGTGTGAAAATGCCCTTACAATTTTATAACACTGAGCCACGTTTGATTTTGGGTAATGCTAGAAATGACTAGTTATGTTCTGGAATATTAAGTCCTGTCTTTTGCCCATTTTACTCTATCAGAAATAGGAAAAGAAAGCTGAAATTCTATTGGATTTTTCTTATACTGGTAAAAGAAATGGTCATAAAAGTTAAAACTGTGAAAAAAAAGCCATATGAGTCTATCAAACAAACAAAAGAGATTGTAATTTAGATTTCATCAGCAAAAAAATGACTCAGATGTTTCCAAGTTTTATTTGTATTACCAATCCTTATTTAATAGCCAAACCATTCCATTTCCTTAATTTTTAGAAAACAGAGATGGTTCAGTCTGTACTGAAATACCAAAATAATTTTGTCATTTCACAGTGACTGCTTGCACAGAGGCTTTATCATGCTGTTGCCTGTCTCGGTCTCAATGAGGCTGATAGTAAAACGAACAAATAAGCAAACATTAGCTGTGGAGAATGGGTATGTCTATGTGTGTGCCTAATATACACACTGCATACGGCATAATAAAATACTCAGAAAAGATTCAAGAAGGGCAAAAAAGAAAAAAAGGAGGCGGAGCTGGAAGAGGAGGAGTAGGAGGGGCAGAAGGGGGGATGAAGAAAAAGAAGAAGAAGAAACAAGTATGATAAGTAAAGTTGAGAAAAAGAACTTTTGCTTAAGTTACACACATATTTTTGTAAGCTTGCCAAAGATCCAGATGATATCACTGCTTGTTGATTCAGTGACCAAATTATTGGCTAGTAAGATTACCACAGGCCTTCTGCAGATGTGAGCCCTTCCCTGGACAGAGACACCCTTTGTAGGATTTAGAGAGATGTGACGATCATATACAAGTAAAACATGGGACATTGGCATTATCTTCAGTTTTCTCAAAGGATCAGCCCCAGGTTATACACTTCCATTTTCAGCCTTTTACTTTCTATGAACTAGTTCTACTCCTTTTTGTTATTTTTCAAATATATTTTATTGATTATACTATTACAGTTGTCCCATTTTCTCCCATTTATTCCCCTCTGCCCTGCACACTCCCTGCCACCCGCATTCCCTCTGCCCCTTAGTTCCTGTCCACAGGTTGTACATATAAGTTCTTTGGCTTCTACATTTCCTATACTATTCTTAACCTCCCCATCTATTTTCTACCTACCATTTATGCTACTTATTCCCTATACCGTTTCCCCAATTCCCCACCCACGTCCCCGCTGACAACCCTCCATGTGATCTCCATTTCTGTGATTCTGTTCCTGTTCTAGTTGTTTGCTTAATTCATTCTTTTTTTAGGTTTGGTTGTTGATAGTTGTGAGTTTGTTGTGATTTTACTCTTCATATTTTTTATCTTCTTTTTCTTAGATAAGTCCCTTTAACATTTCATATAATAAGTGCTTGGTGATGATGAACTCCTTTAACTTGAACTTATCTGGGAAGCACTTTATCTGCCCTTCCATTCTAACTAAATGTTAGCTTTGCTGGATAGAGCAATCTTGGATGTAGGTCCTTGCCTTTCATGACTCTTCTTTCCAGCTCCTTCTTGCCTATAAGGTTTCTTTTGAAAAATCAGCTGATAGATTAATGGGAACTCCTTTGTATATAACTCTAGCCTTTTCTCTTTCAGATTCTTTCTGAATCTTTTCAGAAAGGAGAATCTTTTAAGATTCTCTCCTTAGCTTTAATCTTGGGTAATTGAATTATGATGAGCCTTGGTGTGTGCTTCCTTGAGTCCAACTTCTTTGGGACTCTCTGAGCTTCCTGGACTTCCTGGAAGTCTATTTCCTTGGCCTGATTGGGGACATTCTCCATTACTTTTTCAAATAAGTTTTCAATTTCTTGCTCTTCCTCTTCTCTTTCTGACACCCCTATGATTCAGATGTTGGAATATTTAAAGTTGTTCTGGAGGTTCCTAGGCCTCTCCTCATTTTTTTGAATTCTTGTTTCTTCATTCTGTTCTGGTTGAATGTTTATTTCTTCCTTCTGGTCCAAACTGTTGATTTCAGTCCTGGCTTCCTTCCTGTCACTGTTAACTCCCTGTACATTTTCCTTTATTTCACTTTGCATAGCCTTCACTTTTTCCTCTATTTTGCAACCATACTCAACCATCTCTGTGAGCATCCTGATCACCAGTGTTTTGAACTGTGTATCAGATAGGTTGGTTATCTCTTCATCACTTTGTTGTATTTTTTTTGGAGCTTTGATCTGTTCTTTCATTTGGGCCTTTTTTTTTTGTCTTGGCCTGCTTGTTACGTAGTAAGGGGCAGAGCCTTAGGTATCAGCCAGGGCGGGGCAACAACGTCACTGTGTCGTGACGCAGTACATGAGGCAGGGGTCGGAAAGAGTACAGTGCCGCTTGCTCTGTTCGGGTCTGGCTTTCAGTCACTTCCCCTGCTACCCACAAGGAAACAGGGCCCTTCTGATGCTGATTCCAGGTGGGTGGTTTTATGTATGTTCTAGGACCTTGTGGGTCTCTCCAAGGAACTCTCCTGTGAGGCTGGGAGTTTCTCCTGCTGCCATCGCAACCCCCACAGGTGTTTTTAGTCAGAGGTTTGAGGCTTTATTTTCCCACGCTGCAGCCCTGGGTTGCGGTGGTCTGTCTCCCTCCCCAGTTTTTCCTCCCGGTTTATCCGCACATGAGTGTGGGACCACTCGCTCCACCAGCCACCACCTTGTCCGCTCCACCAGCCACTGCCTGTCCCGGTCTGCCACCTGCCGCCTGGCCCCGAGTCCTCTCCACCCGGCTGCCTGTCTCCGCCCCTCCTACCAGTCTGGATGAATGTTTCTTCTTTAACTCCTTGGTTGTCAGACTTCCATACAGTTCGATTTTCTGTCAGTTCTGGTTGTTTTTTGTTTTTAAATTTGTTGTTGTTCTTCTTTTGGATATGTAAGGAGGCACAGTGTATCTACCTACGCCTCCACCTTGGCTAGAAGTCCCTCTTTACTCTTATTTTTACTGGAGAGAAAAAAACTGTTGTCATGCACATGGTCCAATCCAGTGCTGATGGAAGGAACATCAGAGATCTGGGGGTCGGAGAGGGGTGCCTGGAGTGGGAACAGGGCTCACACGTGTGTTTTGTTTGGCCAGCACAGTGTGGGAGGAAGGGGGAAGAAAAAGGGAGGAGAAGGAAGGAAAGAGGAAGGAAGCAAGAGAGAAATTGGATTGTTTTTAGAAAAAGTATCATCTGCCCAGCTCTGCCATAAGCCTCACCATTCCCTCATGTCTTCCACTGACTCCATCACACATTCTGTCATCTGTCTGGCTCCTAAAGGCAGTAACTTTCAAATCTGGTTCCAATTTTATCTTACAGATGAAGATGAAGAATCCAAGAATGGTTGATTAACTTGCCTAAGGTAACAGATGGGTATCAGCAAAGCAACTGTAAGAGACAATGAGCTGGCTCCTAGGGCCACATTCTCCTCCTCTGACTTCATCGTACTCCTCCATGAATTCAATCTAGAGCCTGAAACACCAAAATGGTGCCATAAAAAGGGGGAGTGGGCATATGTAATGTACATAGAAAAGAAATGACATATTCCTATCACTGTGCAAATCTGTTTCATATTTCTTTACGTGCACCCGACCAGAGGAGGCCGGGAACCAGGTGAATGGATGAGTCACGCACACAGGCGTTGATGAAACTTGCCCTTAGCTAACACCGCAGCAACAGACTAGACAGGATTCTGTTACTGAGGCCGGGACACTGCATTTATGGCAAGTTCTTGCCTTCTTTCTAATATCATGCCCCTACATTCAAATGTACTTAAAGCAGCCTGGACTGCCCATGATTCTGCTTTTTCTTACTCTCTCTTAGCTACGAACTAGTCTATTTTATACTTCATGGTCTTGTACAACGTGTTGAATTTAAATGAGAAGAGAGGCATTTGCTCTGCTCCCCCGTTACCAGTATAGTTCTCAGCCATTCTGTGGGTCTTGAATAATAGCTGTGTATAGGGTGAATGAACCCTAAGCACACTGCCAGGAGACCTCCCAAGGCAGTTTCAGTTCTATATTAAATTCAGTGACTCCCAGGATACCTGGGTTATGCCCACTTTTTTTTTTTACTACACTTCATATTATTTCATATCATTTAATATCATTTACAGTGTAGGGATATCACAGCTTTGTGGGGCAGTGAAGTCTTCCAGTCTATTTTCCCCCAGGACTCTTGCTCTGCAGGAATGTCATTAAACTTTTCCAATTTCTTGCACTGGGGACACAGACAAACCAAAGGGGAGACATCCTTAGAGGGAAAAAACGATGGCTACATCTGAAAGGGCGAGGGACAGGATGAGAAGTAAGGGTGGAGTCTGCATACGGACTCCCTATTTCCAGGGCTACTTCAGGATCCTCGGAGTTAAGGGAGCGAGACTTCCACTCACGGTTTTAAGGCAAGAACTCTGATTGCGCTTTTTACATCAGAACTTCAAATTCTTAATTTACTGTAATAATACCACACTTATATTTAAAGCATATAAACGAGGAAAATATGAGGGACTAGCATGGAAAACTGTGAAAGCATTTTGCATTTTTGCGTGGCTACTTTCTGGCTGAGTAGAAAGGAGGGAATATTAGTAATGATTACATGTACAGTTATTTAGAAATCAGAGGAATAACTTGTGAGGAAAAACCAAGAATTCTTATTAGCTTTTTCTCTAATCCTGAACTAGGTAAGACATTTTGGGGAAGTAATGGCAGACAGACAAAACCAAATAAGCCAACAGAACAAACACAAATCAGTTCAAGAGAACTTAAATTATGTTTTATCTGATTGTATAGTAACACAAGCCTCAAGTTATTAAGCACAAACACTCAAAATCATGAAGTTCCCCATATATAATAATGCCACCATATTTTATTTATTCAGAAACACAAATTTTGACTTTAGGAGAATTATCCTAATTGTAAGTGGTAATTTATATGTATGACATGAAGAACCTCTGATTATACTCTGCTTCAAAATTATCTGTTTTGTTTCCTTCCATGAGGTGTTAAATAAACTAAATAAACATGAAAATAAAAACGCTACTAAATAAGTAATCAAATAAGTCCTGAAAACCCATAAAAAATCAGGTTCTATTGTTGATTCATTATAAAGTAATCACTAAAAATTTTTAAAGTTAGCTTGTTTCTTTGCTTTTTGCCTGCTTTTGATCATGTCTTCACTATCTTATATTATTAGCACACTGAAATTAAAATGTATTAGCTTTGAATGAGAACTCTTCACATTATAATCACTAAAAGCAGCAGCGTGGGTATTAAACATAGCACTAAAACATTAGCTTGAAATTAACCACTGCATCAAAATGCCTAATATTAAATGGCCCCCAATACTTACATAAGAATTCAAAACAAGGTCAAGAAGGAGAAATATTAGGAGACACAATGCAAAACAACAATCTTTAGCCAACCTCAAAAATTAAACAAAATCACTCATATTATCACTGCACAGTATTTGTCTTGTTTTCAAAGGAAAAGTTAGAAGTGGCTATTTCTGTATCTAACAGTTCTTGAAACATTAGCAGGGTGATGAAGGTATTCATTAAGACCAATAATTTTACTCTTGCAGTTTGAATACTGAATGTTGGCACTTTCTCTAATGCTGCTGACAGATGGGAACAATAAATAATAACTCTTACACAGTCTAGAGTCACTTGAAAATATACTTTCTAATCTCCTTGAAAAATCTTCACTTTGGTGCAAGTACTAATTATAAATAGCAGCTAACATTTAATGAGCGCTTCTTATGTGCCAAACACTGATCTTTACCCTTAATTTCTACCATAGGGATCTGTAATTATTTTGTTTGTTGTCTTTCTCCCCCACTAATCCAGAGGCTCCACGGGGACAGGGACTTTGTCTAGTTCCTCATTGTATCCCCAGCACCTAGTATGCCTGACACACTGGCACTCAATTAATATATGAGTCAGCATTCTATATGCTTTAAATAATTTTTTTAAATGGTTGGTCATGGTAGAGGGTTAAGAAAGTGCAGCAGAATGTAAAATAGAGTGTATCACATCTAGTAGAATCAATATTCTTTAATGAAGCTTTTCTTTTAGTTTATACATATATATATATGCTCCATACAAAATGGACTTCTGATGAGTAACAGAAAAAAAGTCTGAAAATTATTGATTTACATGGATGATTTCATTTGCTCTTCACAATAACTCTGTATACGACACCATAACTTCCACTTTAAAAGAACAGAACTGAGGTTTCTAGATGTTATGTATGATGTCCAAGATGACAGAGCTATCTACGAGTATGGACTTCATTTCTACACATATTCACTCATATAGAGTACTCTACGAAGAAAATCTGAATTAACTAAATAAGGTTTCAGTCATAATAATCGTGACATGATTAATAAAGAAACACATAAGCTTTTAAAACAGGTCTGACTGAATTTAATATTTGACTGTGCCTGTGTGGGGTTTGTCCTCACTTAATGTCTTTACCCCTCCATTTCCCCATGTGTAAAATAGGAATATTCATAAGGTTGTTTAAAGTTTTAAATGATTTAATGTATGTAAATAGCCTAGACCACTAAATATAGCTGTTGTGATTAAAGTAATTATTAGTGCTGTTTTTTCCCCTGGTCCAATAAATCCCAGCCAATCCACTACACCATAATTTGAATGTGTAAAAAGCATGAACCAGGAACTTATTGGGCTAAAGAGCGAAGTATGAGAACTGTGCAAAGGTGGCATAGAGCCATCCAAAAGTTTCTGCGGGCGCTGTATGAGGAAGACATCTATGTCAAGATCAGAGAGTTGGCTAAGGAAATCAATGGAAACACCACTGGTTAATAGTAAAAAGAAACAAGACTATTCCATCCTTCATCAAAAACATCCATCTTCTTCCTCCGCATCCCAGCTGGGGCCGATCCAAGGCATTAAGAAAGGCACCTTGCCATCTCCCGCCCAGTAGACCCTGGTACCAAGGGGCTATGGCACAGGGGTTCGGAGCAACTCACCCCGGAGACTCCGTTGGTATTGCCCCAGAATCTCCTCCAGGGTAGAGTTCTCCGGGGACTTCGCCATGCACACACTCGGGACCTAGAGATGGGAGTTAGGTGACACACTGTCCAGTGGTCTCCCCTCCTAGAACAGGAGGCCTTAGCGCCCTGGCAGAACCCACCAGCTTCCTGCTGCTGTCAATGGGGAGCCAGGAACCCTGGACCGAGCGCGAAGGAGCTCTTCCCACCCACCGGCCCTCCCGGTGGATGATGGGACTTGTGGTTCACAGACTCGGACTTGCAGCCTTGACGCTCCTGAGAGACCTTCCAACGACACTACGATTCCCAGAGGGCACCGCGCTCCGAGCTCAGCCTTCGGCGGTTTGGTTGCCAGATCCAGTTGCCAAGAAACTGCTTGGAGGCTCCGCCCTTTTCCTGACTTAGTCCTGCCTTCAACCCATCCGGCTGTTTGGACCACCCAACTGACAGAAAAGACTCACTGAAGGCCTGGACCCTTCCAAATCTGCTAGTAAGCATTCGATCCTTGAAGCCTGTCAAGGACGCAGTTAAGCTCTACACTCTTCAGCCACGACATTTGTCAAAACGGCCAAATAAGCAAGAAAAATAAGTTCTAAATCTTCCAAAGAGCTTAGTGTGAAAGACGGCTGACACTACAAATCCTAGCATGCCCAGCAACCCGACCTCCACTTGGATTTGGCGCACTGCCCGCTGGGAATTGTAGTCCTTGTCAGTTGCGGTCCCAGCTAATCCTGGGGTCCTCTTCATTGTTCAAGTTGGTCTGTGAGGCACGCCTGCGCAGTAGGCAGCTGGAAAAGCCTAGGGTTGAGACCCTCTGCACAACCCCTTTTCATTGTCTGCTTTTGGCGCCTGCGCAGTAAGAGATCGTTGGATCTGAGCCGGAGAAGGGGATAGGGCCGGGCTCCTCGCCCTTTCCCCAAGCGCCTGCGCACTAGGCGGCCGCTCTTTGCCGTTACCGCTATGTGTGGGGCGTGTGTGGAATAACGTATTGCCCAGCGGAGCTGAGAGGCCGGGAGCTGGATCACGGCGACAGCGACGACTACGACGACAACGACAGCGTGGGGGTGGGGGAGGACGGCGTGCCAGAGACTCGCGGGACGCGACGCGCCCCGCCTTTCCCATCCGGTCCCGCTCTCAGCGGTGAGGGGTAAGTGATGCGCTCAATCGCTGGGGTTAGGCGCTGCCGGTGCCGCCGCCACCGCAGCTGCCGCTCTTCCACATCCTCTTCCTTAGGATCGCAGCCGGGGCTCCGGCCGCGGCCCGCGGCAGGGCGGGGGTGCAGGGCCGGGAGGCGAGGGGGCGCTTTCCGGATGCTCCGCGCGGCGCCGCCACCCCCACGCACCGGATCCGAGGCTCCACGGAGCCGCCCCTCCAACCCGACCCACCCTCCCGCCGGCCCTCCGGTGCCGCCGCCGCCGGTTCCTGGAACACATCGAATCGTTTCAGCTCTCTCCGGGCTTTGTGCAGCCCTCCCCCTCCGCCGTGGCAGCGCGAGGGGCGCGGGCGGAGCCTCGCAGGGAATGGCTGCGCTGCCGCTGGGACGCGGTTTCTCCCGGAGCCGAGCAGCCAGCAGTCCCGACCCCTCTTTGTGGTTGCTTCTGGGATGTGGGGCGGTTGGCGCGAGGTCAGGCGAGGAGCCTTGCGGACGCGGGTGGAGGGCGCGGAAGATGTGGTGTCATGCACCCTGCCAGGCGACTGCACCCCGCGCAGGCTCTGGCTCCGTAGTAAACCCCGGGGAGGAGACAGTGGCTTCCTGTCGGCTTCATTGTCCTGAGATTCAAATGTGGGGCTTTGGATAGTTGCCTTCATTTCATTACCCAGGGGGCGAAATCTTAGCAGTTGACCGAAGGCTGGGCGGGAAGACGTGGGGTTGGGATGCTAAGTCATAGAATCTCTGTTTCCTTGGTGTTCAGTGGAGTTTCATTTATTAAATTGAAGAATGTAAGCTCCTGCAGGACAGGGACAGTGCCTGTGCAAGCATTGCCGAGGTGATCAATGAAAAATTACTGGATGGCGATGAAGACTGGGCGGGGAGGGCCGACGACGGAGCTATTGTGTAGCTGGGAGATGAAGCAGCAGAATTGTTTTTTCATTGGGTGGGGAACGCATTCACGTTCCCAAGTGAATAGATTAGGATACATCTTGCTTTTTTTTTTTTAAAGCAATCAAAGCAAAGAAAAAAATAGGCCTGGTGCATTTCTACTTACGAATTTGTTTATTCCTATTTTTATTCTCTTTATGAAAATTCACTCCCATTTGAGAGAAATGTGCTGAAGCAGAAGATACATTGAAAATGTATCTTTTAAAATGATTTGATCGTTCAGCTTGCAATGCTTCCAGGCGTGTGCTGGCGTTAGAACCAGTGGAAGAGAATGAAGCGGGACAGGGAGGAGCAGGTGGGGGAATAATGTGAGAGCAGAGTTGTGTGATGGATGCAGGGTCTAGAACTTCGCTGCTGAAATCCTGCCTGGGGACGCTTCCAAGATTTAGGAATTCAGCCCTGGAAATATTACACTGCAGGTTACAAACCATTTTGTATTTTTCTGCCATTGTTTTTTTTTTTTAAGTTACTAGGGCTGATTGTACTTCTTACTAACTTTGTAGATGTTGTTTGATTTTGCTGTTTTAAAACTGGAGAGTTCAAGTGCACTTGACAGAGGAAGGCACTACAATTTTGGAAAGTTAACTGATTTGTCTACTAAGCCAAACTGCTAATGAAAGGCAGAGCCAACTAAACCCAAGGTCTGTCCTGCAGAGGCTCTGTCCACTGTGTCCCTTAGTCCCCTATCCTGTGAACATGGACGGAAAGCTTCTCTACAGTCTGCGTGGTCTGTGACAGTCAAGTTCATTGGTACCCTGGTTGCATTACTCTGATCCTTTGTAATGTAAAAATAATAATTCTACTGTAGTGGCACTTTAGCTTTATAAATTAGTGATGTAGGGAAAGATACTACAACATGGGCATTTCATAAAAACAGGAACTTGGAATTTTTCCCACTACTATTTATTAGTATATGTACTTTAATATTTTATGATATTCAGTAGTACTTTATGTTATGATCAAGTCTATAATCTCTGTTAAAAATAAAATTGCCAAATAACAAGAACCTGTGAAGTCCATTCAATTAATGAATTATTGTAAACAAAAATTTACAAAAAAGTCCATCAAAACAAAAATTTTGATGAACTTTTCATCAAAAGTAAACTTATGCTTTGTATTGAGTTGATAAAGTGCTTTTTTTGTCACCTAATAGTTTTTATCCTTAAATTCTACATTGCACTTTTAAAAGTAATGGTTCTTTTGAATTTAAACTTACCTGAAAATAATCTGTAACTATAATCTGTAATATAATCAGAATTATATTAAAATCACACTTGAAATGTATTTCACTGGTAAATTCCATGGTGTTCTAAAATTAGTTTGTATGGAAATAAATAACCATCTGCATGTTTTTTATCTTAGCATTAGAATAGTGAAATTTACACTATAGAATTTTTATACATTATTTCTATAAATGCAGATATCAGGGTGCTTCTAAAAAGTCTGTGCTTAGTGATTTGGTTTATTTGTTCCAAGTATGAGTTTCTGGTTTTATCACTGGGAAAGAAAAAACACTTGTTTTATTATTGAATCAGATAGTAATCAGATGTCACTCATCTAGCCCTGGATACTGTATATGTTTAAAGTTGTCACCACGGTTTTTATTCAACAAAATCTATTCCTGAACAATAATTTTTGCTGTTTTAATTAGTGGGTAATGTTTTAGTCTATAAGGAGCACTAGCAGTGTTAAGCTATCCTATTAAATCCTTTATAGACAGCATGATACTAAATTGCCAGCTAAAGTAACCATTTAGTTGCAAATTATGTTGTAAGTGTAACAAAAGAGTAATTACATACTATCTGAAAAACCCTCCCTGGATAAATACCGATGACTGGAGCATTGAATGTTGATGTGCTTCGGTAAGAACTGGGTTTCCTCTTCTAGAGAGAAATCTCAGACTATCTTTATTTCATAAACTTTTGTTAATGATCAAGATATCTAATAATGAAGTAGACCTGGTGGAATGGGTTTTAATTGATTTCCTCGTATTATTTCTTGAGGGAAGTGCTCAGCAACTAGTTAGCCTGTGTGAGCAATACAAAAGAATAACAAAACATGTCTGGTGGCAAGGTTGATTAAACTGGATATATAGTCTAGTTAATTGAAATGATTGTCCAATAGTATGTTATAAAATTGTTTTGGGGCAAAATGAATAGAGCCAATATGTACTGAAGGTAAAACCCACTTTTATGTCAAACAAAAACAGGAAACTAACCAAAGTAAGGTTAAAGAAAACTTTAAAAAAAATTACTAACATGCAAATAGGGATTGTACAGAGCATAGAAGTGGAAAAGAGTACCAAGCATGCATTAAGTTTGAAAAACCAAAACTGAGTTACAGCAGAGAAGTCGTTATTTGAGTGTAACAATAATCAGTAACTGGTATAGGAAATGTTCTCCTTTAGTACATGATGTTTATTAAATAAATGAATAATGTGTACCATGTGTTAAGCACCTACTAAGTGCCAGGCAGCAGTGTGTGTGTGTGTGTGTGTGTGTGTGTGTGTGTGTGTAATCCAGGCAACAGTCTGGTAAATAAGATACTATTTTCTACATTTGAAGTTGAAAATAGTTGAGGCCCAGAGTTAGGGAATAATTTTGGCTCACACATTACTAAGTGGAAAAGTGCATCATGGAACCCTCATCTTTTTGATGAAAGCCAAAATTCTTTCCGCTCTCATCTTTTTTAGTAGGTTCAAAAGGCAACATTCATTCCCTCTGATTCACAAAATTTTGGAATTAGAGGAGACTTTAGAAGTTCTGTCATACCTGTTACTAATATCCTTGAGATGTTATTGAATCCAGCTTCTCCGTAAACAGCACTTCCACGGAAAAAAAATGGGCATAGGCCCGCTCACTTAGCATTTGAAAAGTGTAGGAAGATGTTACTTACGTTGGGCTTGTATCTGCTGTGCTATCCATGGTGTGACTTCCCAATGGTGGCAGCTCTGTCTTTAAGAGTGAGACACAGTAAGGTTTTCCTCGACATACCGGGTCCTAGCTAGGCTTTCCCTTTTCTAACTTAAATATTACAACCCTGAAAACATCATACGATACGGTTTCCTTAACCTTTCTCATCCCTGTCAACTTGATTCAGTCAGTTTTGCCAGTGCTGTTTTCTTCTGATCTGGTTTCCATGTTTAATTCTTCAGTGATGGCCTGACTGTGGTGTAGTGCAATTATTCCTTGTTTAAGCAATGCATGTGTGTTTACAGTCTAAAATTGTGTTAACTCCTGAATAACAGGAAAAAGAGAAAAATGTTAGCTTTTCAAGTTATATATATGCAATTCAAGGGTTTATTTTTTTGAAATTCTGTATTTCTACTTCTCTGATGTTAAAAGGACCTTTCCACATCAAATGATTGTGTGTGTGGTAAGTTTCTTTGGATATTTGTGTTGGATTTTTTGTTTTGTTTTAGTGTTCTTAAATAAACAATGAAAAGTGAGCAGCCTTATGTTGTTTCCCTTTGTTTTTTTGAAAAATTTGTCTGGAAACCACTGATATAGTCAACATAAACCAACATCTCTTTTGTGTTAAGATTTCTCCCATTCTGTATATATACATATGTGGTGTTTTTGAAGCAGTACTTGCCTTTAACCCTTTAACAACCACTTCTTTGAATATAGCCATAGTTAAAACTTCTTGAGATCTTCTTGAATCATGATTCTGTAATCCAAAGGATCAGCTTCCCTTCCTGGCTTTTTGACATTTATAAATTTAACACGCCAGCCCTCTTATGTCTTTATCCTGGCCATGTACTGGATATAGCTCAGGACAGAGCCATGCAGATTTATAAATAGAATAAGTGTTACATAAATAAAACATGCTGGAGGTAAAAGATGACACAAAGATACTGGAAACCTTTTGAATGTGTTTGTTTATTTGTTTTTAAATAAGAAGATAATCATCCTATGCTCTTTATGTATTTATCTTTCAAGTAAATTTTTAAAAATTGAAGCAAATAGTATATATTCTGTTTAGGGGGATTTAAAAAAATCTTTCCTGTACATTTTTCCATTACCTTTTATTTTAGTCCCCTTCTACCACCCTGCCCCCAGCAGTCACCACACTGTTGCCCACGTGCACACATCTGTTTTCCTTTTCGCTAATCCCTCCACCCCTTGACCCCCGCCACCTACCACTAGCTGTCATCTTGCTCTCCATCTGAGTCTGTCTCTCTTTTACGTAAAAAGTAGCCTCTTTATACAACATTCTGCACCTGACAGGTACTGCTTTAGAGAGTGGTCCAGGAACATGTCTCCGAGTAGGTGACATTTAGCAAAGACCTGCAGTAGGTAAGGAAGCAAGCCACGGAGCAGGTGTCTGGTTAGAGAGCGCAGTGGTCCTGAGACAGGAGTGGGGTGAGCGAATTCTGAAAGCAGAGAGGCCACTGGCTGGAGGTGAGTGAGTGAAAGGAAGGAACAATAGGAACAAATTATGTTGGATAGTGATTGTACTGGTTGATTTTATTTAAACTGCTTTGGGGGTTCATTGGAGTGGTTTGAGCAAGGGAATGACATAAGAATTGGGTTATATATTTCAAGAATGGCTTTGGCTGTTCTGTGGATAATAGACTGGAGAGGGCAGGGATGGGACCTGGGAAATAAGCTGAGAGACACTGGGAGTGATCTAGACTAAGGTGTCGATGGTTTGCACTGCAGTGGTAGTGTCAGTATAGTGGGAGTTGCCAAGTTCCGGTTTCAAAAGGTCAAGAGTTTGGGATGTAATGAGTTTAAAATGTCTGTTTAGACATCCAGGTGGAGGTATCAAATAGGCAGTCGAACACCTAGTCTGGAATTCAGAGGAGAGGTTTGGACTGAAGATAGTTACATTTTAAACATCATCAGTAGACCATCTTTAAAGATGCAGGACTGGAAAGACATCGTTTAGGTTGAGAATTCATTGATTTTAGGATGATAAGAGGTCCAGGAATGGAGACCTGATACTAACAGTGAAAGCTTAGCAAGAGAGAAGGAGCTATCAAGAAGAATTGATTCGAGGTGGCCAGTGAGGTGTCCCAAAAGCTAAGTAAAGAAAAGTATTTTTACATGTAAGGAATGATCAGTCACCTATACCACCTTTAATCACCTAAACACTTAAGAAATCAGGTGATATCTTCTTTCCTTACAAACTGTCTCTGAAAAAGTAATTTTATTCGATCTCACTTTGTTGTAGTTATCAGTGGGGATGTTCACAGTATCTTCCCAAGAAGCTTCTCCATCTAAAGCTCTGAACAAAGTGTTAACCATAAATAGGCCTTTGCTCTTTCTTAGGTGAGTGGGCCTGGCTGCTGCTGCTGCTACAGAGGTTTGAACAGGAGAGGCAGTGCTGTTGAGGTTTGCTTGCCATCAGGAATTGCCTTGACATCCCGTATTGTGTGCTCTTCAGCGTGCCACTTTAATTTCAGAAGCTTAGCTTCTTCATCTGTAAAATAAATCTAATGATAGTCCAACCACCTCTAAGGTTTATTTTGAAAAACAAGTGAGATAGATGTAAAAGACAAATGAAACGTGTAACTTACAGGTAGGACTCTCCTTCTTGCATTGCCCCAAGTGTGGTACCACTTGAAGGTGTTAGATTTGAAGAAATGTTTTGGTTGGGGTGACAAATGAAAACACTTTTTTTTTGTTCTGGCTCTGTAAGGATAGTTTTACTCCTTGTCCATTTCATCGCCATAGTCAGTGTTTGCACATCATCTTATAATGTTCTTGTGGGGTGGGAGGGAGAGCATGATGGTGGGGAGAGGCTTTGAGATGATAACTTTCTCTAATCCAAACTCATCCTTTAATTCTAGGCAGAGTGTCTGAATAATGGGAATGAATCAGGCAAGCTTGCTTTTTCCCAGGCCCATGGAGAATTTCCCTCTTTTAACTGGCTTTTTCCGGCAGGTGTTTTACTGGGTAAGAGTTTGTCACATGCTTCATGGAATAGAAGAAGTACAGATTCAACACTTAGGAGCTGGGTAGGGGTCTTGGACTCCAGGCAGTCAGCTAGAAACTGATTTGAGGAAACAAATAGGGGAAATGAGCGTACTTGGTGATGTAAGGGTAAAGTATGAAATTTTATTTTGGTGAAAAAGGAACATTGCAAATAGACTTTCTGTAGCAACTCTTTAAGGCAGTAACTTCAAAATAGCTATCTCAAAACCCTTATATAATATTATTTGCTCTGGTGACCCAATAAATACTTCCTGTTGCATAAATAATGCATTGTAAACTGAAGGCCACCTTATTTTTTCATACTTTTCTTTTTTTTATATACTACAAAACTAATTCTTGCAGAAAATTTAGAAAATACCACTAAATCAGGAAGAACACACCAATAATCCCATTAGCCAGTGGCACCCTGTTATATGCTGTTTATTCTGGTTTAAATCTGGTAATATTTTATCATGAAATTAAACTTTCTGACTTTAAATTTTCATGGAGGTATAGCAGTTCACTTTATCAAACTTGTAATTTACTTACAACTTATAGAAATTCAGGATAGAAGCTTCTTTGCAAATCAATATTTTCCTTTGCCAATATTTCAATAAATTGGTTGTATCAAAGCACATACAGAATTCTAAAACCTTTTCTCGTTTTCTAGCGAAATCCTCCCCACCCCATCTATGCCAGTGTATACTTCCACAATTGGTATATAAGGTTGTCTTTGTATGTTTTTATAAGTTTTGCCAACTTTATAAACTAAAAACCTTTTTAAAATTTCTGTTATTAGTAACACATGAACATTTTTTCACCTGAGGAAGTGTTTATTGATTGTAGAGAGAGGAAGGGAGGGGGGAAGTGGGGACAAAGAGAGAGACAGACAGACAGACATCAGTGTGAAAGAGAAACATCAATCGGTTGGTTCTGTCTGCACCCTGACTGGGGATGGAACCCGCAGCCTAGATAATATGCCCGGACCGGGAGCTGAACTTGCAAACTTTCTGGGTATGGGACGCTACTCCAGCAGCTAAGCAAGCCACCTAGCTGGGGCATACTTTTGAACATTTTAAAATATATATGTTTATTGGCCATTGTATTTGTAACCTAAGTTATTAGTACGTGTGCTGAATTTTTTGCTCAATTTTTCTAAGGGAATGTTCATCATTATCTTCACTTGTAACAGCCCCTTTATCACATATGTTGTAAAATACTTTTTTCCCAGATTGTCATTTCCCTTGTAAATTTATTATTTTTATACTCAACAAAGATTTTAACTTGCATATAGCCCTGTTTGTCTTTTTTTTTCTTGTGAACTCACTGCACAAAATTTTACTGAATATTTAATCTATAATTTTTCTTACACAATTTATGATTTGAATTTTTACATGCAAACATGTTAATTTATCTAAAATGTACATAGGAATACATAGCCTTGTGTCTAAAGACCACTTACTGCATAATTGTTCTTTATCTGTCACAATTTAAAGTGTCTTCATAGACTAATTTCTGGCTCTTTCATCTCCCTGCCTGCTTATTCCTGCACTGCTATATTATTACCATGTTTTGTAGCATCGGTTTACAATATCTGCTTATAAATGGACAGACTATTTCCACTGCACTGGCTTTACAGAATTTACCTCGTTATCTTTGTATGCGTATTTTTTCCAGATGTGTTTTGAAATTATTTTGGCAAGCTCATCTGGAAAAAAATTCTTTTCATTGAGATTACACCAAGTTTACTGATAAATTTAGATCTGAAAGATGACAAGGGGACTCTGGAACAGGTTTTTCGGGTCCTTAGTTTTTTATAGCGATTTCAGGTCTATTCAGGTTTTACCTGTTTTTGAGTCAGGTATATCATTTTCATTTTCCTGGAAGTTTATTCATTTAGTTGAGAATTTTAAATTTAGAGGTACATGGTTAGAAAGATAACTATTTCATAAATGTTTAAAAAATCATGTCTATAGTTTATCCTTTTATTACAAAGCTAAATGTTTATGATGATTAAAGAAAAAAAAACTGCCAGGGATATTAGTACTTTTTTAATGAGCTTTTTGATTTATCTTTTTTTGCTTTTATATTTTAAATTTATTAATTTCTTAAAAAATCTCTAATGCTTATATCTACTAGCTTGTTGATCAACACATTTATGTTTATTTCTATTTTTTTCTGGTTAATAGAAAACATGTTTAAGACTGTAAAGTTTTTTGTACAGCTTTGGGTGTATTCCAAAGACTTTATGCATAATATTCTCAGAGATTTTACTTTTTAAACTGTTTATTTCCTCTTTTCACTAGAGTTAATTTGTTATAAGTGATTACTTATATATGGTTGTTTATTCTAGATTTTTTCTAGTATTTGTAATGAAAATTTTCAAATGTACAGGGAAATTGAAAGAATTTCGTAGTGACCATATGCTTATTATAGCCACACCGTCTTGGTTCTGCTAATAACATTATATTAGTTTGATCACATTTCTGGCCATATATGTATTGTGTGTTCATCAAGCCATTCTTCATTTTGATGAATTTCAAGGTAAACTGCAGGAGTATGTGTGGGCACCTGTGTGTGTTTAAGAAAATAGCTCTTAAATCATTTGAAATTGTTTCAGTTTTAAGTTTTCTGAATATGCTATTGAAATATTTTCTAACAACCAGTATTGCATTAAACAAAGTTTATAAATGAAATACACTGTTTTCTATTCCTAGCGTGTCACTGAACTCAGTTTTGCTGTGACGGACTAGCTGACAAAAGTGACACTGAGCTGTCCCTTTTTGGGGTCAGGGACCTTGTGTAGGCGTGTGTGTACTTTGACAGAGGGACAGTAAATAGAGTTTGGCTTTGGTTTGTGTTTAAGCTGAAGAGCTATTGAAGGAAACATACACTGTTTCTCTAATCTAGTGATTCTCCTGTTTCCTTCCGTAGGAAATCCAGGAGTGAAGTATTTGTTGTTCGTTTTACCCACTACCTCTCACTTCCACTGCACTCTACCCTTCACCTGTGTGGGGCATTCTGTGTTGGGCTGTTCAGTAAAAATAAGAGCCTTTTCCTGAAGTGAGAAAGCACAGTTTGACCCTATGTTTCTAAGTGGTGCGTAGCAAATTCCAGAATGTTAGAGAGCCACTGTACAAAATCTGGAATATAAAATTAGTAAATTGGAGTGGTGGGAACAATCAGGATGCAGTTAAATGAACGGTAAGTAAAATTTAGAAATTTGTTTGTGTTCTGTTACAAAGTTACTCTCTGATGACATAATTTGAGTTTTTCTTTCATATGTATATATACCATATGCTCTAAAAAGATTGCTACATGACAAAATTCAAATATAATATTAAAATCAATTCTTAAAAATGTATAAAAACTTGCATACACCTATGCTGGATCCAGCATAAATGAAGAAAGCAAAAGTAAATGTTTATCAAGCATATCAGTGCCAAAAATAGGGATAGCATAAGGGCTGATGTCCAGAACAGGGAAGAATAATTAAGAAATTTATGAATCAGTTCATAGGCACTTACTGGGAACAGGAAATCATTTACTTCTTTTCATATTTTGAGTAAGTATGTTTATTTAATCATATAGAAGCATATGATCTAATTTTCCATATGAAATGAATATGAAATTAACAAATATCTGAAAAATGCAAGATTATTATATCTTTTGCTAGGATTCTCAAACACCTAATGGAAGCAGTAAACTAGTTCAAATTTTTTAAAAAATTGAACAATAGAAATACTAATAGGATTTTCACTACTTAATTTTTCTTTTTGCTAGCATTTACCCCATAGATTGGTCTTTAGACATGATTTTATCTGTTTAAGACAGCCAGAGGAAACCATTTTTCAGCCAATAGTTGCAAAACTACAGGGGGAAATGCTGGGAGTCACACGAAGGCAGGAACCAAATTAATTTTTTGAGACAATCGCTATATAACCCTAAATTTGTTTTATAAAACACATATATCATTTTATTTGATAAATACTGTCATCACATATCCGCTGCGGGAAAACGAGGCAGGCAGCTTGGTTATTTTCTGTCGCTGATGACTTTGAAGGTTGACCCTAGGATAAACACGCAGAGACACAGACACACACGCTTTGTCAACACGATGTGAATAAAGCATACTTTGCCCGAGGAGTCAGAGCTTCGTTTTAGTTTTGGCACCGCTACTATATGATATATGATACTGAACGAGTTGTGAATCTCCAGGTCTCATTTTGCTCATTCGTGAAAATAAAAGGCATAAACAATATAATTTCTAAGGTTACTACCCAACACTTAAAGTAATATTGTGCACGTGAACATTTAAAATACTCTTCAGTGTTCTGTTTCCGGCCCATAGTGTCACAAAGAAATAAGGGACAGTCAAAGGAACTGGAGGGTGAGTGTAGTATATGGTGGTGCATGGGGATGGAATGAAAAAGGAGAAGGGGCTAGACAGAGGAGGGAGGAGAGGCAGAACTGAAGAACGAGAAAGTCTTTGGAAGGTAAACCTTTTTTGGCAGGTCCTACTATTCACTGGGGCTGGGGGCATTATCTCCTAGTAATATTGTTAAAAGTACCACCAATCTATTTTAGCTGGTTTTTTTTAGTCCTCAACCTTCCAAAAGCTCTTCTCCAAATGAATTAATTGTCGATAGGGAATTACCTTTAGTTATACCTGGAGATATACCCTCTTTTGAAAGCATTGCCTTCCCAGAAGTGTTCCTACTACAAAATATTTCCAGCAAACAATTACAGACTTAATGGTATTCTGGAAATGGTGAGCCTGATCACTTAGCATCAGTAGTCTAATGGATTATAATATATGAAAGCATAGACTTACAGATATAGTAACAGTTGAAGTGATTATTGAAAAATGTCAGCCAAAGGGTAGTCTTGGTTGCTTACGTAATTGACTAATCTGTGAATCTGCTCCTAGTGACATATGACCTGGAAAGGTTCTTTTGATACATAGTTGTTCAGTGAGCCCAGAGATAGCTGGCAGTTCTTTCAGTTCAAGGTTTCTATTCTATGCTGTAGCCTGATTTATAAATCATTCTTGCAGATGGGCCAGCTGATAACTGGGCTCTGATTGTACTGTAAACTGATCGAGTCTTACTTGTCTGTGAGCTTCTCAGGGATAGAATGTTCCAGCCTGCGGGTGGCCAACCGGGAGAGTAAGAGGTAGATTGAAAATGGACTGATTATCCATGAACTGTTGGTGCTTATTGCTTGAAAAGAAAGTGTCAGAGGACATGTTATTAGGTAAAAATATGTTGCTCTGTAGTCATTTCCACATGCTTTAGCCAAATCTGAGTCTCAAGGAATTGGGGTCATTAACATCATTTGAAGGTATACTTGAAAAACATACAGAGGGGACAGTGGTTGTCGAAAAGCCTAGAAGTTGGTATTTCAAAGCCCAGGTTTGAGTCCAGATGGCTGCTGTTTATACGACCAGATTTGTGACCTTGGGCAGTCATTAACTGCAAGGGGAAAATATTTCTCACATGCCTAAGGGAGTAGAATGAAGAATGAAAGCGTAAAAACCTCACACAGTTACTGGCACAGAGGAGTAACTTCATAAATGTTTGAATCTAAGTCTTCATTGACTTATTGCTGTAAAACGGCATTAATTTTTAACACCATTTTGCAGTTCTAAAAAAGAGAGCCAGCCAGACTTTCCATTTTTCCTAAACTGGCAGAGAAAACTTGGCAGGAACTTTGAATGTCTAGATAATTTATGGAAAAGTATAACTTGTTTTCTCAAGCATTTTCTTTAAGTACTTTATAAAATGATTTTTATGAAGACATGATGTATTAGTAAATTACTATTTTTTCTATCAAATTTAAGTCTTTTGAAAATATTTAAGAAGCTCAGTGTATCCAACTATTGTATATTTGGTATGTCATCTTCACTTATTTTTTGTGAAAAAAATTTTACAGTCAAGTGCTATTTCAGGCAAAAGTTGTAAATTACCTTTTTTTCTTAGTACATATTTGCTTTAACTTTTTTAAAAAATTTAATTATATATATGACAAATGATATAGGCAAAATTTGGAGCACTCATTCCAAAATAATCAGCAGTCTATGGAAGCAAGAATTTTCCCAGGGCGGAGTTTGTTCACATGAGCCTAGAACAAGCATCTTGGTAGGTGTCCAAAGAAAGCACAGCTGTGGATTTATTTTTCTGGATTGGCTATACAGTTTCAAGTGGGGGTGGAGATTTAAAAGAAACAATTTTTTCCCAAGAGTATATTTCATTATCTGTCCTGGGTCAAGTTAATTACACAGCAGAGCTGAATTTTTTAATATGTTCTAAGTGTGTGTCACTTTCTCAGAGATGTTTCCCTGGACCACCCAGCGCCACCCAGAAATGGTTACATCATGCGTGCTCTTTGTCTTTTCACGTTCCTGTCTTTCGATGGTCACTGAAGCTGTTGTATTCATTTACCTAACTTCCCTTTGTCTATTCCTGCTTCTGTGACATTAGAAACTTTTCTGTCTTGATCATCACACTCTGTTATTTATTGTGCTTAGTACTGAAACACTTGTGAATGAAGATAAATGATTAATTCATTTTATGGCACTCTATAATGGAATCCTCTTGTGTACTTGATGTATTGTGTTAAGTTTCATTTTCTAGGACTTATACAGTTTTTGTGGTTAAGAACAATGTGTGTGTGAAGTTGTTAGAACATTGGTACAGAGTAAATGCTACCTACTATAAGTAAGAGATGACTGAAAATCCTATCTATTGCTTTTTTAACATATGATCAGTCATATATGTACCTTATTTGGTCTTGACTCCTTAGCTGAAGTGCAACCCTAATAACTTATTCATTTTGGAAATATGTGCCATTGAAAGGCAGAGATTTTAGTGTTGAGGATATTTTCTATTAAGGATTTAGTGGGGGAAAACGTTAAATATGAATCCTAATGTATACATTTCTTTAAAGTTTATTCATTTATCTTCGGTATACTTTGTATGATGGGATAAAAAGACACAGTATTTATAGCAGCTTTATTCATAATTGCCAAAGCTTGGAAGCAACCAAGGTATCTTCCAGGAGGTATGCGTGAACCAGGCTACCCCCAGACAATAGGGTATTAGTGAGCGCCGAAAAGAAATGAGCTATCAAGCCATGAAAATACGTGTAGAAACCTTAAGTGCCTATTACTAAGTGAAAGAAGCCAGTCTGAAAAGGCTTCACACTGTATGATTCCAAGGATATAACATCCGGAAAAGGCAAAACTATGGAGAGAGTGAAAAGACAGAGGATGTTTAGGGTGGCAACAATATTCAGTGATACCATAATGGTGGATGCATGCCATTGTATATTTGTCCAAACCCATGGAATGTGCAACGCCAGGACTGAACCGTAATGTATTGTAAACTGTGGGCTTTGCATGATGACGATGTGTCAGTTCAACAATTATAAAAAATGTGTCACTATTGGGGAGCACTGTGCATGGATGGGGGCTGGGGACATCCGGAAACCGCTATACCCGCCCCCCTTTTGTTTTTCCATTATCTTTTAGTCCCCTCACACACCCTTCCCCCCACAATCACCACGCTGCTGTCCGTGTTCGTGAATCCTTTTTCCATTTTGCTCAAAGACATGATGGACGTTTTAAAAGCCTATGTAACAATCAACGCAGTTGCTTAGTGCATTTTAATTTATCAGCTTTACTGCTTATTCAGATGACAACTTCAGGAGGTGAACTTTATCATTCCTCCCCCACCCTTGTTTTAAGTTTTTGTTTTGTGAGGAAACCACATCTTCTTTCTCCTACTATTTATTCATTCAGGAACCCTAGCACTAGCCAGGCACTGGGCCAAGCCTGTGGAGATCCTTGGCACCCTTTCATTCCTCTTGGGAGAAGAAAAATTGTCACGTGGAAGCATACACTGATGATATTTCACTAAAATGAGAATTGCACAGGTCCGAGGAAAGCATCGTCAGCTGTGCAGATAGCCCTAGTGTGAAGTCAGTTATTCCTTTCTCAATTAGCAGGAGTTGTAGAGTAAGAAAAGGTTCACTCTCCGTAAAGCCGTCTGGTGGTGAATCAGCCAGCCAACTGCCAGAAGCCTAAGGGTAGACTGCCCTTCTTAACATGTGTTTCAGCTCAAGTAATTGCACACACTGATGGTCATTTATGTAATAGTTGCTTTTATTTCCCCTAAAACCTAATATTCTGAGTAAACTGTTCTTTGCCATGGGTTATGTGATGTATTAGTTCATAGTTGTATTATAATGTTATTATGTATCAAGGGCACTTCTGTTATTGTCTCAGAGCTTTATATAGTAATTAAGATCACTCAGACTCTTATTGCCATCCTTCTTCAATGTGAATTAAAAGTGACAAGAAGCAACATTTTTTAGTATAAATAAACCAGAGCTGAAACTCATTAGTACAGTGAAGCTGTGTCTCTGCTGAATATATGCAGAGTTTTTGTTTTGTTTTTTAAAATCTAAAGCTTAAGTATTAAATTTTTAGTCCATAGATCATGAAATGAGCTCTGTTCTAATAGGATAGTTCGTTTTTAAAGCTAACTACAGCTACTAGGAACACAGAAATGGCCCTGGGATGCTGATTCAGTATTTACCTCCAGCTGACCTTCAAATGTCAGAGCCTTAAGCTTTGCCTATGGCAGGGAGATAAAGAGGGTAAGAGAGGCAGAAGAATGAGGAGGGGCAGTAACTAGGAGTTTTCAATGGCTAGATTTAATTGTAGTGAAGGTTCCATGACTAATTTTTAACCTCTTATCCCTGGAGGTTCAAGATTATCTTCGACTCAAAAAGACTTCTAGCAGCTCTAGAGCTATGCATTCATTCATTAAAAATAGCTTTTGAGACACTCACTAGGCGTGAAACATTGACTAGGCTCTGAGGATACAGAGATGAAGAAAGGCCTGCATTTCAGCTCTGCACTTGCTGGGAATTATACCACCCCGATGTTCCTATCCCAGTCTGGGGCAATGACAGCTGCTCGTTTGTTCTAATATCACCTTAGGCTTTTCCTTCTCATGGCATCTATTGATTGGCATTCTCCGGGACTGAGTTCTTAGCAAGTTTTCCTAAATGCTAAGAGTACCTAGATTTGGTAGGTTTCTCAGTAAATGTTTACTGAAAGAAGAGGGGTTTTTCCTGCCTTGAAAGAGCTCACCAGCTAGAGATGTAATCATGTGGTAACAATGCAGTGCCCTTAGTGCTGTATGTTACAGTTTAAATTATAGCATAATAGATGTTTGAACCAAGGATTTTAGGGTTACAGAGAAAAGAATTGTTTGCTCTGCCATGAGGGAAGACTTAGAGGAAGGAAGTTCTGTTAGTTTTGCACTTTGTCACACTCTAGGATTTCTTAAATGCTTGCAATTGATAAACACGGAAAATAGAGACTAATAAAATTTTGTATTATGTCTAGTCTGCATATCTAAAATTGTATACTTTTAAGATTAGGTTACTCCAATGTTTTTGACAGTGAAGCTTGCTGGTATCAAAAATGAGAGTTTTGAATTGTGTTATATTGTTAAACCATTAACTTGTTAAATTATGTAAATGAAGCCAAAAATTTGTATTCATATCTCAAAATAGTTTTTAATGCTTGTAACTCTAAAGTAAGATTCCCTGGAATTTTTACTATTTATAATTAAGCCTTTTACCTGTTCTCTCATACCTCAAACACATACAATTAGAGTTTTGTAGATTTTTTCGGAATTATGTGTGAAACTTTTAGGACCTTGAATCTGTTTAGCTTAATTCTGAACCTAAGCCATACAGATGTTAATTATATGTTTTATGATTAATGAGTTAATAATATGCCATATGGTATAATCCTTGAAACTTTACTAGTAGGTTTTTGGACTAATCTTTTAATCTCTTAAATTCCTTACTAAATAAATTCTTATATTTTATCAGATAGTAAGTAGTAATAGTACCCTGGCTATATTCTCATTTAATTTAATATTTAATTTGGAAGATTGATGCTTTTACATCTCACCTGTAGAATTATGCTGCCTACTGACTGAAGCTCCAAAAATAAAATAACTAAAGCCTTTGGTTTGGTATGTTGTATATTTTTTTCTTTTGTCTCTGTATTGTCCTGTTCTCTTATGATCACTTCTTTTACCCATTGGTTGTTAAAGAGTGTACTGTTTAATTTCCACATATTACTGATTTTCCACTTTGCCTCTGTTATTACTGATTTCTAATTTTATTCCGTTGTGATTGGGAAAGTTGTTTTATAGGATTTCAGTCTTCTAAAATTTATTAAGACTTGTTTTAGGCCTCATCTACTGGTCTCTCCTGGAGAATATTCTATAGTATACTTGAAAAAAATATGATTCTGCTCAGTTGAGTAGAGTGTTGTGTTTACATCTGTTAGGTCATAGTGGTTTATAGTGTTGTCAGGTTCTCTATTTCTTACTGCTCTTCTGTCTGGTTGGGTGTTTCATTGTTAAAACAGGGATATTGAAGTTCTCAACTATTTTTGTATTAACTGTAACTTATTGTAAAAGATAGTAACAGTTTCAATCTTTAAATATGTCATCCCACTGCCTTCTGACCTCCATGGTTTATGAGGAGAAATCAGCTGTTAATTTTATTGAGTGTCCCTTGTATGTGACCAGTCTTTTCTCTTGATGTTTTCAAAATTGTGTTTTTCTTTCAATTTGACAGTTTGAATATAACGTGTCTCAGTGTGGATCTTTATGTTCATCATGCTTGGAGTTAGTTGAGGTTCCTTGATATTTTTAAATTAAGATGTATACATTTTTTAGGCATATTGCTATTGCATATTTATAGACAGTATAGTGTAAACATAACTTTAATGTGCACTGGGAAACCAAACAATTTGTGTGACTTGCTTTATTGTGATATTTGCTTTATTGCAGTGTCTTGAACCAAATCCACAGTATCTCCAAGTTATGCTTGTATATGCATTTATTTTCTGTAAATAGGTATATTTATAGAAAGAGAGAAAGGAAGAGGGGGAGAGGGAAAGGAAGGAGGGAGAACTAGACACTGTAAGAATTATGTTATGGTAAATCTGGAATTTCATTTGTCCCACTCCTCAGGGATTGCTGAATCTTTCTTGTTGAGGGCTTAAGCCAATCATTTTTTACTTTTCAAAACTGTTTTTGCAAGCTGTTGTGTTGTTGGTCACTGAAATTTCTGTTCTATCATCTCTGTGATCAGAGAGTAAGTGACTGGACAAAGACTTCCTTAAAAACCTAGCTCTCAAAAGGGGAAAGAAAACAAACCAATAAACATACATTGTCTCTTTAAATTCTTTGAAAGTTGCTTCAAACCCGTGGGAATTGAAGTTGTGGTGGCCAGCTCAAAGGCTCAGTGATCAAAAGCAGCAATCAGCAATCAGAGCACACAAGCATATTTGGAAGATAAAGTCTTTATTGCACATCCTGGCTCCAGAAGGCCACCTGAGAAATGTAGGGTGCTCTCCTCAGGCTGCTTCCTAACAGCTTTTGGAATGGAAAATAGGAGACCATGTGAGAAACTGAAATTCACTGAAAATTACCAACCTCTTTGGCTAGACACCAGAGTCCTATAGGTACTTTAGACAGTTCTTAGGCAATTCAGTAGTTGTTAGGGTGGAGGGATGGGGTTGTGGGGCTTCTTATTTCCACATTCCATGATGTCCCTATGTAGCTTTTATAGAATTTACCAAGGGAAGGGGTAAACTGGGACAAATGATGACAGATCTTAATGTATTTATGATTTGACTAGAATGTCAGCTGCATTAAGGTAAGGAGGTTTTGTTCATTGCTTTATCATGAGCTCCTAAAATTATACCTGATAAGGGCGGAGTAAGTACCTGATGACAGATGTATTTCAAAGTACTTCCTCATACAACCCAAGTTTTCAACCCATCGATTAGTTTTCCTTATCCTAACTTCTTTCCAAATTCATGCATCTACCAACAATAATCCCTTAGGCATTGCACCTGAGGGTAAGGAAACGTATTAGTATAACAGGTGTTATATGACAGACTACACTGTCCTCATTGCTCCAGTGACTGGGGGCATATCCAGAGTTAGATTAACATGACTGGTGGAGACGTTTGCCCCTTACATTTAGTTGCTATTGCATCATAGCTGGTGCTTGCAATAATATTAGTACCTAATCTGAAATTTGAACTCAGAAAAATAAGAATGAGATAGCCAAACTACAAATATGGAGATCAGATATTATTATTAGGAATTAACTTATCTTGGAGTAGCTAAAATTTTTGACTCATTCTGCAAAAAAGAAATAAAGGAAAAATTATAGCACATAATGAAAATTGAGATAGTACTTGGTCATTGAGATATTTTATTATATTCTGCATAGCTGTTCTACTTTATCTCTCCTGTATTTCATTTCAAAATCATGTTAACTAGGCTTAGAAAATGATAGGCTTTTATATCTTGGCATCTATAATAATCATAATCATCAGGACATTTATGGACCTGCATATAATTGAATAGAAGGAGGGAAAGCTTCAAGTAACTAAAATATTATTCAAGTGTTGTTCTAGGAATGGTTTCACTTTTATTTCTCTTAGTAAGAAAAGTAAACAAGAAATGTAATAAATAGAGCCCCTGGAGTTTTCTCTATTCCTTACCAAAATTTCACTAAAACAAACAGAGGAAACCACTTAGGAAGAGTGAAGTTTAGAAAGTTTTGGAAGAGAGGAAGCTTTTGAAGGAAGATAGTGCCTACTAAGTGCCTACTAAGGAGGTATAAAGAAGTAAATGAATTCTCACAGAGTCTTGGCTAGACTTAGGAGTTTAAGATAACCGGGAATCTTGGAGGCAGAGATCAGGTATAAATTGAAAACAAGATCAGTTGAAAGTCCATAAAGAGAGCACTTAGGGCCCACTGCCCAAACCCCCTTTTCCACAAGAGAGTTGGGGTTTATTATATCTGAAGTTAGTAAATCAGAGAGAGTCCAAACACGTGGCTGTCAGTTGCAGGCAAGGATGCAGTATAGTGCTGTGCTTAGCTAAGGGCGTTGATACTCTGCAGATCCTTCCTTGACTCATCTCCTGTAACATCAGCAGTGTGTTTATTGCCCACTGCTGGGGGGGATTGTAAGATTCTCCTGTGGACATATTGCACTGTTTCGGTGGTGGGGGGGAGGGTGGTAGTAAATTGTGGGTGTTAACCTTTTTCCTAAAGAAAAAATGAGCTTGCATCTTTCCCCACTGCTGGATTCTCCAGTCGTTGGATTCTTTATTAAAATAAGCCACACATTTTCTTTATTTGTTGTTTGTAGTTCTGTAATGTATAACAGCCTCACATTTATTGTACCAATGAATGCTACCATCGTGAAAAGAGTAAACTGGGGAAAAAAGGCAACTTCAACAAAAATCCTATTTGTGTATTCTTTTTAAAAACATTCAAGTGAGTATATTGGATTGTGAACGCTCTTTTTAAAAAAATACATGTTTTAGTAAATTATACTCACTGTCAGTGCATTACAGTCAGTGATGAAGCACATCAGCTCATGTCTCCCAGTGGCTTCAAACAACCACCATTGCTGTTGTTGCTCTTGTATCTGTCGTTTAGCGAGGGGTTGGATGGTATACTGAGGACTGGCTTCAGTTTGTACTTTAGGTCTGTGTCTGTTCTGCATGTCTCTCATTCACCTTGAACCAGGGCGTGTTCTTTTTCTGATGATGGCAGAGGCAGGAGAGGGCAGGCCCAACTGCCCAGACACAGCACGTAACCTCTGCTTGCATCGCGTGTACTGACGTCATCCCATTGGCCAGAACAAGTATTTGTCAGTTACGGAGTGGAGAGTCCCTTATGAAAACAGAGAAAATAGCTTTATGTTGTATCTCACTCCCTCCCATTGTAGGTAAGGTAGAGAAAGGACTCACCCCAATAACAAAATGAGTACACCTCACCTTGAGGATTATGTGTTTTATTTTTATTTTTCATAAAAGTTATATTCTTTTAATTACCTTTTTAAAGGCTCAGTGTAAGTCCAAAGGGTATAAAAAACCATGACCTTTTTATGTTATTATGTGCTTGTGTTGGAGTTTTATATTATGTTTTATATGTTATGTAATTATGCTTGGTATTTTATGAATGCTTAAAACATTGTTTTTGTAGCATAAGAATAATGATGTATGTATAACTTCGTGATTTTGAAAATGTTAAGAAACCGTGCCTGTGGCCTATGTTTGCCTCAGGTGTTTTAGTTTATTTAGGCTAATTTGACTTCCTTTTAACATCTTCTGGTAATGTTTTTTCTTCACTGCTCTCAAATAATCATAAAGCTACTGACCTACTTATTAGTGTCATGTTTTAAAATTGCCCTTCCTTGAAAAGGCAGTATACAAATTATATACTATATTTAGATGAGAGGCTTTTTCTCAGGCAAAGTTTGTTTGATTCTCTCTGCTTGCCCAGGAAGTGTATACGAAATCCTAAAAACCGGTTTGACAGCAAGTAGACTCGTGGGAGACTGAGAACACCAGCATCAGGGAGTTAGGTAGGGAATGGAAGATTTAAGAATCCACAGAAACTGATCTTATCAATTAGATAAGCTAAAGGGAATACAACTTTTAGCTTTACAGAAGATATATGCCTGCTTTGTCGAAACCCATTGTTTCACGAATGTGTAGATACGTTTGTACCATATAAGATTTTTACTTTAACACAGAATTCTACATTTTACAAGATTTTGCTTTAAAGTACAGATATATTTCTCATTTTAGAATATCTCATTCCACTGTAGTATAGTTTGCTTCTAATTAAACTGTATCAGAATGTATCACTTTGTGGAAAAACATTTACAGGCACTGCTTTTTAATTTTATAAGAAAAAACTGTTGAGTAGGCGCTATCATTATTCTCATTGTATAGAAGAGAAAATAAAGGGACGTGGGGTAACTGGCAGGATCAGAAGTGGTGGCACCAGGAGTCGGACTCTTGCTGTCTGTCTGTGTGACTCCAGTGTTTCTGTCCTTAATGGCAGAGCCACATCCTGCAGGACAGCAGTGCTCAGAGCTCCATCCATTAGACCTTCAGGAGTCCTGAAACCGTGTCAAGGTCACGAGGTTAAACCTGTTTTTATAACAATACAAAACAGTATTTGCCTTCGTATTTTATTGGCATTTGAATGGAGAGTACCAACAGATGGTGGGTAAGTTGCTGGTCCTTAGCAAGTAGATCGAGGCATCAGTGCCAAACTGTGCTAATAGTGATTGTGTTCTTCGCTGCCGTGCACTTGCCGGTTTCACTTGGGAACGCCCTTGGTGAAGTGGTAAAAATGCTTAGTTTTATTTAATCTCGACCTTTGAGTCACAGCTTTCTCATATTCTATTTGACTCGGTGAAAGCGCATACAAGGCACTAATGCTGTATTCCAGTGATTTGCAGCCTTTTTCATCTCACGGCACACATGAACTAATCACTGAAATTCTGCGGCGCACCAGAGAACGTAGTATATTTTTTGCTGATCTGACAAAGAAAATAGGTATAAATATGATTCATTCACATTGGATGGCTGTTATTGTGTTGGCTGTGGTCATTTTTTTATTTGACAGTCTAAGGGAAAAGATGTCAGTGCCCCTAACTAAATAGTCAAGAATTGCGCATTTTAAAAATTCCTTGTGGCATACCAGTTGCAAATCGCTGCTGTCTCCCAAAGTACCATGGTTGTCTCAAGGAAAAGCATTTGTGCCACAGTTGGAGTTGTGAGCTGAACTAGCCATTTCTTTCCCAGAACGCCATTTTTACTTGAAGCAATAATTGACGGACAAACTGCGGTTTGTAGACATGAGTACAGATGCTTCTCAACTTATGATGCGTTTATATTCCAATAAACCTATCGTGAGTTGAAAATAATCATAAGTTGAAAAAGCATTTAATACACCTAGCCTTCCCAACACCATACCTTAGCCTACCCTACAGGAAACGTTCTCAGAACACTTACTTCAGCCTAACAGTTGGGCAACTAATTACCTTGAGTTGCACCTCAAAGGTAATTGCCTGCCTTCTTTTTGTCATCAGAAGCAGGAGATGTGTTCCATAGACACTGGGACGCGAAAACACGATATCCCAAAAAAATGGCATCAGCACCGCACACAGTAGAGTATCAGCCGTATCTCCTTTTCATCACGTGGCTGAATGGGAGCTGTGGCTGGTTGCCGCTGCCCAGCCTTATGATAGAGTATTGGACTGCATGTCACTAGCCCAGGAAAAGATCAAAATTCAAAATTTGAAGTACTGTTTCTACTGAAAGTGTATTGCTTTTGTGCCATCGTAAAGCATAAAGTTGCAAAACCTTAAGTGGAACCGTGTAAGTCAAGACCTTTTGTATTTGGAAGACATTGAGACTCTCACTCCAAGGAAAAGTATTGACAAAAAAACTTTTGCCAGTAATATTCGTGCTTTCGAGAAAAAATAAGAATTTCAGAAAACTTGACTCTGCCACCATGAGCCTAACAGCTGACCACACTTGGCAGACAACAAAGCAATTTCTTTGGTTTCCATTATTAGTTCTTAATCAGATACCAAATATGTTCATTTGAGTTTAGTGTGTCTTTTTCAAAGCATTTATAAGTTAGACATTTACTTGTGCAGTATTGCTAGTGTTTACTGATGTTAACATGATACTAATGTGACCATTTTCTCAAGGACTTATCCACCTTTATAAGTGATGCTCAGTCTTTCAGGAGTGTGATAAAAGTTTATTAAGTTGACTATGTACGTAATTATCTAATATCTTTTTAGGTGAACGAACTTGTAGTAGAATCTCTGGACTTCACTAATGAGAATTTCACTGGTAGATATGTCATTTCCTGGGACCTGTAACTGTCTCTAGTCAGGGATGAATGTTGAAGGATGCTCTATTCTTAGGCCGGGAGATGGGGTTTGGTGATTGGATGCCAATGCTAAAAATATCTGAATGTGTGTATTTCCGAACATCTCTCCGCAGGATGACGTAGCTTTGCCAAAGACTTAGAAGCTAAGCAGAAAATGAGCTTAACATCCTGGTTTTTGGTGAGCAGTGGAGGCACTCGCCACAGGCTGCCACGAGAAATGATTTTTGTCGGGAGAGATGACTGTGAGCTCATGTTGCAGGTAACAGGACCAGCTTTCTGTGTGTGTCTGTCAGAATCTGGCGTGGGTGTGAAGTATTTTTCTCCTCCTTTGGAGAAGAATACTACATCGATTTGAACTTTCTGGCTCTAGCTACCAGTTTAATTAATTAATTAGTTTTCTCCTTGAATCATTTGAAAATAAGTTCTAAGTCTTGGAGATTAGGCAGGGTCTGGCACAAATACACCCCTTTTTTATTACAAAACCACAAGTATGTAATTCTGTAATGTAACAACATCACATTCAAGCACACTATATGACATTTTAGGTCACATGTTCAAATTCAAGCTATAAATCATTACACCCATATTATTACCTTACCAACCACACTCCGGCAGGTGTTACTTCTGCTGGACCCTGTATTTTGAAAAATGAATTTCAAAAGTAGAGAAGTTTACCCTTAAGAAGTAAGAAGTTTCACATTAAGCAATTTTAAAATAAGACTTGTAAGCAATTCATAAAATTAGCTTAGCTTAGTGTAAGTAAAACTGCCTATCAATCATGGACACTTCAGTGATACTGATACCAGTTTCACTGCTGCTTTGGAAGATGTTCTTTATGGTACCTTCCAGTAGTTTGAGCGTAATTTAATATTGTTGGCATTTACTGAATTTGGTTTAAAGGAGTTAGTTTTAAATGTAAGAACCCTGGCCAGTGCTCAGTGGGTTGGAGCATCATCCCATATACCAAAAGGTTGTGGGTTTGATTCCCAGTCAGGACATATGCCTGGGTTGCAGGTTGCATCCTCAGTCCGGGTGCTTACAGGAAGCGACCATTTGATGATTCACCCACTGATGTTTCTCTCTCTCCTTCCTCTCTCTGAAGTCAATGAGCATGTCCTCAACTGGGGATTGAAAAACAAATACTTTTAAGATACTTTTGAGTGAGATAACTAGCAGAAAAATGCATCTTTAGATTTTAGAGGATTAGCTATTTTAACAGGTCCTGGCAACCTAGAATAAAATTTTATTCCCTTGTTTCTCCCTCCACCCGCTTGTGGTTAAACAACGTAAATAAGAACTTAGAATAGAAATGTTTATTAGCGCAGTGGTTCTCAATTGGAGCATCCTGCCTCCCCAAGAGCATTTAGCGGTATCTGGAGACATTGTGAATATTACAAGTGGTTGGTGGTTGGCAGTGGTTACTACTGACATCCCATAAGCAGTGACCAAGAAGCCAGGGGGCACGCTAAGCTTCCTTCAATGGACAGCATCCTTCTTCCCACCACTACCAGAGACACACAACAGAGAAGGATCTGGCCCGAAATAGTGATAGTGCTGAGAGTGAGAGACCCTGAATTACCCCTAGGAGAATCAAATTTGTATATGTTTATTACATTTTTACTTTAACATTGAAGAACTTATTTTATAGCTTTGAGACAATAAAAGTAAAGCCACTGTATAGCTTTATGAGTAGATGAGTGAGTTGCATGTACAATGACACCTTAATTAAACAAATTCAGTGAGAGAAATAGAACAGTGCAGGGATTTTCTGGGCTCCTCAGTGAGATGCAGTGGTGAGGGTGGCTGCTGAGAAAAAGGCAGTAATAATTCTTTCTGGATATAGGCCCACTGGACTGGACCGTGTCTTAGGATCAGATGGGGGAACTTACTCATCAGAGAGTGGAAGGGGTGCTTTCCATGTGTCATCCCAAGAAATGTGGGAATGGCTGTTTAGGAGCTGGCAGGGTAAGGCTCTTCTTACATGGAGATAAGCAGAATTACAAATGGAAGCTGAGGGCCCAAGGAGACCAGTGTGGGTCCCCAGTATCAGAGAGGAGAGAGCTACCCAGAGAAAGAGCTCAGCAGCTCTTTTTCGAGTATGCGCTGAGCACCGATCAGCACACACACGTGGAGATCAGATTCATGCTGCCACAGCTGGGAATGGTGCCTCTAACAGCCTGAATGGGGAGCCTCACTGTTCACAGGGTGCTGCTTTCTCCCACCTCTGTAGTGGGGCGTAGTTCACCCTAGCCTTCCACCCTTCCTCTCAGTTCTTTCATGGATTCCCACTGGGAATCCATGTTTTGGGGTATTTTTTTAAAGATTTTATTTTATTTATTTTTAGATAGAGGAGAAGGGAGAGAGAAACATCAGTGTGTGGTTGTCTCTCTTGCCCCCTACTGAGGACCTGGCCTGCAACCCAGGCATCTGCCCTGAGCAGGAATCGAACTGGCGACCCTTTGGTTCACAGACCAGTACTCAATCCATTGGGCCACACCAGCCAGGGCATAATCCATGTTTTAAGAGAGGATAATTTTATTCAGGAAGATGGCACACTGTGTCTTTTTTTCTCTAAATCTTTGGCCTTTCTTGTATAATTTATGTTGCGGTTTTTAGTTTTCAGTATTAAAAGAAGAAAATTCTATAGGGTACTTTTTTTACAACATACATAAAACATAAAACTAATTTGCATGATTTCCATATAACAGTTTTAACCTATAATAAAATATTCATACATTCAACAAAGCCAGCTGATTTAAATTCTCTCAAAAGAAGAATGTGTGAATTTGGTAGGAAAGAATGTCTTGAAATTGTGGCTGCTTTCCTCCATGGGGAGCGATGCCAAGTTTGCGCTGTATAGTAACACAGCTTAAATACAATTTAATGCACTTTTCCTTTGACATTTTCCTATCTTTATCTGCTAACCTATTAATGTAATTTAAATATCTAGCCAAAAATCTTTAGATCTTTGGGTTTGTTACTTATTGCGGTATTTCCTTACATTTATTAACTTTAAAAAAATGTCTTTCAGTCTCGTAGTGTGGATAAGCAGCATGCTGTAATCAATTATGATGCCTCTGCGGATGAACATTTGGTCAAAGATTTGGGCAGCCTAAATGGGGTATGTTAAGCATTTATTATTTTTTTTGTCTTATTTGATTATTGGTTTAAGGTTGTGTGGGCACTAATCAGATTACATTTCCTGTATTGTATGGTATCATATTTCCTTTACTTTTTTTTGCATTTACTTTTAAATACTTACCAGGTACATAGCACTTTGGGGACCATACAAGAGAATATGAAACTAACCCATGTTCCCAAGAAACTGCCCAGGAAATAAACACAAGAGCTCAGAAGTTTGTTGGTTATCACCTGTGATGCTTAAGAAAGTCTTCTTTAAGGAGATGAGATGAAAAGTTGACCTCACTGAATGACTTGAATTTATATGTGGGAAAACAGCCGAAAGCCAGGGCAGTGAGAACACAGAAAAGCATTCCTGGGAGGCAGAGAAGTGTGGGCTAACTTTAGAAAACAGAGGTGGAGACGTGGTTTGATGCTAGATGGTGGGGGACTTCGGACTTTCCATTCCAGAGTAATGAGAAGCGAAGCACACCCATTTACCTGGGCCGACGTGCTGTAAACACCAGTTTTCATTATTGTTGCTTTGGGTTCCTACTTTGAAGATATTTTTGTTATTTCAGTGAGGTTTTTCTCCTAAGTCTTCATTTTATCTTTCTACCTCGGCAGAACATAGTAGTCACAGAATAAGAGAAAGCCGAAGTATTGAATAATTTATCTTATTTTTCTCAATTTTTTATGGCTCTGCTAACATAAGCAAATACAGTATTGTTCATATTTGTGCTGTTGAATATCTTAACATGAATGTAACAGAAACTAAATGTATCCCAACTGCTTCTAACTGCTTCTGCTTCTCAAAACATACATTAAACATTATATGCAAAAACATATGCAGAAAACTGGCAAATACAGTGAAACATTTTTTCTTGTTTCAAATTGGCCTGCTACTGAAGGACTTTTGTGTTTATTCTCTGAGATAATTTTTGTAGACATGTTTTTCTGTTGGGTTTACCCAAGCCTTTGTTCCCCATGGCACAAAGAACTAAGTGCGCCTTCTCCAGGTTTGAACTGAAAGATCTCACATTTGGCATCATCCACGTTTCCAGATTCAGGCTGCATCATACTTCCCCTGCCATGCCTCCAAACCGGCAGTTCATGCTACACCGTCTCCTCCAGAGAATTCGTTCGAGTTCCTCCAGCCTGGTACTTCTCCCATCTGCCTTGTCATTTATAAAATCCATGCTTCTTTGTAGAAGTACAACCCAAATTCCACTTTTTCATGAAGGAAGCAAAGAAAAGATATTTAGGAATGGTAACTAGCTGATGCTGGTCACACGTTGAATGGATTAAAGTAGAAGGGAATAGGCAGACTAGGCAGGAAGTGTTTTAAGATGAGACATATAAGTAAGCAAACAGGTTTTTTTCCAGCTCCTGTTTGCAGAATTACTGTCTTCCTTCTCCACGCCTCTGTGTTTTGGGGCGCTTGATTCTCAGCCTTGTGTTAGATCTATTTTTGTGCTCTGTTGTTCTGCTGCATTTTGGGCGCCTGAACAGTTCGTGTGTCTTTTGCTTTTAGAGTGACTAGCCCTGGGCTCTGCATGGTGCGTGAACCCACTGAATCTTCTTTGGAAGGAATTGAATTAAATTTCTATATGAAGAACTTTACAGAGGAAGCTTTTAACATACTTCCATATGTAGAATACTTTAATAATGTTACGTTCTGTTTCTAAGACCGGAGTATTTGACCTTGACCACAGTGCTTAAGGTGTCTTAACATTATTACCTTGAAAAATAAGAAGTGAGAATGACATCATAATGTAATTTGTAAGAGATTATGACCAAATATAAAAATCATTTGGTGTTGATTGTAAAATCAGGTGAAACGTTAAGTTCTAAGTTATTCTAGGCTGACCTTTCTCATAATTTGATTATATTGAATAATTTTATGAAATACAATAAATCACAGAGAGCAACATCTGCATTTTGAACTTGAAATCAGGACCTGAATTTAAATCTCAATCCGTAATTTACCAGTGATCCAACCTGGGACAAACTACTTAATCTCTCTGAACTTCAGTTTCCTCATATATATTCATATTAATTCCCAAAGTTGTATGAAAATGTAATGAGTTAAAGTTTATGAATTTTAAGACTCAATGCAAAATTTAGTTACCTTTCTTCAGCTTTAAAACAGTAAAACAAGAATTCCCTCTCTGTAGTATTAAAAGGATTAAATTTGACCGTACATGTGGGTATGTGCCTGTTACAGAACTTCAAAGCATTACGCAAATGATAAATGTGCTGTTTACCCAAAGGACAGCCTCGGAAATATGCCAAAATCTGTGAACTACTGGCTGTCATGCATTTTATTCATGAGAGAATGTGTAGACTATTGTTCGCAGCCTACTTACTCTTAATATTCATATAACTCAAGAAATTTGGGCATCAGGTTAAAAGTAGTAATTTCAGGAGTAAGGGGATAATGTAGTGGTTATGAGGCCAGCTTGAAATCTTACAAGCAATAGAACCTTAGGTTACTTAATCATTCTGCTCCTCAATTTTTTAAAAATAGAAATAGAAAACTGGTAGTCTTCTCAGATTGTTGTGAAGCTATGGATAAGTTAATCATTTAAATGCTTTTAATAGTAAGCATTCATAAGTGTTAGTTGCCCTCTTGGTAAGAAAAGCAGGTAAAACGAGCTTAGCACCCTGTCTAGCCTATATACTTTTCCATAAATACACTGTTGTATTTTTTTAAAAACATTTACCAACTAACTCAGTTTTTAAATAACTCTACCTATTCCCACTTCTACTCCTCTTTCATTTTACCCTAAAATACACCCGCAAGAGACCTAGATCTAAACTTGATGTTACTGGTGCCAGAAATGAGGTTGCTCTGCCTGGGGAAGCAGCCCCTGGATCTGTGGCATTGAGTCACTTCCCTGCAAGCCCCTGAAGCCTCTGTCCCTGAGAACCCTGTCTGCCTTCGGTTCTTTCCGCTGCCCCCTCCACTGGAGCGCTTGCCCCTCCAATAGCACCGGGCTCTACAGTACCCCTCGCATCCCTTCTGGCTCTGCCCGTTGTTACTGGGCTGCCCCTCGGCTCCCTGTGTTCCAGCTGCTGCTGTGACCCTCTTTCACGCTGCGGGTCCTGCCAGCATCAGACCAGTGTGGTGTGGAATGTGGAAGTTGCAAAGGAACGGTCTGGGAAGAAGAGCAGACTCGTCATTGGCACTGTGATTGAAGTGGTTGTGCTCCCAGCCACTCCGTTCAGATTTCCAGGAAAATTAATATATTGCATGGTGGTTTTAAGATTTCATACTATCAATTATGTAATTTAGTTGTATAGAAATTAAATAGGTGTTTATCTGGTTGGGTTTGCTTCGTGAGGTTAGTGGTTTGCATGGGGGAGTTTGGGGCTCTGGGTTGGGCTCCCAGGCTCCCTTGGCGAAGAGAGAACACGGCATTTGCGGCTCAGACACCTGACTTTGAGTCCCCGGTTCTCCTCTGCACCTGGAGATCTCGGCTGTGACTCCACTCTCTGGGCCCCGATGTCCTGTCCGTCCCGCCTTCCAGGTAGAGGTCCGATCAAATGACACAAAGAACAAGACCTCTTTTTCTTTCCATGTTTAATGTATTAAAATGCTTTATAATTGCTGTAATAAAATGATTTTTTGCATGTGTTGCTCTTTGAAATTTTCTTCCCTCCTTTTATAGTTTTAGACCTTCAGGAAACTATTTTCTGGCAGCTGTTTTCACTTGCATTTTTGTGAGCTGAAACTTCGCGTCTGGCTCATATTTCCTAAGTCTTTTTAGACCTTGGGGAATATTTCTGTCATAAAGGTCAGCATGTTAAAATTTTGTGTTTGTTGATCTCTGGAAGTACCTAGCCCAGGTGTTAAACACACAACAGGTACTTAATATTTAAGAGAGTTGAGCAATTTTAAGCTTTAAAATGGATCTTATAGGTCATTTTAAGCACTTTGAATAAATATGGTATTTTAGGTTGAAACAGTTTTAATTAAAGTTGGCTTAGAAGTGTGGTATTCCTCTTAACACAGTGTACCTAATTGTTTATCTTCTGCATTCTACACATAGTGAATTAATATTTTCTTTTATTCTTCTCTCTTCTATCATTTACCTCAGCTTTTGTGTTTTGTAATTATATACAGAATATTTTGACAAACTCAAGATAAAAGTTTTAAAACACTCTAAAATACTCATTTTGGAAATGAACCCTAAAGTAGAGTTTTAAATGCCTGAAGCCTTTGAATTTTCTTTGTATTAACATTTCAACCTTTCTGTGAAGTAGGGTGGATCACACGATTTAGGATTACTCACAAACCAACCATATTAAGCGTGATCTTGAGTTTAGCAGTATTACATTGTCTCCAAGTTACCCGTACTTGATAAAAATTCTCCTAGTTTTTTTGCAGTCTTAGAAACTAGTATCTGTGACATACTGCAGAGTGTCAGTTATGTGTAGGCACTTGAGAATACGACCATGGTAACATAATCCCCTTAGTATATTTTACTGAATGTCATTCAGGGCCTTCTAAACTTCCCCACCATTGAGGTACAGTGGACATCTTAAGTGCAATAAAATTGAAGATGGAAAAATGGAATTCAAAGGGAAAGAGTAAAGTAATTTTTAAAGTTTCAACTTATCAAAGAAAACCTTGTGTATTTTATTTGATGTCCGCACTCTGGGCAATTAGGTATGCCGTTGTTACGTGTTCTGTAAGTTTAGCAAATTGGAGGTCTTTAACTCCCAGCAGGCCGGAAGCAGTAGTCATCACTGCTGTCTGTGTCTAGGGGACCTCGGACTCTTCACGACTAATCTGGAGAAGTAAACATGAAAAAGTAATGAAAAGCATGAAATTTCAATATAACATTAGGCATGACAAACTCAGATTTTTTGTGTGTATTTTTCTGCTTCTGAAAGGTATATACTACTTAAAATGGCTTATGTTCTTTGAATACCACGAACTGCTCATCACTTGTCATGCATTCTCCTGGGATATATTCATTTTATAAATGTTGAATTTCAAATTCAGATTTCAGGTACATCTCCAGCTGGTATCTCATTTAGCATTATTTCTAGTTCTTGCTCTTGCATTGTCAAAATGCATCATGTGGCAGCTTAAAATTTTATTAAGAGGATGACTTTTTTTTGCAATTGCAAAAATTTTCTTAGTTTTAGATTTATAAGCAACAGTTAAAAGAATCATGCAGTGTTTTTCAACAAAAACTAACCTAAACCATTATGTATTTAAAAAGCTTTAGACTGGATTTTAAAAATTTTTTGATGCTTATGATCTAACCTTTATATAAATGCCCTCCTTAAGCATCTGTTTAGTACTTTTAAACTAAATCAAATAAGTGTTGGAACAAAAGCATCAGAAATTGAGAAAGAATCCACTCAAAAAGTTGTTTAAAAATACATGATGGTTTAGGTTAGGTTTTTGTTGAAAAAATATTACATGATTCTTCTTATTCAATGGCTAACAGGATGAAAAATACTCTAAATTTTTTGTCTTTGAAACATTCTGTCTTCTTGAGTTAGAGAAATTCTTACATTAGAGAAAATTAATCTTAAGATTATCTTCATGTGAAGACTTATGGTCTGATAATGCTGCTTACATTATTATCAGTTTTATCATTGTCACTGTAGTCTGGAGTGATGCTATCTGTCTTTTTGACTTCATCTTATAATTGTGAAATATCTTTCTGCCTGTTTTCTCCTTTCCTTTATGGAAATTAAATGAAAAAGAATTATTTTTGCTTTTTTAATTGAATTTATTGGGGTGACACGGGTTATAATAAAATTATATAGGTGTCAGATGTACAGTTCTATAACACATCATCTGTGTAGTATATTGCGTGTTCACCAGCCCAATGAAAAATTCTGAATTCTCAGTTGATCGCTGAACAAACAAATAATAAAAGGACAGATAGTGTCTCCAGATGTCTTTTATATTTTCTTGGAAAGATGGTGCAATATTTTGGGCAGTGGAGTAAGAAAACTGAAGGTTGGTGCAATAAATGATGATTTATTTCACGATTGCATCATCCTGCTCTATCTGTGCTTTGCACTACAGTTGCCACTAGCCGTATGTGGCTGTTGAGCACTTGAAATGTACTTTTTTAAAAAGCACCAAAAAAAATGTGAACTTTCATAAAAGGGTCCAAAGGAGTCATCATAATTGTAAAATAGAATGGGTTTTATTCAACTTTTTTCAACGTACATTTTTTTTGTTCTTTTGAAAAGCTCTAAGAATAAAAGTAATGAAATATCAACTCTAAGAAATAACTAGGATTGTCCCAGAAAGCTAACGTGAGTTCAGTACATGCTGATGATATCGAGAGTTAGGGGCCCTACACGGTTTGCCAGCTTTGGGCTGGGAGCTCTCCCTGGCCGTGTTGTGAGGTTCCTGGGTCTGCCCTGGCCGCGTGGTGGACCTAAGGAACTGCAGCCTGGCTCTCTGCGTGTTCCTAGTAACAAGATAAAGGGCTCAGCGTGGGATATTTTATCAGTGTGTAAGACACACGACATTTTGTGAGGCACAAGCTGTATTAGCCACCATATGATACGTACTTCTAAGAATCAGTTTGGAGGATTTGCTTGTCTGAAATGCAATAATTAATACTTCATATGTTACCTAACATCTTTTTTTTTTCCTTGTAGACTTTTGTGAATGATGTAAGGATTCCAGAACAGACTTATATCACCTTGAAACTTGAAGATAAGCTGAGATTTGGATATGATATCCTTATATGGTTTTGTGCATTTATTAAATTTATTCAAAAATCTTTACTCCATTGTACATTAACATTTCTTGAGACATAAAAATTCACAATATAGGCATGCTGGAAGTCTCTGTGTCTTCCCATACTAAAATGCATGTTTAAAAATAATATATATGTAATCTTTGTTACTATGCCTGCTCCTAAAAATGATCCTGGAAAAGTTGGTATCTCAGCTTCTCCCCCTGCCCCCAATATGTATTTTTAGCAGAATGTCTTCCTGCAGTGCTACTACATACGTAATGTGGATATCAAAGAATGGAACTGGGAAGAGAGGAAAGTGTTTAATATTAGCTCAGCCCAGAGATATTTGGGGGATGAGGGGGGTTTGATAATGGCACACACCAACCTCCCGGGAGGAATGTGCAAATTTAACCCTGCCTTTCCTTTCCTCCTACTTTTATTCCACTTTATTTATTTCATCTCTTTGCCTATTTAATTCAACATTTTTAATATCCTGTGTATTCTAAGACCCATGCTACCTTATTAAGTATATCATGCACTTTATATTTAAAAATCTTCTGTTTAAAAAATAGGATTCTAAGAACTGAACAGGGACATGACTGATCTACTCCCTACCATAGGGCAAAGAATCACTAGTGAAGAGAAGGGACGTGATTGAGTGAAGAAGAATAAAAACATTGCTATCTATACATGGCAAAAGCTTTGTAAAGAGGACTTACTTATATTTAAAATTCAAATATTTTACGTAATGCTGAAAATTCTTGTTGAGTTTTAATTTTTTCAATTACTACATTTATCTAGAGTTTGAGACTAAGGAATGCATTAACCATCTTGGCTTCTTGGCTGGATTTTTATCACTAGCCCAGAAAATGTGGTCTCAGATAAGTAGAGTTGACAGATACTTAGGTAAAGTAAATGTACTAACACTATAAAATCATTCTTAGAGCATAACAAGTTTTTATTTTATATTTAACTTAAATCTTCATGAAAAAATAGTTTTGTAGCACATCACATAACCTTTACAATTGTAGAGCCAAAGGAACATGTGAATGCAGCCATTAAACATTAATACTCTAGAGTTGCATAGTTTAAATCCTTTTTAAGATATATATCACGAAAAGTATTTAAGAATTAGCACTAAAACCTTGATTCGAAGGTCATTTTCCACCAGCATAATGCGTTTTATCAAAAAACAAATGCAAATGTACTTTGTATCTAAGTACCTTCTTAATCCATTTGACACCGGCTATTTCAAAACATGAGAAAATACTAAGAAATTTGGTTTTCAGTAAAACTCTTTAAAGTTTGCTTCAAGTTTTAAGTTAAGAGGAAACTATTGAGATGTAACTCATGGCTCACAGGTTGTACAATGGTTACTTAACTGTGAACTACCATTTCCTTCTTACCGTATATACTCAAATTGCTGGGGAAATGTTTTGTTCCAAAAGACGTGTTCAGGGTTGTAAGTCATTGTTGAACCAGAACTGTAAACCAAATCCTCAAGTTAGGCTTAGTTGATTTTATTATTTTAAAATAGTATTTCAGCCCTGGCTGGTGTGGCTCAATGGATTGAGCACCAGTCTGCAAACCAAAAGGCCACTGGTTCAATTCCCAGATCAGGACACATGCCTGGGTTGCTGGCCAGGTCGCCAGTAGGGGGCATAGGAGAGGCAGCCGCACATTGATGTTTCTTTCCCTCTCTCTTCCTCTTTTCCCCTCTGTCTAAAAATAAATAAAATCTTAAAAAATAAATAAAATAGTGTTTCATATTGCTAATGAGTTTTGAGCACTTGGTATAAATGAACATTGGACTGTTACAGTGGCAGAAATTTTATATAGGATGAATTTTACAAAATAAGTTATATATTACCTTTACTTGTTCTGTATTTAGCTATCCTAAACTAAAGTGCTTGACATGAAAATTAGACGTAATAATTAGCCAATGTACAAATCGTTATACCTTGGAGTGGGAAACTACTCTAAAAATACTACAGCAATTGAAAGAACACTTTACCATAAATTGGGACTAGAACTAAGAAACAAAATTTATCTGCCAAAAATACTTTTTCTACTAGAGTAATTAAATATTTGGGAAAGCAAGTAGTGAAGTATCCAAGTTTAAGAAATGACTGTAAACTCAGGAAGGATAGTAAAATGCTGCAGTAATGAAGATAAACTTCAAAAAGAGCTCATAAATCTCCCAAGTGGCCAAAAATGTAGCAGAGAAGCAAGCCTATGTTCATTCACTTCACAATTTTTTATTAAATGTCTCCTCTGTGCCAGGCAGAGCCTGTCCCCATCGTCTGGGGATGCAGTAGTGAATAAAACAGACCACAGCCTCTGGCCTCCCTCCTGGACTTTACACTTGCATGGATTGGAGAGAACCGACCACATACACACAGAAGGGTCATAGAGGGTGAGAAGTTTTATGGAGAAAAACTTAGCGAAGGATTCAGAGAACTAGTGGTGGTGGGCGCAAAGTTACAATTTTAAAAGGGATACCGGTGAAGACCTCTCTGAGAAGCCAGTATTAGGGCAGAGGGGGAGAAAGTGAAAGTGATGGCCACAGGGTGTCTGGAGAAACTGCTTTTCAGGCTGATGGAAGAGATCAGGGCAAAGGGCTTGAAGCAGAGCCTGTTTGTCTTGCTTAAGGCACAGCAGGACTAGGGAGCGAGGCTGGAGCCCCGCAGAGTAGGATTTGGGAGGCCAGAACCTAGATCGCTCCAGAGTCATTAGTGAAAAGTCAGTTATCTTTTAAAGAGATTTAACTGGTAAGAAGAAGTTTGTGATTTTATGCTCATTGTACTCGTATCTTAAACCAGGGTAGCTACCTTGTCTCACGTTCTTCATTTTTATAGATTCATATTTTCATCCAGTATCATTTTCTTTCTGCCTCACAATTCTTGTAATGCAGTTTGGCTGGTGATGAATTCTTTCAGCTGTCCGGAAAAGTATTTCACCTCGGGTGCTGGCAGTTGTTACTGCTGGGCTCAGAATTCGAGGGGACATTTCTTTTCTTTCCACACTTTAAGATATTGCTCCGTGGTATTTTTGAGTATACTATTTCCTGTATCTGTGATTTTGAGCCATTGGAATATGATGTCCCTGGGTGGTACTCATGATTCTGTGCTTTGGGTTTGTCCAGCTTCTTGAATCTGTAGGTTCATGGTTTTAATCAAATTTAGAAAGGTTTTCGGCCATTATTTTTTCAAATAGTTTTTTTTCTGTCCTCCCTTTCTTCCTTCAAGAGTTTCAATTAAATGTATATTAAATTAGGCTACTGGAAGTCATCTCCCATCTTATGCTCTGTTTATTTTTTAATTATCTGTTCTCTTCCTTTCCATTTAGATTGTTATTATTGCTACGTCTTTAAGTTTACTAATCTTTGGTGACATCTATTCTGTATAGCTTTCGTCTCTAGAAGTTCAATTCGGATTTTGGTTTTCATACCTTCCAAGTTTCTACTTCACTTTCTGAACACAGGAGTACGGTTATGATAATTTTCATATCTTTGTTGATGTGTGTGTCGGTTCTGTGTCAGTTTTGCTTGGATGGCAGACATTGTGCATTTACCTGGTTGAGTATTGCACGCATATTTTTGTATTTCTATTAACTTTTTTGAGCTTTGTTCTGAGACAGAGGTTACTTGGAAATATTTTATCACTTTGGGCCTTGCTTTTAAGATTTGTTAGGCTTCTAAGATTAGTCTGAACTAGTTAGTCCCCACGACCGAGGCAAGGCCTTTCTGTGTACTCTACCGTAGGGGTCAGCAAGCCATCTGGCAAATCTGGCCCTCAGCCTGTGTTTGTATAGAAAGTTGTGTGGGAACACAGCCACACCCACTCATTTACATATTCCTATGGTTGCTTTTGCACTACCCAGCAGAGTTGAATGGTTGCAGAAGAGATCATATGTCCCTAAGAAACCTAAAATGTTTACTTTCTGGCCCTTTACAGAAAAAATGGACAGACCCGTGCTTTGTCCAGTGACTCACGATTCTTGAGGTTTTCCAGCCTGGCTGTTGGGAGCAGACACCATTCCTGGCTCTGTGTGAGCCCGGAAGCACTGTTACTTTTCATACTTCCAGGTGGTTCGTGCCCCAGCCCTAGGCGGTTGCTCTCACGTGGATGTGCTGACCAGACCGCAGCTGCGTACTTGATCAGGACCCTTTGAGGATGCCTGCAGTTCTCTCCATGCAGCTCTCTTCTCTTCAGCGCTCAGTCGCTTGAACTGCATTCACCTTAGTCTCTGCACGCCAGCTCTCAACCCAATGCCTCCAGGGCGCCCACCAGCCAGGATTACTCCCCTTTGCACTGTGACCCGGAAGCTCTCAGGGCAGTGAGCTGGGGTAGTGACGGGGCTCAGCTTGATCTGTTTCTCTTCATTCAGGAATCACTTCTTTTGTTGCTTGATGTGGCTTGTCTTAGAAACTGCTCATATATTTTGGCCACGTTTTTGTTATTTTAAAATGGGAGAGTCTGGGGTCTGAGGACGTCTGGCAAGTTGAGTTTGGACATTTTGGGCATACAGGTGGAACCCAGGGGAGAGATATAGTGAAGAGAGAGATATTTGGGCATTTTCATTGTATAAATAATATTTAAAACCTCGAGACCAAGTAAGATCACCAGGGTACTGAATACAGATTGGTAAAGAGTCCAAAGACTATTCCGTGGTTAAGAGGCAGGAGAAATGAGAACTAGTACCAGGATAAAGGGCTGAGAAGGAACCACTAGGGAGGAACCTTGGAGTCTGGTGTGGCTTCTACAGTCAGTGGGAAATGATTTAAACACCACATAAACACCTTAATTCTCTCTCCTCCCCATCCCAGTCATATGGGTTTTTGTAAGATATTTTATTATGTATATAATTACATATTATATATTTAAAAATGGAGTTATCTTTTCCCAAACTTGGCTCCTCCTGCCATAGGAGGCCACAAATGGTTGGGTTATCATAACAGAAACATGGTAAAAATCATTGTCACAGCTCAAGGTGGTCGTCTGGGGTAGTGATCATGATTTATCGGTACTTGGGACACCGTTTGCCCTTCCCAGGAAGGGCTGCTAAGACGAGATGGTTTAAACATAATGAAAAATGTGCTCTTCATGCAGAGAAGTTAAGATTTTCCCCTATTAGTGTGGTGGATATCCACAATAAGACAAAAGCACATTTTTCAAATTTTGAACATCAAGGACATTTACAAAGCATGAAAGAACAAAATTTAAGAAATTGAGATGAGCCATAGAGCCACCAGGGAAAGTTAAACTCAGTTGTTTAAACACTGTGTTCCTATAGAACAGGGTCTCCTACAAGCTGGGCAGGGTGTTCCTCTGCTAAAATAAAATGACATTTTTCCAAAGATAGGGGCAAAATTAAACTAATAGGTTAAAATTTTTCCCTTGAGAGGTTTTCTGCCATGACTCTTTTCCAACCTTTGACATCCCTTGGAATCTTAGTGCAGTGTGGACTCTAATATAGCATTATTGTATATTTCACTAGCAGATATCATCAAATATGGGAAATTTCTTACTCCCCTAATGAGAAGAGTCAAAAAGGAAAGTTTTGGGCTAACTTTAGGGTGTATTTTTAAAAATAACCTTATGAATATATTTTAAAATAACACAAAAATATATAAATTTAGAAAAAGTTTTCCTCTCTTCTTCTATTGTATAAAATAATTGTATTCAAATATTTTTGTTTATCATTGTCTTCAAAACCATGTCATATGTTTTAGTAATACAGTTTCTAAGGGAATATTAATGCCCATCTCAATTGCTTGAGAATATAGCACTTTCTGAAACATTGGAAATCTTATCCCAAGTAACAAAATCTCATGTAATATTTGGAAAATTTAAATTTTTTTCCTCATTTCTTCTGTGATTGGTATTTCCCCAGTGAAACAATGTACCGAATTAATTTTTAAAATGATTTTGGAAAGATGTGCTCACAAGGATGTCTGACCCCTGGTGTTTTAAAGCCAGACCCTTGGGAGTACCTGAAACCATTTAAAACTTTACTCTTGATTATCATTGAGATAAAGGATGACGTCAAGAACACATTACTAGTATGTAGATGAGTTCCGTGATGTCACTTGTAGATAAACATTTCCTGAATAAATGGAGCATAGTAATGACTTAGAATAACAATCATAGTGTTAATGTAAAGAAACAGAAAAATAGCCTATAAATAATATGATTTTTAACAGCCAAGAATTTAAACTTTTGGTTTTTTATTTTTAAAAATTCAGATATGATTGATGTGACTATAATAAATAATACTGTTGTATAATTTGTAACTTATTGACATATCATGAATAATTGAACCTCAGTTTGTCATTTTTCTTAATTAGCAAGACAGTCACTTAGGTCTCTACCACTAGAGAGATGGCAGCTTTGGGGATAAAACCTGGGGCTAGGGCAGCCTCAGAATCTCATAGTGTACCCGAGTTCTCGGATAAATCCATTAATAAAACAAGAGGATTCTTGATTTCTTTGGTAGTTCCGCCCACAGGAACCTTTTTGGGTAGGTAAAACATATGAAGTGTCTGTCAAGTTTTCCCTGATCTTAAAGAGTCTCAGTCTAAAGATGACACCCCACATCACCCTTGGGCAATCGTCTTCAGGGTTGCCGAGGAGCTGACTGCCAGCACCAGAAAACCCTCACGGCTGGCTAAAATCATTTGTGTTTCCATTGAAAAAGTAGGAATGGCTTTCAGTTTTTAAAACATGCTCTGTTTTCCATTGCAAACGTAAGAATGTTATAAGTCTTCTCTAGCTGTTAATGAGTTTCTGGGGAAAATTTTTTATTTTTCATTAAATTTACTTAATAATAAAATACATACTTGCATATATACCAGCATATGTTCATAACAAAAAGGGAACTTTTTAATATTTCACAGCTGTAGGAAGCAATGTGAAGTGGTGGGGAAGCCCCAGACTGGGATCAGGTGAGCAAATTATTCTTTGGGTTCTGCCCTTTCAGTCCTCAGGTTCCTTAGCTGTGGAATAGGAAGCCAGGTTAATGCAGTTGAAGAGTATATTCCCCCAAAGCTCTTTAAAATTCCAAAAACAAATTCTGAGTTTTTATTATTTTAATGAGTAGAAATATAGGTTAAAACCTCTTTTACAAATGTACTGCTCCTTAGACATGAGAAATCTCCTCCCTTCCCAAGTAGTCATGGTAATTACAGCTTTCTACCCTTGAAGTCATGGGTGCTCTGAATTGGTAAAGAGTCAAATTTAGTACATGGTTATAAAAGTCCTTTCATTGCAGGGTTAAGTAATGGTGGGAAATGTGACCTCTACTGTTTAGTGGGAGATCTTTTTAATATACAGAGGCATTGTTCTTTTCTGGCATAATGATGAAAGCATTCATTATATCCAGCACTTGGTTCTAATCTGTATGGAATCAGTTGTTTGATAATGTAAGCCGACCCTGATTGCAATTCCACGGGGTAAGGAGGTGGCAGTGGTTGCTGTAAGGACCCTAATTACAGCCTTTCTTTCAAATTTTCCACACGGACTTTATTTTTATCAGTGCTGGTGGAGTCTGAGTCATCGAATTCCTTCAGGGTTTACTGATGGGTAATCACGGATGAGCTACTTCCTTTCACATTTTCGTGATTACCTATCAATATAATTCGATCCAGGTGCCTTTTCTTCTTTGTAATCATATTATTGGACTGAAAGTGTCTTTTGTGCTCTGATTATTGATCCAGTGATTTGCTTGAAGGCCATTATTACCTAGGTTTAGTATTACTTGCTAGACTTCCGGATTTTCTTTGGTAGTTAAAAATGAAATTTTTATATTTGTGAGCATAGTTTAACATTTAACTCTTAGGGGAATATAATAATTCTGCTCTGATGACCTGATTATACTAGTACAGTTTTGAAATTATATTCTTCCTTAACCCCTGTTCACATACAAATCTTTTCACGGTAGTACGAGGAGAGATGAGGGTCCCTGAAGAGGCTCTAAAGGTAAAAAGTGTTTCCTCATGTCTTTCCTAAACCTACCACTTGCCAGGGCTGATTTCACTCGTGGATGTTTCACTTAAATATCTTGTAGCATGAGAAGTTTACCATTCAGCTCCAGTTGTCCCAGAAATCTTCAGAACCAGAATTGTCAAAATCTGCATGTGCCAAAAGCGTGGATTCAAAGGTAGCAGATTCCGCAGCCGAAGTACAGCACAAAGCTCCAGAGGCACTGAAGTCGGAGGAGAAAGCCACAGGTGTGGTACCCCCATGGAAAATATCTTTATACTTGATTGTGAGGGAGTGGCAGGCTTTGTTCTCAGAAACTTGGCCATGCCCATGTACAAGTAACTATCCTAATGATAATGACAACTTCAGAGTGGGTTTTAATGCAGCCAGTGTTTCACTGCTTGTTAAAAGCACTATAAAACACATTATATGGCATTTGTATGTGCGTTTAATATTTCAATATTGTTTTTAAGTTTTCTTTTTTTAAAGATTTTATTTATTTATTTTTAGAGAGAGGGGAAGGGAAGAAGAAAGAAAGGGAGAGAAACATCAATGTGTGGTTGCCTCTTGCACACCCCCCACTGGGGACCTGGCCTGCAACCCAGGCCTGTGCCCTGACTGGGAATCGAACTGGCGACCGTCTGGTTCAGAGGCCCGCCGCGCTTAATCCACTGAGCTGCACCAGCCAAGGCTAATGTTTCACTATTTAAGGGAACTAAATGTAGCTTTCCTTATAGTATTTTTACTAATTCATGTTTGCATTTTCTTCTGAATTATAATAACTGAAATGAATTAGTAGGAAATATCCACTGGTGCCACGTCATCATAATCATCATATTTATCGTGTTCCAGAAACTGTAAAAAATGCTTTATATACATAATCCATTCAGACAAAAATAATTTTTAAACTGATAGACATTACCAAATTTGTTCAAATGTAAATCTATTAATCCTATTAACAGCTAGTTTCAATTTAGTTCCTCTGTAATGCCTTACAGCTTTAAACATTTTTTTAAATGGCCACTCATACCAAAATTTACTTTAATCTTTGTACCTCGATTTAATGAGTCATTTCTATATACCAAAGAACTGACTGTACTGCCGTAAAAAGTTATTGGGCTATAGCAGTTTCATCACTTTGATACTAGCAAGTGCAAAATTTCATTTATTTAGTCGTGTCCAACATTGAATAAGGCTGTATACAAATACAGAGTTTTTCAAGTACTTTTCAGCTATCTAGACTATCCTTTGTTTTTCATTTAATAAATCAACTAGGCACTTCTAGCGTTCTGCAAAAGCATGTATTTTTTCTGTTTCATATGCTTTAGACAGATTTTTCCCGCCTCTTTCCAGATACTTCTGCCATGCCCCGTGGCACTCCATTGTATGGGCAGCCTGCATGGTGGGGGGATGGTGAGGTGGATGAGAAAAGAGCTTTCAAGTCAAATGGCAAACCAGAAGAAAAAAATCACGAAGCTGGAACATCAGGTAAAACAATCTAAGACTATGAGATTTGGGGATATTTGGGGAAGAATTTATTATGAAGCAAAAAATCTGTGTACTCTTGAAAGGGATATCTACTACTCTTTAATTTGATAAAAAAAATAGTTGGTGAATGTTTTAATGGCATTGACATTTTAATTTAAATTCACTTATTCTGATTGATTCTCACATAAATTATTAATCCCAGTATCTTTGTAAATCATTTAAAAATATTTTTTCAGCTTATTTATGAGATTGTTAAAACAGGAAAGATAATAATGTAATTGGACATTATAAGTATTTTAAAATAATTATTCAGAATGTTTCAGTTGGACCAAAATAGGAGATAGAAACGAATTTGGTGTTTTCATTACATTCACAAAAATATAATCATATTTTAATTTTATTTTTTTAATAGTTTATTTTTTATTGTACTTTTTCTGTTACTATTTATCCCCCTTACACCCTCTTTCACCTCCACTCACCCCCTCCCCACTGTAATCAGCACATGGATGTCCATGTCCATGAGTCCTTTTTCTTTTTTGCTCGATCCCTCCACCTCCTACACCCGCACCCCCGAGAGCTGTCAGCCTGCTCTCCATCTATGGGTCTGTCTTTATTTTGCTTATTAGTTCAGTTTGTTCACTAGAGTCTACATATGAGTGTAATCATATGCTATTTATTTTTCTCTGGCTGGCTTATTTCACTTAGCATAATGTTCTCCATGTTTCTCCACGCTGTTGCAAAGGGTAACATTTTTTCCTTTTTTATGGCCAAGAACTTTTGCATGGTGTAAATGTACCATAGTTATTTTATCTACTCATCTACTAATGGACACTTGGGTATAGTAGTTGGTATAGTAATATTAGAGCTAAGTGTCCATAAGCCAGCAAAGCAAGATTTTCAGGAAGTAAATGGCAGTATAAACTGTCAGTCACAGAGGACTTAGCAAAGGCATAAACACAGAAGGTTGGAGCAGGCCGAGTCTGTAGTAACAGCAGATAAGAACCTAGTATTGGAGGAATTAAATGCAGGCCCCAGCGGGCAGTGTGGAAAAGCAACTCTGACTCTGAGTCAAGGGTAGTTTCCGTCAGAACATCCCTCAATTTCCTACCTTTGACCCTAATTCTGCAAGAGGAATAAGACCTTTTTGTTTAGCTGGAGAATAAGACCACTGGTTCTTTAAATGTGCTCTAATTTCTCCATGACACGTCTCAGAAAGCTGGCTTTATCAACTTGGTTATACGGTGCCCTAAACTGAAATCAATCAACTTTGCAAATAAATTCCCTTCGAAGCTTCCTCGTTTCTAAGATGAGCACAGTTTTCTTCATTCTCAAGCTCAGAAAGGTTCTATTAAGGAGCTTACCCTCAGGAGCAAATAACAGAAACGCTTCCTAAGACTAGACAGGAAAGGCATTTACTGACTTGCATAATTGAATCTCAGCAGTGGTGAATGCAGCATCTCAACAGAGACATTAGCTAGCTAGTCTCTCCATCTCCCGGCCCTCCTGTCCACCATGGCTGCATTGGGGAGTGTCCCCTCATGGACATAGGCTGCCTGCCAGCAGCTATCGGGGTTCTGTGCTGCTTAGATCACAGCCAGCGGAAAATAGCAAATGTTGCTTCCAGAAGACCCCCAGCAGCTGGAAGAAGAACTTTCCAGCACGTCTCTTGTCTCATGGACTCTCACAGGCCGAGGAGTAGGTCACCTGCTTATTTCTGAACCAGCCCCTGGCAAGGGTTATGAGACTATCCTTAGGCCGGTCTGAGCCCCTAGGAAGCTGAACGTGGGGTTAGTTTCGCCCTAAGGCACGTGCGGTGTGTCAGGAAAGGCTAGATACCCGGGGATGTTGGAGTTCTGTAGGAGCAAGGCCCAGGAAGTGGGTATTGGGAGGCAATCAGGAACGTCTGCTTCATTTGGAGTCTTCATATCTTCGCTCCCCTCACCTAATACATTACCTACCTCTGTTGCCTTTCCCCCCACTAATTAATTCATAACTGTACTTCCTACTTCCAGTTTCACCCTCCTGCAGTTCATTTTGCATAATGTAGTTTAGCTGTTATTTTCATTAAAAACAAACAAACTACTGTGGCTGCCTTTTGCTTGCCAAATAGATTTTTATGTCAAGGTTCTAATTTTGTCCTACTTTCCTGAGAGATCCTTATGTCCCACTACCAATTCTTTTTTAGTACTGTCCACCAATGCCTTCCCCCATAAATTACACTATAATTCCTGCCTACTTTTCTCCCACAGATATATATGCACATATATCAGGTGATCGAGTAGTCTAAATAATATATCTGGATATATGTATTGCTAAT